>JAODAL010002091.1:52500-206642 GCA_025379985.1 Phyllomedusa bahiana | reverse complement strand
AAAGGCAGGATTTGGATTTTTAAAAAAAAAATGAAAAAGGGACTAAAAAAAATTTAAAAAACAAAAAAATTTTTTTTTAAAAAAAATTTTTAAAAAAATGGGCCCTTTTCTTTAAAAAACGGGACTTTGTAAAAAAACCACTTCAAAGGAGAAAACGGGGAAAAAGTTTAAAAACTTTGTGGGTTTTTTAAGTGCCAATTTTAATTTGGATTTTGCCCCCTTTTCCCCAAAGACCCTGATTAAAACGGGAAAATTCCCGCTTTTAAAATTTAAATTTTTAAAAAAAGTGAGCACTTCTTGGGAAATTTGGGAAAAACGGGTTAGCTAAACATAAGAAATGGGGCTATAAATGGGATCTGATAATGTTGTATTAACCAAATTTTTGTTTTTATCACCTTTTAAATTTTAATTTCTTTTGTTTCATCAATCTTTGTGAAAGTTGGTGGAAGGGGGAAGATCCTAAAACAATAGGCAGGAAGCTTGACCCCAAATTAAGGGGGGGGGGGTTTTACCAGAATAAGTTATTTCACCGACATCGCCTTTAAAGCTGCAAAACTGAAGCTGGGGGCAGGGGAAATTGGGAGGGAAAACTTTACGAAAAGGAAATTTCCATTTATAAAGGTTTTTCCCTTTCAAAAATGTTTTACACCCCAAAAACACATACAAAAGTAGCTGTAAATCCTCTGACTCCTGATGTCAATGATTTGTTTCGGTCTGACCTTTTTTCAGATCACTCACTACCAACCCCAGTTGCATCCCAACAACAGAAAGAAGAGTCCCCTAGGAGCGAGATTTCGAAAAAGTCATTCTTGGACCAGGGGAAGAAATCTTCATCTGTTGTGTTTGAGGGGTGATGGCAGGTTTATGCCCTTTTTCAAGTCCGTAAAAGACCAACCCAAAAAGACACCCCAGCCCACCTCGATTATAGAGAAGAAGCCTGAAGCTAATCCATTTGGGTTTCAGAAACCTCAGAAGAAAGTAGATGCTCAACCTGTTATTTCAAAAGAGAGGTCCACAACCAGCGACATGTTTGAAGTAAGTGATGTTTTTTCATCAAGTCTGGGTTTTTTGACTACTTCAAAAATTTTATTTCTTTCCAGAATCCCCTTGCATCAAGAAAAGAATTTTTCTGTTATTTTTTCATTTTTTTTTTCTTCATGCAACACCAAACAGTTGAGGTCAGTACTAATGCTCCATAAGACCTATCCTCGTCTACAGACTATGGGGGGGCCTATACCTGGGCCCACCCTACCCGACTAAAATAAGGGGTTAAATCCTTGGGCCCACCACAGCCCAAAATGGGGGATGTATTCCTGCCTACCATACAGACTAATATAAGGATCTACTCCTGCCTACCATACAGACTAATATGGGGGATTTATTTCTGCCCACCATACAGACTGATATGTGGGATGTATTCCTGCCTACCATACTTTAGATTACATGATAGGCTGAGTTAAACAGGTTGTCCCACCATAAACATTGATGGCATATCAATAGGATTTGCCATCAATTCAAGAATGAGACTTAAAACCTCTCCATTCAATATGGAGAGGCGGTCAGAACTCTCCCATCTAAAGTAATGGGAGTTCTGAGTACAGCCGAGCATGCTAGAGATGTTTAAACAGCACCTATCGCCACCACACAAAAATGTATAATACATGAAATAAGATTTTTCTCAAATACATGTCATTAGCAAATCAGAGGATTTACCCTTCTTTTACAGGGAAACAGGTTTTACTTTCACTTTGTCTGAGAGAGCTCACAATCTGATGATATTCCTTCTCTGGAAGATACCAACTGTGCAGGAGTAGCTGAAGACATAGATGCTTGTACAGGGTTAATTTGAGTCTCTCACTACATACACTGCAGCAGGCACAGCACACTAAGGACATAGTGTGACCTGGTTTACCTGTTGCTTATAGCCTCCTCCTCCACAGCTTACAGGCATCCATATTACACTGCTGCTAGTGTAAAAATATCCAGCACAGAAATAGCAGCCCAGAGCTTACCAGTATGCACGTGACGTAGACTTTCAGGCTCCCCCTGCACAGTGGACTCTGCCAGCTCAGAAGCAGGAAGTCTCCCAGAGCTGTCAACATAGTGATCCATCATGCTGTCAGGTGCCTACTTGGCCAAGCTTAAAGGAGTTGTCTCCCTACAGAGTTTCATAGAATGCATGAATGAAATACTCTGTCACTTCCTGGTTCAGACTGACTCATTTGCATACAGCTCTGTGCTCAGTGCTTTCAGTTCCTAATTAGATCAGATTAGCTAAGCAGCTTTTCAAACTGCTCTCAGAAGGCTTTATCTGATCCCCAAAACAAAAGCCCTAATTACAGTTCTGTTTATTTTACATAAATCAAGCTTTTTACTGCTCAGCAGCACTGACACTGCCATGACCTGTGTGATGACATTACTCACTGTTATCTCATTGAACAAACAGCAGGGGGAGAATTGTTTACAGGTCGGTTACTGAGGGAACTGAAATAGCCAGGGAGGTCATAAATTCACTTGTATCTCCTTAGGGAAAACAGAGGAATAAAGCAATATATTGGAAAATATCTTTATTTTGTGTTCCCTACAAATTGAAAGCTATTCTTTGTAGCGAGACAACCCCTTTAAGTCCTATCTTAAAGGGCTAGCACTTTTTAAAAAAACAGAATTACATGTGAAATGCTTTGATTTTTCTAACTAAGCATATTTGAGAAAGTGTTTGTATTCTAGTCTCCTGCTACTTCAGGAGATTTTCCTGGAGGTGATAGGTCCTCTTTAAGGGCTTGTTCCCAAGATAGGTGCAGGTCCCAGAGGTGGGACCCACACTTTTCACACATTGGTGGCATATCCTATAGATATGCCATCAATGTGAATGGTGAGACTATTCCTTTCACTATGGCGAACTTCACAATTCCTTTAGCTTTAAAAACCTTTTTCCTGACTGACCTGTTAAGAGGATTTTAAGTGAAAGAGATTGTCCAGTAACCGAAAAAATTATAATTCTTAAAATGTTTGTCTGAGTCTTCATTCATTTCCCTGTGATGTTTAAATAACTAATTTGTGCTTTCCCTGTTGTGATGTACCCTCCCCTCTCTGTGGCTGAATAGCTGAAAGCTGGGGGTTTTTTTGCCATGTAAAACTACAATTTCCATGGTCCCCTGTTTCCTTCCTCGTGGGGGCAGGACCAAAGGGCTATGGCTGTAAAAGGTTGCCCTGATAAAGGCCACACCCCTTTTGGTCACATGATCTCCTAGCTTGACTTGGCTGTTTCCTGTGTGTCTAGACACACAGAATTACGGAGCTTCCTCTCAATATACAGGTGATGTAGAATTGCAGGACGCACACAGACAATTTTATTACACGTGTGTCTGACTTTAGAACATCATTTTTTTTCTACTGGACAACCCCTTTAAGAGAGGAGGATCCTGCCGTCTCCTGTATAACCAAGCAGAGTGCTGTATAAGGACAACATTGATTTCAGTGTGAATCGTGTAATGCTTCATTTCCTCTGTTAGGCATTTGGTTTCTGTCACCAAATCACAGCTGTCACATAATATCCAAAAACTGGTGACGACTGCACAGGTGGTAGGCTTGGGATCCCTTACTGGAGTTAGTAATTTGCTATAGATATAAGGCTCTTCTGTTAATAGGTGGGGTTCCACCAGACTTGATAATAGAAAAGGAGTTATTCCTTCTTTCAGAAGCAAAATGGGTTAAATGATGAGGTGAGAGATCAGGTTTTTAAATAGTGTGTATAGAGGTTAAGAGTTATATATAATAAAAGTTACGTTTTAGTGTTTAACAGATAGAGAACTGATAGAGTTTAAGTTTGCCTGCGGCAAAATAGTAAATATAGTATACAAATCACAGCTGGTCACTGAGAATCTCAACAGTGGGAAGCTTGTGATCCTCCTATTGTCAGGGGAAGGTCCAAGGCGGAGAACTCCTTTAAGTATGTAATGGGACTCTGGTTAAGGCATGAGATTTAACATGGTCAGGTGCCAACAAGCTTCCGGTATCTGAAATACTGGCCAGCTTTAAATGTACTGACCTGACACTGGGCAATTTCTTTTCCTTCAGATGCATAACCAAATATTTTTGGCATTGACGTATCAAAAATTTCAATCAATGATACTAATGACAATACCACTGTTAACTTTTTTGGTGTCCTTTGTCTTTAAGGATGACATATTTGCTGCAGAGGCTATTAAACCAGTAAAGAAAGCAAAAGAGAAAAAAGGGGCATCAGAGGACAATCTGTTTGATAATACTGATATTTTTGCTGACTTCACACACAAATCGAAAGAGAAGAAGTCCAAAAAGAAAGCAGAGCCTAAATCTATTTTTGATGATGACATGGGTATGTATGGTTGAAATCATCTTATCTTATCCTATTAACCTAAAACACTATAGAAGTCAGCTTGGTTGTATGGAGTTTTGCTGTGTACAGTACATTTGTTATTCTAGTGTTAGTGTTTGTCTTCAGGATAATTTATGTACACTAGGCGGGCAATAAAACATTTACAATGGGATTAGCAGGTCTAGGTCATATACGGCCGAACAGAAGAAATACCTCAGCACTCCTCAAGTTTAGTGAAAAGGTCTTTTGCAGAAGTCTGGATTGCTCATATTGCATTATTATCCACCACTATACTGGAGATATGTTTACCACAGTGATTTTCTGAATAAACGTAATCCCTTTTCACTAAACTTGGAGTGCTGAGGTATTTCTTCTGATCTATCATATAGGGTTGGTTACCCTACCATAAGCACCCTAAGTTTACTCTCCATACAGGCGGGTCTCTCTGCCCAGTAGGCGGGTCTCTCTGCCCAGTAGGCGGGTCTCTCTGCCCAGTAGGCGGGTCTCTCTGCCCAGTAGGCGGGTCTCTCTGCCCAGTAGGCGGGTCTCTCTGCCCAGTAGGCGGGTCTCTCTGCCCAGTAGGCGGGTCTCCCCACCCTGAAGACTGGTGACATCATTCTGTGTGAGCAGTGGAGGAGAGAGGATGTCACAGCTCTGCAGGCTTCCTGCAATGGTCATTTCTCATGCCTGGAGAGCGGTCACCTCCCTCCATAATTTCCATGTAACCACAACACCTGTGTTGGTGTAAACAGTTATACAGATGACTGATGAAACAAATAGACTCCACTCCCCCCTCTGTCAGACAGGTGGTAGAGGGGCAGCAAAGTGTATGAGGCTGTGTTATATGGGTGGGAGAGTGAATCTAGCAGCTAGAGACTCAGTAATTGCTCAGATCCTTCATATAGAGTGATCACTGGGAGAGGAACAGAGCGCTCTCAGGCAGCCTTTATTACACAGACACAGCCATCACAGAAAGCTGAGGCAGATAGTTTCACTTTCATTGTGCACAGCTCAGAGGGAAGTAAGTACAGAGTACAGGCAGCCAATTGTAGCACAGGGGGCATGTCCCAACCAGGGCTACACTAAATATCAGTCAGCCAATCATAGCAAAAGGGGGTGTGGCCCGACCACTGGCTTCAGGTTTAGCTCTAGACACACACAGATTAGCTCATAGCTGCTATACTAAATGATTTAGGTAATACAAACCAGTTGCAAAAATGCCTATTTTTACTGTCCCCATCAATACAGATATGCTCTTGTAGCAACCAACCCCGATTTTAATTTTTGTTGCACAGCCGTTTGAGTTAATCACTGCAAACTATTACTGTAATAGTCTCTCAATGAGACTTCTTCTCCTGTCCATAGGTATTTGGCCCACTTCTCATGAGCAAACCTGTCTCAGGTGTGACGGTACCTTCCCCACACTGCAGGTTTCAGCTCCTTTACAGATGTTCAATAGGATTTATACCAGGGCTCATAGAAGCCACTTCAGAGTAGTCCAGGCCTTTGCTCTTATCCATTCTTGGATGTTTATAGCTGTGTGTTTTGGGTCATTATCCTATTGCAGGACCTACAACTAAGACCAAGCTTTCTGGCACTGGGCAGAACATTTCACTCCAGTATGCCTCGATAGTCTTGAGATTTCATTGCACCCTGCACAGATTCAAGACAACCTGTGCCAAATGTAGCAAAGCAGCCCTAAGATATAACAAGCCTCTTCCATGTTTTATATTAGGTACACTTTTTTTTGGCATTCTCTGGGCTACTTATCCAAGTTGATATGGGTATGAATCCATCCTTGCAGTTCATCTACACCCTTCTAGAAAGACAATGCGATGTGTCACTCAGCTAAAAATGTCCAACTTTAACCCAACTGAGGATTTGTGGGACCACCTTGATGGTTGTGTTCACCCTGCAGCGGCTGTGGGATGCAGTTGGCATGGCTCCAGATACCTATGGCAACCTACCAGCACCATATTGAGTCATTCCTAGCCTATGTAGGTGCTGTCGCAGTGGTGACTCTGGTCATAATAATGTGAATTGACAGGTATATTGTATCAAAATATGAAGCCAGCAATATTGCCAGGTTTAGCCGACCTTAACCTAATGTTTATGGTCAGTTATGGATTATTGGTGCTTCCACTTTAATCAGTGTTTTCTAACTTTTGTAGTAAAATTCCTTACATGAAAGGTCATTACTTTTTCAGAGAAGTACATTAGTTCCATGTATTTTTTGTTTCCATACAGATGATATATTTTCAGCCTCTGTGTCCAGTGTAAAGAAGACCAAGTCGAAATCCAAGTCGACGCAACAAGGGACTGAAACCAAGCCGGATGCCAAGGCTTCCACAGCGTTCGATGATCCCTTAAACGCCCTTGGTAAATGAGAGGGAATGGCCGGCCTTTCTAGAGTATATTTGCACAGTTTCATGTCATTGCTTCACATTCAAGGCATATTATTAGATATTTTACAGATTGTAAGCTACGGAAAGGTTTTAGTTTTTTTAAGCACTTAAATGTCTGTGCCAAACTTTCGTACCGAAGGACCTGATCATCTCAAATGTTGTGTATGTACTTCTAACAAGGGCTGGTGTAGTGGGCAAGAGAGCCTCGCCATGATCATTGCAGGACACATTCCATTACAGACGCATTGGATCTGGGTGCGGTTTACATATTTCTGATCGGTGGTCGAGTGAGGAGTTATCCTTCAGCTTCCATTTTTTTTAAATGGCACGGAAGCAGAAATATGGTTATCTACACAGTATGTGGATTAAGTTGGAAAGTGCACAATCCCAGCAAGTGGAGAATACCCACGCTCTTCATTCTCTTACACATGACAGAAGATGTCCACTCATGTTACCAAATATCGTTTCCAAACTGGGGTAAAATAAGGTTCCATCTGTATAATTCTATTTATTACATGCACCATGAAGTCTTGGCATTGTGTACAGTTCCAACTCCTGTCCATAATGTGCAGTACATTTCTAACATACATACTGTAATATTTGTCTGAACACAATAATCCTCTCCAGATGTCTAACAAATAAACCTAATTCTGTACCACTGGGTGAAATAGATTTTGTATGACTTGGTACGCTCTGATTATCATGATGTTTTATCGCACATTGGAGTGTTATGGCAGGTATGACAGCCGGAGAAATGGCATGTGCCAGAAATCCTTTCCTGACGAGTCACTTACTTGCCTTTTGTCTTCTCCATCCGGCCCAGACCACCATGATGACTTCTCCTGACCACGACTCAATTCTGCAGAATTTACCACACACATATTTTAGAATCCTTACTTTTTCAGCACCTATATATTTACCTACCCACTGGAAGGGTCTATAAATCTCCCTAGCCAATATAGGAAAGCATGGTGACGACCCATCCCTCACCACAACCCACTTTTGTACAATAGGAAATCAGGGTGCCTTTGTGGGGGATGGGGAGTCACCCAATAGTCCTATATAAGCCCCCCATTAGGTTGGGATGTATATAGTCCCCCCTCACAGTAGGTAGGTATATAGGTCTCCTAAGTAGGTATGTATATAGCCCCCCAGTAGGTAGACAGGTATATATGACCCCCATAGGTAGTTTATATAGTCCACAAAAGGAGGGAGGGAGGTATATAACCTCCCTCAAAATAGGCAGGTAGGTATATAGGCCATCCCAGTAAGTAGCTAGATATATAGGTCCCCCTTTTAGTAGGTAGGTATATAGGCACTTTCAGTAGCTAAGAAGGTATATTGGGCCCCCAATAGGCAGGTACATGGGTCCCCTTGGTAGGTTTATAGATCCCCCCGTTGGTAGGTATGTGGGTTCTCTTAGTAGTCAGGTAGGTATACAGGTACCCCAATATGTAGGTAAGTATGTAGGTTCCCCAGAAAGTTGGTAGATATATAGGGCCCACAGTAGGTAAATCCACCTTGGGCTTTCAACACTGCCTGAATCCTTCTGGGCCCGCTCTTCATCAGATTCAAGCATGTTTAGACCAAAATCTAATGCCAGGTCTCTTCTAAACATTCCCAATGTTGAGGCATACTGGTCAACTCGCTTGGTTTGGTTCTTTAACTCTACCCACAAGTGTTGGATTGGGTTTAGGTCTAGGGACTGTGGAAGCCAATGCAGGAACTCTACCTCATTGTCATTGAACCATTCCTTCTCCAACCTTGACGTCTGCTCCAGGTCGTTGTCCTGCTGGAACACTATGTCGTCCTTTTCATACCCATAGTACTGGAGTCTATGAAGTAACTCCTCTTGTAGGACACTCACATATAGCTCAGCAATAATACTTCTCCCTGTACCTTTGTTAAACAACTCTGTCCTACTGTCCTGTACAAGCGGCATGACCTCATCACGCCATCTGTGTGATTGTGCTACTCCTGGCGCAAGCAGCATGACATCACACTGTGCTGCACACTCTAGTAATCCTGCTTTTGACCCACCAAAGTACTGCACGGGGCAGGGAGCTTCCACCTGTATGCATGTACTGAGGACTTTGTATAATATCTGCACAGGAGTAATGTGATTTTCTATATAGGGTGTCGATGATCCAGTTCTGTACATTGCACAGGCTGGCGATGCACCCTGTTCTGATTATAGAGATTTATGGCATACTGAATGATAGATTCAGGTCCCACCTCTGGACCCCACACCCTTCCTGACAAATGAGGGAACCTCATCTTGTGTCACGTCTCCCTAGAATGTAGAGGAGGCTGCACATGCTCAGTTCTCCCCATTTATTTCAATTCATTTGCGTTATAAAAAAAGCATTGAGATCCAACAACAAATCGCAGGCTCCATCTAAAATCTGTTGGAAAGGTGCGGATTCTGTGCTGATTCAGCATCAGATTTTCCATGTCGGGCATACCCTAGAGATGCAAGCTAGGAAAAGGCAGGAAAAAGGGTCCCTTTAAGGGTGAATTCACATGGCGTTTGCCTGGTGTACTGTGCGTGCTGCTATATGCTGGGTGATTTAGAAGTGCGCACTGGCCAGCACGTACTTCTAAAACACTCTGTACCGGCCCCATTCACTTTTGTTAAGGGCTGAGAAAAGATGACATGTCCCTTCTTTCTGCCACGTGTGCAGTACACGTCGGGGAATACGCTGGGTTATCAGTTCTCAATAAGTGCTATGAATTTACCGTAATTGTGGGCCATGCTTCAGGCGGATTGCAGCGCTATTACGCCATGTGAACATACCCTAAAAAGTTAATGCTAGGTGCCCAGCATCTACTCAATGCCCGTACATATTTAGTGCCAAGAACAGAATTTGACCCAGTCTTAGCCCCATTACCAGATCGGGGCCAGGTGTGCTGAGCTTTTTGGAAGTTGATAGACCTGATGGGGCAGATTTATCAATACTGTGTAACTCTTAGCGTATGTTCACATGACTGTGTGTGAGGCGTATAGCAGCACGTACTGTGCGCGCCGCTATATGCCCGCAGCTTCAGGGGTACGCGCTGGCCAGTGGGTATCTCTGAAACCTCTCACTGACTTTCATTCTCCCTGACGCGTATTTTCAGCCCGTACTTCGGGTGTATTGAAGCACAATTATGTGCTGAAGTACGGACCAAGTATACGTCGTATGAACGTACCCTTGGACAGTCGTACAGTGCACCGCATTTATCATAGTGTTGGCAAATCTGACACGTTAGACCGGTCTGCTCTAACTTTACACCATTTTTAAGTTGGCCACTACTTGTACCAAAATTTTGAAGCAAGACAGTGGACACTAAGTTGCACCCGTTTCCCTAGACATCACGCCCCTTGTCGGACAAGGCACAGAAATGTCTAGAAACTCTCTACAACACATCATAAATGTAAAGCTTATACCCCATTATGTGTGGTGCGGAGTGCGGCAGAATCCTGGCTCCTTTGATAAATCTGCCCCCTGTGTTCTCTACCCCTCCCACCTCGGCTGAGAGCTGACTCTTTAGATTTCCAATACTTTCTGACTATCAGGCCCAGAAACGTGTAACTTGCATCAGTCATAGGGCTGCAAAAACGACACCGGCCGGGGTCCGAATAAAGACTTTGTCAAAAAACCGTCCTCTCCTTCAGCGCTAAGAAACCTTCACGTCATAGAGGCAGCTGCTCTGTCGTCACTGCTGCCATATTTTTAGCAGCAGGCTGGAGTTTTGCCAGCGGGGAATAGATCCAGACCCTACAGAGTGTTCTGAATTTAAACTAATTATAAATCAGAGAATAGCAGCACATAACTCAGGAACAAATGGACATTGGCAGGACAGGTTCAAAACATCAGAGAACAAACCGCCTGCAGCCATTGCTGGAAGAACACAAGCTGGTGGTGGCAGTGTTATGGCCTTGGGAATGTACATGTGGCATTCTCCCATCCACGTGGAAGGCGCTCTCAACTGATCTAGATATGAATCCATCCTTGCAAGTCAAGTAAACCCATAGCTGGGGGCCCCTTAGGCTTGGTTTGAACAATGCCACCTTCACAAGCTGTGCCCTGGGGGGACGGTGCCCCCTCCCTGACACCCTTCCCCCTGGAACCCAAGTGATAGCCTGGGGGGCCCCCTGGAGGTGACGGTGGCTCCCCAGCAAGCGGGGGCCCCTGGGGGTGAATGGGGGCCCCTCCAGCAGCTGTGGGGCCCCTGGAGGGTGACGGTGGCTCCTCCAGCAGCTGTGGGGCCCCTGGAGGGTGACGGTGGCTCCTCCAGCAGCAGTGGGGCCCTCGGCTGGTGACTGTGGCCCCTCCAGCAGCTGTGGGGCCCCTGGAGGGTGACTGTGGCCCCTCCAGCAGCTGTGGGGCCCCTGGAGGGTGACGGTGGCTCCTCCAGCAGCTGTGGGATGGAGTCGGCTCCAGCCACCTGTGACAACCCGCACACGGTGGTTACGCTGGAGATTTGCTGCTGGTCATAATAATGTGACTGGCTGTGCCCAGACATCATTACATGTGTCGTCGTCGTCGTCCTCCCGGGTGAGTACACAGCGCCCCCAGCAGCCTCCGCTTATTACACACACAGCTCTGGAGCCGCAAGTGACGTCATCACACGGCCTTCTCGCCCTGGAACGTTCTGCTTCTACTCAAGGGTTTGGCCTTCCTGGTCACATGACCTCGCAGCGGCCCACCCACGTCAGGTGGACGGGTCATGTGACACCCGTTGTTAAGGACGGGTTAACGTCCGGGTATCTTTGTAACAACAACAAGAGCAGAATGTCCCGCCCCCTGGCTCCTCCCAGAGGCCGCCTCCCTCCACTGTCTGCGTGGTCACGCCCCCTCTTCTTATTGGCTGCCTCTGCGCCGTAGGTACGTTGCCGCCTGAGCCCGAAGCTTAAAGGCCTGGACGTCTGTCAGTCTTCGCGACGTCACAAAGGAGGGGCCCCGGTTTTGGGTTTTTGGGAAGGGGATTGGGGTTTGGGTCGTAAAGGGAAAAAAGGTGTTGGGGGGGAAAAAAAAGGGCGGGGGCCCTTCCCTTTCTCCCCCTGTTTTTTAAATACCCTGGAGGGTCGGGGTAATGTGCGGGTTTTTTTTTTTTTTTTCCTTCCCCGGGGGGTTTTAGGGGGGGCTTTTTTAGAATTTTAAAGGGGGGGGGGGCTTCTCACCGTGTTTTTTTTCTCCGAACCTTCCCCCCGCAGAGTGGCCCCCGGGGTTTTTAGGGGGTAAAACCCGGCCCTTCCGACTTCTAACCCCCCCTTGGAAACCCTTTAAAAGGGGGGGGTCTTTTTCTCCCGGGGGGGAACCTTACATCTCTCTATAAAGTGGGGCCCAGGGTTTTTTTTTGCCCGGGGGTGCCCCCTCCTTTTCAACCCCAAATTTGTTTCTAACAAATGCCCCTTGTTTTTGGTTTTTTTTTGGGAACGGGGGAATTCTCTGTCCCGCCGCCCCCAAACCTCCTCCCCTGGTAAAGGGGGAATCTCTGTGCCGCCGTCCCCTCCCCTCCCTCTCCCCCTTTTCGGTTTTGACTGATCTCGGGTCCCGCCGTCCCTCCCCCCCCTTCCTGCTGGGACTGTTTCCTGGCCCCGTCCCCCTTCCCCCCCTCTCCCCCTTTGTTTGGGGGGGACAGATCTCTGTGCCCCCATCCCCCCCCCCCTTCCCTCCCCCTTTCCCCCCCCCTTGGGGACGATCCCCCGGTGCCGCCTTTCCCCCTCCCCTCCCTTTTCCTCCCGCTGGTATGATCTCGGGTTGCCCCGTCCCCCCCCCTCCCCTTTCCTTCCGCTGGTGCCCTGCTAGGGTGCCGCCGTCCCCTCCCCTCTCCTTCTCCTCCCGCTGGTGGACTAAATCTTTTTGCCGCCGCCCCCCTCCCCTCTCTTCTCCCCCCGCGGGTGACTGACTCTTCCCGGGCCCGTCCCCCCCCTTTTCCTTCCCCCCCGCTGGTAAAAGATCACTGTCCCAGCCCCCCCCTTCCCCTCTTTTTTTCCCCCGCTGGTGGGATATCTCTGTGCCGCCCTCCCCTCCCTCTCCTCCCGCTGGTGATTTGACCCTCTTTTCCCGCCCTCCCCTCCCCTCCCCTCCTCCCGTTTGGTAAATGTTTCTCGGGCCGCCGTCCCCTCCCTCTCCTCCTCCCGCTGGTGACTGATCTCTGTGCCGCCCTCCCCTCCCGCTGGTGACTGATCTCTGTGCCGCCCTCCCCTCCCCTCCCTCTCCTCCCGCTGGTGACTGATCTCTGTGCCGCCCTCCCCTCCCTCTCCTCCTCCCGCTGGTGACTGATCTCTGTGCCGCCCTCCCCTCCCCTCCCGCTGGTGACTGATCTCTGTGCCGCCCTCCCCTCCCTCCCCCGCGGGGGAAGATCTCTGGGGCCGCCCTCCCCCTCCCTCTCCTCCCGCTGGTGACTGATCTCTGTGCCGCCCTCCCCCTCCCCCCTCCCCCCGTTGGTGACTAAATCTTGTGCCGCCCCCCCCTCCCTTTATCCCCCCGCGGGTTTGATGATCTCGGTCCCGCCCTCCCTCCCTCTCCCCCCCCGGGGTGACTGATCTCTGTGCCGCCCTCCCCTCCCCTCCCTCTCCTCCCGCTGGTGACTGATCTCTGTGCCGCCCTCCCCTCCCCTCCCTCTCCTCCCGCTGGTGACTGATCTCTGTGCCGCCGTCCCTTTCCCCTCCCCCTCTCCCCCCTTTCCGGGCGGGGGACTGATTTTTTGCCGCCGTCCCTTTCCCCTCCCCCTCTCCTCCTCCTGCTGGTAAAATGTTTCTCGGGTCCCCCCACCTTTCTTTAGATCACTGCGGGCCAATGTTTCACCTAGAATCCAGTTGAGTGAAAATTGGCCAACCCTATCTCCCAGGTATGAGCCTGGTATTAGAAAACTGCCTATAGGATGCAGGATTGGGCCCTGTTCAAAAATTGGGGTTTAAAGGAAAAATGAAAGAGCGCAGAAATTTTTTTGTGGTCTAAATTTTTCACGAAAATAAAAGGGGACCCTAAATGCATGAGGGCCCCAAATTTGCGGCGTTTTTGGTTTTTATTTTTTGAACTGCGGGTCTGTCTGGTTTGGCTGCCCTTCCATATACCAGCCGAGGGACGTGTGCCCTTTACCCTTGTCATAGCTGGTGCTCGTCCTTCAGCCAGGTGTCAGCCCATCTGACGGGGCTTACTTAATATACCTTAGGGGGGGCCCGGGTTTTTAAAATTTTAATAATAAAAATACTGCCACCACATGACGCACTGAGGTTTTTTTTAAAAATTTGGGTAAACAAAAGGGGAGACTTGATCCCAAATTTGTTCATACTGTAGAGGACACTGTGGCCATGTATTTAGAAAAAAAGCCCTTATTTAACTGCCCCCTTTCAATTTAAAAGCTAATCTTGAAAGTAAAAAACCCCCTTTTTAATGGAAAAAATAAAAAAAACCAAAGCTCTGCTTTGGAGTCGGGTTTTCCCCTTTTTTTGGGGATGGGTAAGGGCTGGTTTACATCTACATTCAAGGTTCCATCAAATATGCCTTAAAGGGATTTTGCCACTATGTAAAATTGATGTGGGAAGCTTGCAAATTAAATAAACCTTTTCACCTTTCATCATTATTAAAACTTCTATAGCAATTTTTGTCTTAGCTGCTTCCTTAGTGATCCATAGTGTACAGCTTATCTCCAGGGGATATGACCAGTGACGAGAGCTCCTCAGCCCCAGGTGCTGTCATTTCACTCCTGTCATCTGAATTCCTTAGTAATTAGTAAAACAGTGCAGATAAATAAAAGGAAAAAACAACCTGAATCAGGTATGTGCATTGAGACAAAAAAAAAAATCCACATGTTTGATTACTGCAGGGATTTTAACCTAGGACCCCTATGCTGAAAGGCTGAAGTGGTAACCACTCGGCTACATTGTAGCTACTCTGAGCTTTTTACATAAACAGACTTTTTTATGAATAGAGTGATCACAATGTGGGGAAAGGAATGGTTATGTCAAGCCTTCTGGGACACATGATATGCAATTCACACAATTCATACATTCACACGAAAAGCTGAAGCGGGACAAAGCAGGCATGAAGTGACTTTGTGGAAAAACCTCTTTAAAAAAATAGTGCAGCATGCAGTGCTATTTTCCTCTGATAGTGATGGGAACCAGACAGATGCCTGCAATGGATCCACAGCTGCCTCTGATGCAGGTTATGAAACAGAACCTTCATCCCAGATAGGAATCGGACCCCCCCCCCCCCCCCCCCCCCAATGATCGCTTGCTTGGCTGATGTAGAAGGCACATAAGAGTCTCCGATCCGTGGCTCGGTGCATGGGGGGCAGATTGGTTTTTCAGCAAGGTTTCGATCACTGGATTCTTAGTGATCAATAGAAGAGCATTGCTTTTATTACAGAACACGAATCAACTTTGGCTGTGATATAATAATAGCCACATATTCTAAAGAGCGCTACAAAATGTGACCTAAAAGCAAAGCAAACGATGAGACGAGGTCTCTGACCGGAGGAGCGTCATGAGCTCAGCCCACCGTCTGTCCCACCTAGAGCTGTGGAAGTACTAGAAGCTATTCTAATGCTAGAAGACTAGGCCTGTCTTCTATAGGCGCATATGTATTACTATAATAGCAAGTACCTCATCCCAGGACGGTGACTGCAGTAGACTTTGCAGCCGCTTAAAAGGGTGTGGTCGGTGCGAGTCCCGAGATTGACTGGGCCCCCTGAAAGTTACGGAGCCGAGCGGAGAGCCTGTCAGGCTTGTGCACGATTCCATTCTGTTTACGGGAGTGTGGAGCAGAGGCAAATGACGACGCTTGGCTGTTATCGGAACTCCCATAGAGCAGAATGGAGTGTCGTGCACAAGCCATACCGGCTCACCATTCTATTCTGTAAGGGGTTCAGGGGTTCATTCCCACCTCTGGGACCCACACCTATCACACTTGGGGGGCAAGGGGTGAGAAGACCGGTATAAGGGCAGATTCAAATTTTCCCCCAATATATAATATATATTTTGGGGATTTTTTATATATATATATAAATATATTTTAAATTTTTTTTTTAAAAAAAAAATTTTTTTTTTAATTAAAAATTTTTTTTTTTGTTAAAAAAAAAAGTCCCCGGGATCCAAAATGTATTCAAGCAATAGTGTTTTTTCCTCCTCTCAAAGAGGACGTTTCAGCTCCCTCAAGAGCCTTTGTCAAAAATTTTGGAGTGCCGTGGACTTTTTTTTTTACTTGTGTTTTGGAGCTTTTTGTTCGGGGGGGGGCTTTTGGTGGCACTCTTTTTCTAATCTTTGTGTGGGGGGTTTTTGGAGTGCAGCTATTTTTTATAATATATATATATATATATATATATATATATATATATATATATATATATATCTACACTCACTACTGCTATTTAGTGCTGACCATTGGTTTAACCCCTTAAGCCGAACAGCTGAAAAGTAGTTAATGCCCAGAACATTTTTTTTTCGTTTTTCCTCCTTGCGTTTCAACAGTTGTAACTTTTTTTAATTTTCCAATGACGCAGTTGTATGAGGCCTCGTTTTATTCGAGACAAGTTGTGCTTTATGGGGGAATAGTTTAAGTTCACTTATAAATAATTGCAGAATTTTTTTTATTTTTTTTTATATATAAAAAAAATGTTTTGTTTTTTTTTTACTCCATTCACATTTCACACTTAATAACTTGTTAGATAAATTCAACAGGTTATTACGGTCGTGTGGATACCAAATATGTGTAGATTTTTTTTTTGTGTGTAATTTATGCACAATTTTTTATTAAATATTTATTTTTTTTTAAATTCCTTTTATTTATTTTTTTTTAAACCCATGAAGGGAGAACTGTTACATTTAAAAAAATAAATTTTTACTTATATATGAATATGCTAATACATTACTGCTAATACATTCTAATCTTTGTCAGTCTGACACAGGCAGTGATCAGGACAGCACACAGTGTTACACAGACAGCTCTGGGGCTACTCTAGGTCCCCAGGGCTGACTGTGCAGCCGTTCCCCGAGCTCTGTCAGGTCACCGGCGTTCCGATCACCCGACAGAGCAGGGGAACCCTTTGATTGCGCTGTGGTGACGATCTGCTGCAATCAAAGGGTTAAAGCACCGGGCAGCAGAGCTTTCCTCCGCTCCCCGGTGTCTGCAGGAGATGCTCTGGGATCAGGGCTGTGTAGTATGCGCCGAAGTCTGCAGTGACGTCTAAAGTCGGCGGGCATCGTTAAGCAGTTAAAAATGAAGTCATAACATGTAATTCCAAAGCTAATGCTGCGATCCAATGTTTTTTGTCGTCTGCAGGTTTCCATATGTAAAGATGGAGAGAGACAACTTTCCCTTTGTCACCGTGGTTCTAGGAAGTTCAGCGTTTTAATTCCTCTCGGCACTGGTTTTATATCCTATGCAATGTCCAACAAGAAGGAGCCTCCTTTTTTTAATGAAGATAACCTTGGATCCTTCCAGTACAAACTCCCTTTTTATGAGACGATGGAGCTCTTCATTGAAACGCTTACAGGGACTTGCTTTGAACTTCGGGTGTCACCATTTGAAACCGTGGTCTGTGTGAAAGCAAAGATCCAGAGGCTGGAAGGTATGTGTTTTCCTATTGTAGACGCTGTTCACGGTTACATCATGGCTTTGCTTTATAGTGGTATGGATAACGCCTTGCCAGGTCACACCATGGATACCACCAGTGCCCAACCAGAAAAAATCATCGGGTGGTATGAACAGCACTATCCCAACTTTTATAGACTTCTGCAGAGACAAGTTGTTTATCACATATGTCTATAAAAGTGTTTCTGAAAGTTTTCAGAACTCCAGCTAAAGTAGAGCTGGTAGAAAGCACTAGTCATTCTATTGAACTTATTGAAGACTCCTCAGGTGTGGCTACAGGTCCTCCTTAAAGGGGTTTTGCCACAATCTAATGTTGACGTGGGATCATCCAAAATGGGTATTTAATCACTTTCTAGATATAGGTCATTAAAAAAGTGCAGCCTGACTTGCATGCACTTAGTTTCCTGACAGTTTACATTATCACAACCAGGAGCTGATCTGGCCTTGCTTGCGTTGTTTGCACTTCTTATCTGATGGCAGCGAACATGAACGAGCTTTGAAAGGACTGGGGAGAAAATATCCTGTGTCTTTTGTATCAGCCTGTTAGGTGAGGAACTGACTTCTTGGCAAAACCCCTTTAAGCACAGTCCTGACCTTGGTTTTGCAGGAATTGGAGCATGCAGTTACACGGAGATGAGTGTGCCTGCCGTTGTCGGATGATTCGGCTTGTGGCGTAACCAGTGCCATACTAGGATCCCAAGCACTCAGCTGTATATATGGAACTTGTCAGAAAGTGGCTTGGCTGTGTTTTTCCTCTAGTTGTCAGATTGTACCTGAGCGCTCCGGTCAGCCCTTGCTGGTTGTCACGACTCTTGCTGTCAGTGTCTAATTATTGTATTGTCACCAAGGGACATGGTGTAAACAGTCGTTCCAGTAAGTCCACTCGTCTTCCCCCCCCCCCCCCCCCCCCCCTGCTGAGTCCTAACAAATGATAAAACTCCCAAAACGAACGGCATTTATCAAGTCACTTTTTTATTTTTTAATTGTTTCCTTTTATTTGTATCGCTGCCGTCCACCAATGACCATTGCTATGTTCTTATGTGTAAAATAGAGCCGCTCTCCTGTTAGACACATCTTCACATAAAGATATGTCTATGCAGGACCTCCTGTGTCAGGTGCCACCCAATTGTTTTCTATAGGTAACTATTGATCAGAATGTACCTGATAAGAATAATTGCAATTCTGCTGACATCCCTCCATTTAAAGCCAGATTTACTATGGCAATTGCAGCAAAATACTGGCCCACATGCTTTATGCCACATTTATTAAGTCATTTAGACTCTATTTCTGCTCCGTTCTGACAAAAGGCATAACTTTGAAGAAAAGGGTTCTGGTATACAACTCTGAGCGTTGAAAAATTTGCCAAAATTTTGCTGCAAATAATCGTGTAAGCTTAGACTGCACTGCATAAACGTGTGCCAGACTTATTAACGCTGGGATAAATCTGGCACATTCTAGACTGCCTAGCCTCAGTTTACGCGAAACATTGGACGTGATTGATAAATCTTCCCAGAGATCTTAATGGTTTTTTGTTAAATCGATCTGTGGAAGCTTTGGAAAAGACCTGAAGTCATTTGGGTAGACTGAAGGCTGGTGATACTTCTGAGATGTTACTACTCTGACTTCCAGGGTTGGTAACTGTTGACCTCAGTTAAAGCAGTAAACCTGTTTTTCTAGCGGCTCTGTGCTCCTGAGTATCCCAGGACATGAAACGCGTTTCTTTGTTCAGATAGGGGTGTATGTAAGACTGCTGGAATACTTCTACGATGTATTGTTTTTTTTAGCCACCATCTGAACCTGCATATTATCCCTGTGGAATAGCCTGTCTGAGGAGCTGGTCACAGCAGAAGCAGTTGAGGGTTTCAAGAAAAAGGCTTAGATAACTACTTACAACTAGAAAAAAATATATATTGATGCTTCCTTTTTTTGTAGCCATATAACACCTGGATCCAGTCTGATGGCAATTTTAGGATCAGGTTGAAATATTTCTTTAGCGCAGGTTGGTTCCAAAGTCTTCATCAGTTTGGGGAAACAAAGCTTCAAAATGTCCTTCCCTTCTTGGTTGAACTTGATGGACATACATCCTTTCTTTTCCCTAACCATACAAATTATGAAACTCCCAACTTGCTGGAATGTTTTTGTAATGTGCTGTGTCCATTAGGGCTCTCATTAAATACTTCATACTAACCAGCAGCTTATTTTTTTTACATTTCGTTTGCCTATGTTGAATGTATTTCGTGGGGATATACACTTTTTATATTTTAAACGAATTTAAAACAATGTCCATTGTCACATCTGTTTTGTAATCGGTGAATAATTAAAAAAAATAAAAATGGCAACGAAGCAATTGTTTTGTAAGTGGTAATGGGGGGCAGCCAAGTAGACCATAGAAACCGGTGTTGTAGGCGAACTGTGACCAGTTGTATTATCTGGACATTGGTGTCGCTTTTCTTGATCTTTACAGAACAGGAAGTGGCACACTATTATGAGGCCACTGTGACCAGAGGAAAAATGTGGGGGGTGGGGCTGACAGTTGTCATTTTACGAAAATTTGATTTGCAGGGAACATGCTGGTTGCTTCACGCGGTCATCGGCTTTTAGTGTCATGAAGTGTATTTTACTCTGGAATACAAAATAAACACTGCAATTTTTGGGGCATATTCACGGCTCAATGGCTGGACTAGACTGAACCCAGCAGCAGGCAGCTCTGGCCCATAGGCTACCTGGGAAAAATTACCAGTGCAGATATTGCTGAAGAAGGCAACTCGCGCACCCACTGCTATGGGGAACACATTAGATTATAATAAAACTGGCAACATTAGTTTAATACCTGTTCACACCAGCATGCAGAAAAGCCACAGTATAATGCATGCAGAAGAGCTGGGAATATGAACAAGTGCTCCCTCCTAAGCACAGGAGTCCAATGCATGGCTTTTCCTCAGCTGACAGGACTCCCTATATGCTAACCTGACAGAGAATTTTACAAGATGACAAAACCCTCTTAAGGCAAGCTGGTAGCTGAGGAGATGGCAGCACTTGCACGGTTTTTCCCGTTCATCTCTGTGGGGGTTCCGAACATGCCCAAGCGCACTTGCATGGCTGCATTCAGAACTCTCATAGAAGTGAACTGGCCACCTCCCTGTTCTCATGCCTGCTCCGAGCGAACTATGTGCTGTCCCCCGAAAAGGGATTTTGCTATATGGTAAAATGATGTGACAGAGAGCCTTGTCCGTTTGGTCAAGATGGCAGAGGAGCAGACATTGGACTCCTATATTTAGGCAGATGCACTTTTCCCAGCTCTGTTATCGGCTGTTCCAGAGTAAAACTCACTTCACTGCATTCGGGAAGCCTGGGGCAGAACAACCAACATGTTCCGTCAATTTAAAGCGGTTTTGCCACAAAGTGAGATCCTTACCTCTTATCTGCTCAGGAGAGAAAATAAACAAAGCATGCTGAGTTGACAAATTATCTGCTGGGGTGAGAGGGAGGGGGGTGAGGCATTTAGGGTGAGGAAGAAGGTAGCATGGGTAGCGTCTGCAATGGTATATCTCCAATAATTACATTAAAACCAGTGGAATCTCTAACAGAGACAACCGCATAACTTCACCTTTCTCCCAGCCCTTGAAGCTCCTTTATGTTCCCTGTCATAGATCAAGAGGTGCGAAGGGGCTAAGATCAGCTCTGTCGGTGTGTCCTGGTAGTGTATAATGTTAACTTTCAGGAAAATAAGGGGGATGAGCAATGCTGTAGTTCTCACAGGGGCTTCACTTTTTGTAATCGCATATATTTAGAAAAAGTGATCTAAATAGCAACATTTTGGCAGGATTCCAAGTTCAACATATTTACTCGTGGCACAAAACCACCTTTAAGCACAAGCTGGGGGGAAAATGAGGCTGTACCTTGGGGCAGGACCCTTCTCCTTGTCATTGGCTTTGTTTCAAAGGGTTTTCTCAGAATCTCGGCATGAAACAGCAGCTGTCCTTTTTAAACCGCAGGCAATTCCCTTTAATTGAAGCCATAAGTGTTAATCTGTAACCTGCATAACCCCACGTTGACTACTTCTATCGTTTTTAGGCATTCCCATTGCACAGCAACATTTAATTTGGAACAACGTGGAACTTAGAGGGTGGGTTGCCTGAATGGACTACTAAGTAGAGTTTTGGCCCCGACATGAAGTTTTTTGTTGTCCATGTCTGATAGTGACCATTTCAAAATAATAAAAAGAAACCGAAAAAAACTTGTCATTCAAGGGTTCTCCAGATTTCCCTTTACTACTATTGTCTTCTGAATGGGGACATCACCGCTGATTGGCTGCCGTGGTCATGAACCATTGCCTGATGCTGCTGGAAGGGAACTGACCAAACCGTGAAGTCAGGCAGTGGTGCACGAGCCCTGCATCCATGATGAGACAACAGAAGAGAGGGGAGCATAAATTCTTTGTTTTGGGCTGGGGGTATTGAAAGGGCAATGGCCGCACAGAAATAACCAAACCCTTTAATGTTCCTCAGAAAACTTTACTGAGCATATTTAATTTTTTTCTTTTTTTTTTCTTTCCTCAAGTATCTCTGAAGGTTGCACTCTGAAGTTGGTGCTGGCTATGAGAGGAGGCCCGATTAACACTCGGAGAGGTATGTGATTATAGTAATCAATGATCACTTATCAATAATACTGGAGAACACTCATTTTGGTGCTTTTAAGAGTTGGAACCAATTTTGAGTATGTTTGGGGCGGTGATTCTGAAAAGGACACCCATTGTCCCCCATCAGCTCTAGTTTTGGAGATCCGGCATTGCCACCTTACCAAGTATCTGCTGCTGCAAGTAGCGGTCACTCAGTATTGTACTAAAGAAATGTTGGAAATTCATGTGAAACAGAAAAGACAAATTCTAGAACATTTAGGGTGACATGCATGAAATTTGGTGTGTGAATGCCAAGTTTCATGCGTATAACAAAGGTATAGAATGCGCCTGATTTAGGAACTCACTCTATAGCGGGTCAATAAAATCGGGCTACAATTTCTAGGCTAGTATGGACATCTCTGGCCTCAGGTAAACCACTGTGAAAATGCTCTACCAGCAGTAATGCGCCTAGGATTGCCGTAGCGCAGCTATAAATCTGTAGCTTCGTACGGTTCTAGTGCTCCTTCCACACGTCCCCCCCATAGATCTGGCGCATTAAGTGCCGTGGGCGCTATGTAATGCGCCTGATAATGGTGTGCGGGAGACTTAAAAATGTATGAACGGGGCTGAACGTGAGCATTTCCTGTAGACTTGGGTTTTTTTTCAATAGGGTCCATTATCTCAATATAAAACACAGACCTCTGACCGTGATTAATTTGGAAAACATTTCATAGTTACATAGTTTGTCAGGCCGAAAAAAGACATACGTCCATCCAGCTCAGCCCATTTCCACAGGTTATTGGCTATTGGAGGGAAGTCATTTTGTTTTACATTATAGAAGGACTCTTATGATCTTTTTTTTTATTGTATCTGAGGAACTAACATATTGCTTATCGTGACCTTTCAAGTTACCTCTCTTGCCTGAGTTTTTAAGACTGCAGATAGGAAAAAGCCCCACGAACTAGTATGGTGCACCATTTGTGAACCATGGATGTTGTTGGTATTTTACAGTAACAATCTCCTTACCACACACCCAAACCTGAGGAATGAACATGTAAGACACATTATTACGACCAGCAGCTATTATTAAGAGTAACTGCCATGTGCAGCATGGACAGCATTTAGACATGCTGGGAGTGACTCCATGAGGTCCTGGTAGGTTGTCATAGGCATCTGCAGCCATGTTGATTGCATCCCACAGCTGCTGGGCGGGGGGATCGTGCCAGAGGAGCCATAGAGCCAACACCGCCAAAGAGGTGTCCCGCAGATGCATAATTGGATTCAAGGCTGGGGAATTAGAGGCCAAGATAGTACTTGGAAGTGTGGGTCATGCTCTTCCAACCAATTTTGGACACTCCGAGCTGCGTAACCTTTCATATTTCTTGCTAAAAGACCCCCTCTCTGGAGAGGCAATCGGCATGTATGGGTGCACATGATCTGCAGGTGTGGATTTGTACCCATATCATTTCAGTGCCTTCCACATGAATGAGTGGCCCAGAGAATGCCACAGAAACCTTCCCCTGACCAGAATACTGCCACCACCAGCGTGCATGCTTCCAGCAATGGCTGCAAGGTGTGTGTTAATGGCTTCACGTCTGTCCTGCCAACATCCATCCAGTTGATTAAAGCAGAAAATGTGACTGCTCAGAGAAAGCAACCATTTGAAAATCAGCAGAGGTCCGACACTGTCGTGAAAATGTAAGTATTTTCCATTAATGCAGCCTGATCAGCAGAGGTGCAGTGACATCCATCTACTTTGGAGCCCCATACCCCTACCCCACGGTAGGGTTCGCTGAGCTGTTTCTCTGGTAGTGTGTCAATCTGCCCTCACACACGTTCATAGTCGTTCACTTTTTACATCAGTGACATGGAGCTCTGCAGTTTCCACATCACTTATTCACAACTGTG
The DNA here is from genome assembly GCA_025379985.1 of Phyllomedusa bahiana. Taxonomy (NCBI): domain Eukaryota; kingdom Metazoa; phylum Chordata; class Amphibia; order Anura; family Hylidae; genus Phyllomedusa; species Phyllomedusa bahiana. The sequence goes on along the minus strand of JAODAL010002091.1, from coordinate 182,768 downwards.
CCATTTATCCACTCGCTGTACACTTTCACCACAGCAACATGTGAAAAGTTGAGTTTCAGAACTACCTGCCACTTTTGCAAGTCAGATCAATTGCCTCTTTCACCCATGACGGCAGTGAGGGATGTGTGCAGACCTGATGGATCCGTGACGGCAGTGAGGGATGTGGTGCAATTTTTGGGGATCCTGAGGGCATGAGGGATGTGTGTGCAGACCTGATGGATCCGTGACGGCAGTGAGGGATGGTGGCAACCTGATACCCGTGAGGGCAGTGGGGGATTTTGGTGCAGACCTGAGATCCGTGACGCAGTGGGGGGTTGTGGCCAACCGAGGATCCGGACGGCAGTGGGGGGTTTGGGGGTGCCAACCGATGGATCCGGACCATGAGGGTGGGGTGCGCAGACCGATGGATCCGTGAGGGCTTGAGGAGGGTTGTGCGCAGCCCAGGGATCCGTGACGGCAGTGAGGGATGTGTGCGCAGACCTGATGGATCCACGACGGCAGTGAGGGATGTGTGCGCAGACCTGATGGATCCGGAGGGGCGGAAATGTGTGTCGCAGACCTATGGATCCCAAACGGCAGTGAGGAGTGTGTGCGCAGACCTAAGGACCCCGAGGGCGGGTGAGGGAAGGGGTTGCGCAGCCCCCTATGGACCCCCGAGGGCAGTGAGGGATGTGTGTGCGCAGACCTGATGGATCCGTGACGGCAGTGAGGGATGTGTGTGCGCAGCCTGAGGATCCAGAGGGCATGAGGGAGTGTTGGGCCGCAGACCTTTTTATCCCGCCCCTGAGGGGTTTGTGGCCAAGACCTAAAAGGATCCAAGGGGGAGTGAGGGGGGGAAAAAAAAAATTTTTTGGGGGGTGTTTTAAAAAAAAACCGAGGATAAAGAGGCTGAACAAGCTATGAACAAAGAGGGTGTGCCTAGAAAGGAAGTTTCAGACATTGAATATCCTGCTCACTTTCCCAATAAAATAACTCATTTGTCAATGGGGATAATACACCAGACCCGCACAGGTGCTTCCCTGTAAATGCATGGTCTTGCACACAGACTTTGCAGTTTGGCATTCTGCTATGGGTGTTGCACAGTTCAGCCGGTGTCATTTGCAGCGGCGTAGATGTCACCATTTCATGTATGGTTTTGCATTAAGTTTAATTTGTTAATGTGTTTGCTGTGTTCAGTGCCCCTGGATGACCCGGTTAGAGAGATAGCAGAGTATATGGATCCTGGACGAGACGAGATTTGGGAGAAGACCCCCACAAATAAGCAGGTTACGTTTTTGGTATATCGCGAAGGAGATCAACTGAATTTCTTCCGTGTAGTGGACAGAGGGGATGGTACCCTGACACCACTATCAGAATCACTCAGGTAAACGCCACCTTCTTTAAATTGATCTATTCCGTACAGGATTCTGTTTCTGCAGTTCATGCAGAAGTGTCTCCTGCACCTCTGCACTGTATTCTAATAACCATGGTGAAGTCATGGTCTCGCATTGTGAAGGACTAGGTGAACTGTTTTTGTGTCGTGCCTTTAAAGGGGTTGTCTCTCTACAAAAATTAGCTTTCAATGTGTAGGAAATGTTAAATAAAGACTTTGTCCAAATCGATTAGTCTTTTGATATTACCTTGGTAAGGAGATAAGAGATTGTATCTGCTCTGAGTGCACACAGGTTTCTCAGGTTACCGTCCTTCTCTCCCTTTCTGATTAGACTGAGCAGGGAGCGGCGTCACCAGGAGTACAGGCAGCAGCTTGAGACCAGAGTGTGTTATCTCTAACAAACAAAGGAGATAATTACTTTTTGTTTACTTTGAGCTCTGTAGCATATTGCACTGTAATTACATCTCCTGTGTTCATTCAGAGCAATTTAGAAGCGCTGGAAATAGCAGTGATATGCCAATCACTGCTATTTAACAACCCACAGCCTAACCAGAAAGTCAGGAACTGTGAATCTGAAGCTTCCTGTGGCTCTGTAAAATGGCATGGTGAGACAACACCTTTAACATTGTGACTGTTACAAGATGCTCCGACTACGTGACTTGCAGAAACTGATGAACAACCTTCTACACTTTAACCCCTTACCGCCGGAGCCAGTTTTGGCCTCTCTGACAGAGCCCCATTTTTTAAATCTGTCATGTCACTTTGTGAGAATAACTAAATTTTTGGCACTTTTACCTATCCATGTGATTCAGAGATTGTTTTCTCGTGACACATTGTGCTTTAAGATAGAAAATTTTGGGACCAAAATTTCTTTATATGTGAAAAATATCAAATTATCGTGAAAAATTTACCATTTCAAACTTCAAAAAATTCTGCATGTATGACAATGGTTTAATCCACTCAAAATAGCTTATAACTAAGCATCTACCATATGTTCTGCTGTAGTTTGGCATCATTTTTTTTAAATGTCGTGTTTTTGGTTTTTTTTATGACATTAGGGGCTTAGAAATTTAGTAGTAATTATCAAGAAAATTTGCAATATACATTTTTTTTAGGGACCAATGTCCCAGTATCAACGTGACTTTTGATTGACCTGTATGTTAGATACCCCCATAAATGGACCTCAGCTAAGAAATCTAAACTACACCCCCTAAAGTATTCAAAACCGAATTTTAGGAAGTTAATAACCCATTACGTTGATCACGGAATTAAAGTCAAAGGTGGAAGCGAAAATTTTCAAAATTTCATTTTCACTTTTTTGCGAATTTTCAATTTTTATCCATTATTGTCAATAATACGGTAAAATGTGATCAGGGAAATGCAACTATATATTCCCCAGATTGCTGCCGTTTCAGAGATATCCCTATTGTGGCCCTAGTCGCATTATTTGGTCATGCCACAAGTCCCCCCAGAAGAGGAGGAGCACCTACCGGACTCTGGGGTCTCATTTCATTATGATTTTATTTAGGCGCCATTCATCAAGTTTGCGGAACACCCTAAGGTTCCAAACCTCAATAAATACCCAAAAAAGACCCCATATTGGAAACTACAACCCCATAAGGAATATATCCCTTGGGTGCAGTGAGTAATACTCGACCCCCACAGGGCGTTTCACAAATTTTTTTAGCGTTCGGCTCCTTGAAAATTAAAAAATATATATTTATTACCATCAGCACTTTTCGCTGAAACTGTTTAATTTTTATACAGAGGAATCTTGGAAAAAAGCCCCAAAATTGTGTTACGAATTTCTCCAAGTACGCCAATAACCCTACATGTGTGTGTAAAACTGCTGAAAGGGCGCATGGCAGGGGTACAAGGGAGGAGTGCTATTTGGCTTTTGGCGCACATAGAAATTGGTGGGGCCAGGTGCGCATCAGCAAAGCCCCAACTGTACTAGAACAGGTGAAACCTTCCAGAAGTTTTCCCCATTTTGGAATCAACACCCCCTCAGGGATCTCACCTAAAGGGTGTATTTTGCATTGTGGCGCACATGTTTTTCCGTAGTTTTTTTTTAGCATTGGCCATGGAAAAGGAGGTGGGAAACGCATGTTCCTGCCTTTGTTTTTTTTGGGCTTCATTTTTACAGTATTCGCCATACGGGATAAAGACAGGATAACTTTACTAAGGTGGTCGTACAATTACAATAATATAAAATTTATTATAGTTTTTTTTATGTTTTTATTTACTTTTTACACAATAGAGCGAGTTTTTAATAAAAAGTTGCATTTTAAGTTCTATTCTGAAGCCATAGCTTTCATAAATTTTTTTGCATATGGAGCTGCTTGCTTTGTGGGCTTGTTTTTTTAACGAGATGAGTTGATGTTTTTATGGTACCATTACGGGGGCATTGATGCTTTGATCACTTTTTATTAAAGATTTTGTGAGCATTTTGTACAAAATACAAGCAATCCTGGTAGTGTTTTTTTTAATTTTTTACAGCGGTCACTCCTGCGGTATAAAATGACATTGCTAGTTTTACTCAGCAGTTTGAACGATTTACAGCGAAACCACATTTGCTATAAAGTTATTTAAATGTTTTTACTGCTTTTACACAATAAAAACACTTTTGTTTTTTTTTTATTAAAAGAACACAAGCGTTTTTGTTTTTGGCATCATCGTGTACTGAGAATAGCCATAACTTTTTTTTATTTTTCGTTTATGGAGCTGTAAAGGGACTTTTTTTTTTTGCAAGGATGAGGTTGAGCGTTTTTATTGGTAACAATTTTGGGGGGACTGACTATAGGATCGTCTTTAAAATCCGATTTTTGGTAGGCAGGGTGAAGAAAATACTGCAATCTAGCAGTGTTTTTTTTTTTTTTAAATAGCTTTCACCGTGCAGTATCCGTGACAAGTTAGTTTTACTCTGTGGGTTGAACATTACGCTGATACCCAATTAATTTTTTTTTTTTTATTTGAAAGCACAATTTTCTAGAAAAGTGTAAAGACAATATTTATGCATCGCTATCTTCTAATAGCCAGAACTTTTTAAGTTTTCCGATATACATAGCTGTGGGTAGAACTTTTTTTTTGCGGATGAAACTGACATTTTAAATGGCATCCACTTTGATTTTATGAGTTTTTTATGACTTTTTACTCCATTTTATGTGGCTGCAGGATGAACAAAAATCGGCAATTCTGTGACTGTTTTTTGGGGTTTTTTTTTTTACGGCTTCACCGTACGGTTTTAATTAACATGACAGATTTATAGGGTGGCGTCGCAACGCACGGCGCCGGGCGATACCAAATATGGAACTTATTTATTTTTGATCTTTTTTGGGCGAATGGCGATTTGTAAAAGGGGAAAGGAAAGGGCGATGTAACGTTGTTTTTTTATTGTTTTGTGTTTTACTTTTTTACACTTCTCCCCAGGGAATGCATTGAACGATCTTCCAGATCGTTCATGCCAAAAGGAGAACAGCATACAGCTTATATAGCTGTATTCTGGTCTCCAAGCTAAACTTCTGTCAACGCACTTCTGCCGCACAATGCATATGTGGGCATCGTGACGTCACCAAGACAACCCAGATGCTGTCATTCAGCATCCTGGCTGGGATGGTAGGAGACCATTAACCGTCCGCAGATCGCTGTAACGTTGCCGGGTATCGCGGGCAGCAGGAGCTCACTCTTTGCCCCCCTCAGCTGCGATGTTCGCGTCCACGATGTGCGACATCGGGGGGTTAATCCCCTGCGGCCGGAGCTCACTCCGGCTGTGGGGGATGCGGCATGATGCCAGCGGTAATATACCCACTTGTGCCACCTTTTTGCAGGGACAAATGTGCACCCCTTGACAAGGGCAGGTCAAAATAGCCTAGACTTCAGGGATCAGCATCTTCCTGTGAGGTTTCTTTAGTTCTCATAGTTTTTATTAGATATTTTCGGCAATAAAACTGAGTAACAGATAATCACCAAAAATCACTGAACTAGAATTCAAATGGGACAATACATTGTGATTGCCTTCTGAATAAGGTTCGTATTCCACAAAATAGTACAGCCTAAGGACTATACAATCGTATACACAATATCAAAAACAGCAGCTTACCCCCTTGTGGGAAAAAACGCTAAGAGTGATGCTGTGATCAAGGACCCTGTGAGGTCTGAAACGCGTTAGCGTTATGGATGTTATATTTGCACTGTCCTGTTAATTTTATATTGAAATATAGAACCGTGGAATGTGAATTCGCTGGATTTCCCATTTCTTGGGTGGATTTGCTAAGGACTAGACAGGTTATTAGATAATCTTTAACTAGTCCCAGGTCCAGATTTTTCTTGCACCAGGTATGAGATGAGGAACATTCACATAGATCGTTTGTTAACCTAAGCAAATCCTATCCTCAAAAGATTTGGCCCACATGAGTGTACAAACCTAGTCTTCATATTTTCCACCGACCTGTTTTCTAGGGTAATAAACTTTCTCCATCAAAACGGTCAATTTAAATTTTGCAACAAATTCCCCCTTTCCGCACTTTTAGTGTGAGGGATTTATCCCCAAAAGGGGTTTGGGCTAGACTTTTAATAACAGGGGTCAAATCGTAATCCTTGACTTCATCTTCAGTTCCCTTCCTAGACATTCATAGCATATCGACAAGAAGTGGAACCTGCACCGGCCGAACGGGCCCTTAAAATCCCGTTAAACAGAGTGGTTTTCTTGTCTTTTCCTCGGTTTCATTCTCTGGGAATTCTTGGTATGCGGCCCGTTAAAGATATTTGTGGTCCCTTTTTTTTCGCACACTATATCGGAAAAGGGGGAAAAACCCTTTTAAATTTTTCCGCCAATTTCTTTTCTATCCGATACTTCAGGCACGTGGATTTTTTTTTAAAAGATTTTTTGGGTTTTTTTTTTTTTTCCCCTTCTGCCCAGAAAACTATGCTAAATCGGGTTGTACATTAATTCATTAGTTTTTCTTACCCCTTACAAGTTTTTTTTTCTGTCTTCCTTTTCCCGGGGGAGTTCCGTCTATAACCTGTATGCTGAAGATGAGGATGAAGTTGAGGCTTCTCCATCTGGCCAACAGATTGTAGAAAATTCCATCACTATGAACAAAATGAAGTTGTTGAAATCTAAGATGGAAAGCATGAACCTCAATAAAAAGGTCTTTAAAGCAACTCCTTAAATGCTTTCTCTTAACTAGTGTGACTGTTTCCTAAACCTTTCTCCTTCAACGTAATCCTCTACATGATAGAACGGACTTGTATTGAAGCAATTGGGGTCTTTATTCGCATCTTTGAGCAAGGGTAAACCTACAAAGTATGCCCCTTTAGAAAAACCCTTTGGGGCTCTGTACATTTTTTTGGTGTTTTGAACTACTTGGATCCATTTATGAAATTTCGGGAAAATTTTTTCCCCAAAAGTGATTACAGCACCTTCTAATTTCTTAAAATCTACAGAGTTCCAAATTATTATGCAAATCTGACCTAATTGCTTGATGTAAATGAGTCAGAATAATGTTAAAAAAAAACCAAAACCATTAAGTTTAAAATTTCTTTTTATTAGGACATTTTTTTTTTTTTTTTTTTTTTTTTTTTTTTTTTCCCCCAAGTGAATTTTCCAAAATTATTAAAAAACCTTTTTTTCGGGTTGTAAAGAAACTGAAAAGGGTCTTTTTTGGAATTTGCCATTAAGGGTCCCTTTACTGAAATCAAAAACATTTCAAAGGCCCCAATTTCTTTTTAACAAAGCCCTTCTTTTAAAATCACTTTCACAAAACCTGCAATTTATCAAACTTTATTTTGTTAAGTTTCTTTTTCCCGGAACGCCTCCCAAGCTGGGTTTTTTTTATGGAATGGGGGTCCTACCCTCATGGACCTTTTGCTTCAGGATACTTCAAAGGTTCCTTATTAGGTTGAGGGACCACACCATGAGGTTTTTTTTTGTTTTGTTTTGTTTTTTTATGCCCATAGTAGCCAATGACTCGGAGGCCGTCTTTGCAGCAGTGAAAGGGATTTTACGCATGAAATTATTTTTGCTGCGCAAGGCACGGTTCTTCTTTTTGTACCATGGAAGAAAGTGGTCACCCAAAAACTACATATACTTCAGAGGTCATTTTCACACCTTCAGGGACCCAAAGGGGCTAACCAATGCTCTCCCCATAAATTCAACCCAAAACATGAATCCACCACCTCCCTGCTAATGGCATAGCCTTGTTGGGACATGGTCTTCATCAATCTGGACCATCCAGGTTTGCACAGCACTCCTCGGTAAACAAGACTGTTTCAAAATGAGCCTTCATAAGTAAGGGCCCACTGCAACAGTTTCTGCTTGTTAGGGCGGGCCCAAACCGTATTTTTTTGGACAATTCAACCTCTAACTCCAGGGCACCAGGGTTCAAATACCTGTTTGCTGATTTGTAATGATTTTGGGCAGCTGCTCGTTTTTTAATACAACAATTTTTTTATTTTTTTTTTTCTAACCACTTTCAAATTTTACATAAAGTAAGCCAATTCTCTTTTAAAAACCCCCCCCCCAAATACTTTTTTTGGTCAAACCCCCCATAAAACTCTTGACCTAAAACATCACCTAATTTTGTAAAATATCATGTTTTCATACCTTGGTCTAGGGCAGTGCAGTGTGATACTTTTCGGCAGCAAAAACCCTTTTCATTCCCTACTGCTAAAAACCCCTTGGCGCTATAATGTGGAATGTCCTTAAGTAGGTTTCCTCTAATTGGACACACCAGGGAAACTCTGTATTATGGGTGTTGGAGATTGGTTTCAGTGATCCAAAGCACCCTGAGACACAGTGCACTAAAAAAAAAAAAAAAATAAAAACAAAATTTACATTGACATTTAAAAATCTTTTTTCCATAAAAATTTTGGAACCCGGTGTATTTTTGGGAATTTTTCCGTTAAACATTGGGTTAAAGGGGCCCTGAGTTATTTTTTTTTGTTCCAAATATTCAGGGGAATTTTGTCCCAAATTTTTAATTTTATTTTGTTTCCCTTTTTTTTAATTTAATTTTGTTAGCTATTTTTTTGCTCTATATGTCTTTTAACTGGGTGTGTTTAAAGGGGTTGTCCGGGACTTAAAAAAGCTTGCTGGCACACTAGGGTATGATAAGAAAAAAGTATACTCTCCTCCGTGACGCCCCGGGTCCGCCCCCAGGGGCCAAACCTAAAACCCGGGGCTGCACAGTGAACGTCCCTCGTTCAGGGGTTTATGGGGCACCCAAATAAACCCAGGCGGTCACATGCACCATCATGGGGGTGAGTATACTTCTTTCTTTTTTTTTTTTTTTTTTTTTTTTTTTTTTTATAATGCTATCCCAGGGACCAACAAGCTTTTGTAACTTCTGGACAACCCCTTTAAGTTTCAATAAAATTTGTTATTGATGATTAAAAATATAAATGAGTGAAGTGAAATAGAGGGAGGAAAAAAAAAACTACTTGCCCGGGGGCCGCTCTCCATTCGTGGTACCCCGGGGGGTCGGCTTCTTTTTACTTTCCTGGGTTGTCCTTTTCTGTTCATAGGCTGTATGAGTAAATTTTGCTTTGGGTGGGAAGGCACGAAGGTAGGCAGCTGGGCATAAGAACAGCAGAGGGGGATGATGTATTCAAAGGGGGACCCTTTTTAAGTCCCATAAAAATTTCACTGTGAACTTTCAAAAAAAAGTTGTGGCCATGACGCCCTAGTGAAAATCCTAGCGATTTGGGCTTTATAAAAATTTCCTGAAATATAGTTTTTTACCCTGCCTGGTGATTTCGGTATTTTCCGTTTACTTTTCAAGGGGGATAAACTTCCCTTTTTCCAGTTTTGGCAATAACTTATCACGAACACTTGAAATAACAAAAAAGTTGAAGGGTCCAGGGAAAAAAAATTCCAAAATCTTTATTGCTTTTCTTTTTAAATCCCATACATGTGGGAAGCGTGACATGGGGCATACACCTACAAGTCCATGGGCTCGTCAAATAAAGATTTTTTGGGAATTTTTATTCCCGGGGTTGTCCACACTTATTGCTAATCAACAAATAACCCTTTTTTTGTTGTTGAGACCCCCTTTTAAGGCATTCCCCAAAGCACGGGTTTTTTCGGCCGGTTTGGGGTTTTTTTCAGACCGCCTGAAAAACCGTCCGGGAATTGAGCACAATTGTGCTCTGTGGAAAACCCGTGCGCAGTCCCCACTGCACGGGTTTTCCTGCCCGGGCGGTTTGCGGCCGGCAAAAAATTTTGTCCTATGCCGTGTGAACGCGCCCTTATGTGGTCTTTAAAAATCCTTGCTTGTAGGCAGCGCATCTCCTGATCTAGACAAGGGATGTGCTGTCAGTACTAATGTAAACTGGTTTCTATGAACAGTCACCCAAACGATTGTACGAGTTCTGTATGATCATTGAAATATGAAATTAAATGAGTGCAGAAGGTCTTGCTATATCTATACAAAAGGACCTTTTAGTGATGATCTAATTGAGGGATGTGTGTATCTTCTGACTTAAGTTTTTTTTTAAATTTTGCTGTCTTTCTTTCCTTGATGTGTAGCCGAAGAAGTCCTTAAAGATTAAACCTCGGCCTCCTAACGCTCCACGGCCTACAAGTGGCTCAATGGCTTCTGCCCGTCACAGACTTCTTAGAGTTCTCCCCCACATTGGACAAACCTGTCTACCTCCTGGGAAAACCTACATCTCCGAGTCTTCCCACAATGCACTTTCTACTCTAACTGCTGCTACTAGAACAATACCTTCTACCACTAGTGAATTTCTCAAGGAAGAGGAGACCTGGGAAAGCTCGTCTTTAATTCCACCACTCACTAGTATTCATTTACCTCCTAAGGTTTCGCGTGTAGAACTTGAAAATGCGAGTAATTCAACTAATACAGTTCTGTCCCCGGTAACACCTTTGCCCAAGAAAGAAGTGCTGTCAGACAGCGAGACTATCTTGCATCCAAACCACCTGAACCTTTTCTCTTCTGAAGATACTTCTAGGTCAATTTCCGAATCCTTTGCGTTGCTAGCTGAGGCTGGGCCTTCTGAGCAGTATGGAGAATTGTGCAGCTTGAGAAAAATGAGATCTGATTTTGAGTTAACAGAAGGCAACAAGGAGGCCTCGCCTATTGAGGCGCATCAGACAGCACTCTCCAAGTCGTTGAACTCTGACTTGATGGAGACCTCCCTTATTAATACTGCTGAACTAAGTCCACCAAGAAGCAAGTTTCTGTCGCCCATCCATTTTACTCCACAGCTGAATGATGCCACCTTCTCCAAGACGCGTCAGCCTAAATGTTTTGACCTGGGAGGCCTGAGGCCACCTGCTTCACACAGTCACTTCCATTCCCTGCAACTCCGAAACATGGCGGATCCTACCTTTTCTAGGACTACTAGACTCCGAGGAGTGAAAGTGGAATCTCCAGGGAAGCGATCGGATGTGATTTCCAAAATGGAGGCTAGAGACATGACGGAGTTGGTTAACAAATCCTCTAAAGAACCTATGGGGTCACTTAATAACTTAGGATTTTTTGCTTCGCTGGCTCGAAGCGTTAGTAGAGACCACGTAGGCAGCTCCAGCAATCCAGGAAGACTACGAAATCTTGTTGCTCCACCAACCACTCTCCATGAAGAGAACATCTCTATTCATGACAGTATGAGTATCTTCAGTGTAAGTATCCAAAAGTAATAGGCGAAAATTTTCTGGTGCTGCTGGGAAAAAAAAAAAATCTGCCTCTAATGGAATCTGGCAAACATACACTCTTAGGCCGTGTTCACACGGCTTATTTCGGTGCGGATTGGCGCCGTACTGCGTGCCGGATTTGCGCTGCACTACGGCGCCAATCCGTTGCAGTAATTACGGTAATCCACCGTTCTCATAGAGAACAGTGGATTTCGTCGCTCCTTCCCGCTCGGCGAATCCGCCGCGGGGGAAGAAAGTGACATGCACGTTATCCAGGCGCAATACGTGCCGTGAATAATGGAAGTCTATGGGGCCGGCGGCCCGCGCCCCTTATTCAAGCCGGAACTGCGAGCGCAATCGGCTCGCAATTCCGTCTTGAATAAGCTGTGTGAACACGGCCTTAAAGGGAACCTGTCAGGGTTTAGGCTACTTTATCTGAGAGCAGGATGTGATGGAGGGAGAGAAGCTGAACTCTGTGATATATAGGGTTATATGATAGAAGGAGAGAAGCTGAGCTCTGTGATATATAGGGTTATATGATAGAGGAGAGAAGCTGAGCTCTGTGATATATAAGAGCAGGATGTGATAGGGGAGAGAAGTGAGCTCTGTGATATATAGAGAGGATTGATAGAGGAGAGGAGCTGAGCTCTGTGATATATCAGAGCAGGATGTGATAGAGGGAGAGAAGCTGAGCTCTGTGATATATAAGAGCAGGATGTGATAGAGGAGAGAAGCTGAGCTCTGTTTGGATATATAAGAAGCAGATCCTGACTAGGAGAGACAACTGGATCAGCTTCTGTATTTTGGAGGATGTGTAGAGGAGGAGCTAGCTCTGTGAAAAAAAGACGGGATGTATAGAGGAAGAAGTGAGCTCTGTGATATATAGGGTTATATGATTTTCAGCAGGAATTATTTTTAAAAAGCATAGACCTCCTTAAAAGACTATAGGAGTCCTGCTTACCCCACCCACATAGTGATTTACAGCTTTCCCTGTATTAGGATGTGTCCAGAGTAAACAGTCAATCACTGTATATGAGTGGGTTCAGTGTTACTTTTGACTTTCTCATTTAGTCAACTGTTTACTAAAATATTGCCCCAATTTTATGTAAACCTAGATCAGAGGCCCTTCTAGAAATATCCTGCTCTGATTGGTTCATGCTGCCCTGACAGATGACACTGGGGAACGTTGTGTGTGGGGTTTTTTTTTTTGTTTTTTGGGGGGGGGGGGGGGTTTATGCCTTGAAATGTTGACCTTATCCTGGGTAGCTGAGAGCTGCTGAGTGAATATCTCGTCCATTCTGTTCTAGCAGCTCTAGTTTCTGAGATGTTGATTACATGATTCTACATTGTTCTTGTGATTTAAACTTTTAAATAAATTTTAAATTTGTTCATGGCACTTTTCATTTTCTAAATTTGCCCTTTTCGTTTCACGTAAATTTCTAAAAATTTTTTTAGTACCCCCATTGAGTGGCCACTACTTTCAGCAGCGTATACCTGGTAAGGTGGCAATGCCGGATCTCCAAAACTAGAGCTGATCAGGGAAAACATATGTCTTTTTCAGAATGGGTTTCCCCAAAAACATACTAAAAAAAACGGGGTTTCCCAAAACTTTTTAAACCCCCCAAAATGAGTTTTGGGGTTTAAATATGAAAACCCCTAAAGGTTTCCCCAAAATTTAAGAAAGGAGAAACTGTTTTTTTTTTTTTTTTCCCCAAAAAAACCGGGTGCCTAAAGGTTTTGAAATTGGTTTTGCAGCTCACCCCAATTTAATTCTGCAAGACGAGTTTCAGTCCCCTACAAAAACCTATGGGCAGGCGTGTGCTGTTATGTGAGAACATATCCTGAAACCCGGGGATGTACTACACCCAAAGGGGAGGTGTGTTGTTATAAAAAATTAATATTTCCCCACAACAAATAGGGTTACCAAACAAATTCATTTTTTTTGGTTAGGAAAATTTTGAATTTTTTAAAAAAAAAAAAAAAAAAAAAAAAAAAAATTTTGGGAAAACCGCCCCCGCCCCCATGGACTTGGACTTATTTTTGTAAACAAAAAACAACAAAGGAAAAAAGCACAGGTAAAAAAAACTTCTAAAAGGATTGTTTTGGGCCCAAATTTGTAAAAAGGAGCGAAACACCCACACTGACAAAAAAAAACCCTAATTAATTTTTGCTAAAAAAAAAATTTTTCCCTTGTTGTTCAACAATGAAAAAAACCCGCCTGCAAAATAACCAAAAAATTTCCCTTTTTTTAAATAAAAATTTGCCCCCTCGAAAACAGGGTTTGGGATTCGGAAAGGGCCGAAGCCCCGCCCCTAAATTTTAAAAAAACCTCCCCCCCTGCCTCCCTCAAAAAAGGGCGCATGTTTAAGTAAAAAACCCTTTACTGTAGTAAAAGGGGTCCCATGGGGCTGTTTATACCTTATAAATACAATTTTAAACAACCCTATTTGGGTTTAAAAGAAACACTGACAAAAAAAAAGGGGTAAAAAATTTTTTGATCGGGTTTGAACACTTGGGGGGTAGGGGTTGAAGAAAAAAGGCTGTTTTTTTTCCAATTCCTTTCTGCACCAACAAAGGGAATGTGTAGAAAAAGACCTGGGTTTCGTTTTTGGGTAAAGGATTGCTTGAATCAAAAATCCAAGCCCAAAAGGATTAGGCGGGTATTAAAAATAAAAGGGTTTGGATTCCCCCCAAAAAAACTAACAAAAAAATAAAAATAACACTTTGTTTTTTTGGGAGAAAAACAGAAAACTAAGCGATGCAAAATTTACTTGCAAGTCCAAAAAAATGTATAAGAAATGGGAAAAGGATGACTGAATTTAAAAAATCGACCCCCATTCCCCAAAGCCGTAGGGGAAATTAAGAAAGACCTAAAGTCCTTTCTAAAACCCCAAAAAACCCCCATTTTGTTTGCAAAATATAATTATTTAAAAACCCCCTTGGACAAAAAACAATTTTTAAAATCCCCCCCCCCAAAAACCCACTCCCCCCCCATTTTGGGGGCCCCAAAATTTAGTTTCTGGAAATAAAATCTAAACCAGAATTTTGCAAAACCATAACCCCCCCCAACCCGGGCAAAAAAACCCCCTCTCCCAACCCCCAAAAATTGGGGGAAAAGCTAACCCCCGGAAACCCTTTTTTAAAAACCCCGGGGTTTAAAAAAAAAGCCTCCTTCCTTTTGATGAATTTTGAATTCCTTCTACTTTTTAAATGAAAAACAGGTGAAAAAATTTTTGCTGAAATCTTTTTGCCCGGGAGCAGAATTTTTTTTCCCCTGTGGCAGCGTTTTTCCCTGGCCCCATTCATCAATTACCTCCCATTTATGGGGCTGAAATTTGGGAGCAGTAGTACGGCCGGGTTCCCCAAAAATTCCTTTTTGGCTCTTTTGCATCAAAAAAAAACGGGCCCAAATTTAAATTAATATTTTTGGAGTGGGTTAAATTTTAAAAGACGACTCCCATTTCCTGCCAAATGGGCACCGGGATCCACATCCCTGCTCCAAAAACAATATTTTCCTCCTTTACAATGGACTTTCCTGGGACATTGTGTCTGAAAAACCAAAGGCCTATACGGGAAACCCACACAAAATAGGGGAAGTTTTAGATTTAGCATTTTGGAAAAGACTGTTAAAAGGGATAAGGCAGCGAGGTGCTACGTTCCTGACCCCTGTCATAGAGCGGGGGCGGTAAAAAGTCAAACTGAAATCGAAAGTCTTCCTTTTCTCTCCGCACGGGGAAAGGGCCAAAACAGCCTTTTTCCCCTGATAAGCCCGGCTTTTTTCGGAGTAAAAAGGGAAGGAAACCCAAAAGACTGTTTTCTCTTTTGAAAAAAAACTGGTTTGGGGCAACTAGCTATGAATGCAGGTAACTGTTCAGATTTTTTGGTCAATTCTGGTAGAAATGATTAAAATAAAAGGCAGAAAAGCCCCTTGTAAGGCTTTGTTCACACAGGGAAGTTTTTGTTTGTTGTTTTTTTTGTTGTTTTTTTTCCAAGCTAAATGACCTGATCCATAAATAAAGGTTTACGCTTTCTAAACCTAAAACCATTTTTTTAAAACCCCTTTCTAAATCTAGTTTTTTAAATGTTCCCCCCCAAAATTTGACATGTATCCCCTATCCACGGGAAATTGGCCCTCGGGGAGGGTTCTTGATTGAAAAATCCCCTGGGATCAGACCTCTATCTGCTGTACTGTGGATAGATGATGCAGCAATTAAAAATCTGATGTAGCTCAATGGGCTGGGCAAAGAACATCATTGCCCCTCCCAAAATAAAAAAACCCCGGGGTATTTGGGGGCCAAATACATAAAGGCTATGTTCAAAAGGGGCCGTATTTTTCGGGAAACCAAATTTTGCCGCGTATTTGTGCTCTAAAACGGGCGAGATGTGGGGAAACAAATTACGTAACCCAAAACCTCAAAGAGAAATAGGGAAATTAACACCCCCTTTTTTCCCCCTCATACAATACCGCGCTGATCAACGCAAGCTCCTGAGACACAATTTTACTATACTGCCAGGTAAAAACGTGGGGAACCCCCCAAAAAAAACTTAAAGAAAATACTGGTATTTAAAAATACAATATTTTAAATTGTAATCCCAAAAACCTAAAAAAGGGAAAAGGGAAAAAAACAAAGGAAACAATAAAACCCCAGGCAGGGGTTTACATAAAATTGGAATCAAAATAATAAATCAGGCAGGGGGGGGGGGCAAAAAAAATAAATCACAAAAACTAAAAATTCCACAGTTTTTATAGAAAATAAAATTTAAAAAAATCCTATCAATTACCCATAATTAATATAAGATGATACTGCCTGGAAAACCCCAAAAACCCAATTCTGGGCTGCCTTTCAGGGAAAATTTTTTTTAAAAAAATTTGAGGTTCAAAAATCATATTAAATTCATTAAAAAATGTAGGTAAAAGGTATTTAAAAAACCCAAAAATGCTAAATTTTTGAGAGACAAGATCTCACTGAGGGGGAAATTCCTGCCCATTCTTTGGGGGGTTTTCCAGATTTCTTTTAATAACTCCCTTTTTTTTTGTTAACTTAAAGGGGTTTTCTCATCTCAGTTTCATAGGATGCATAAAATGAAAAAATGCTGTTTTTTTGCGTTTTCCCAATTTCCTGTCAAGCTGTCGGGAAAATTAGCAAAAAGGAAGCCTGTGTTTTCAGTTTCTGCTAATTAAATAAATCTCATGCTGTCAGGACCAGGGAAGCTTCTGAGGTAAAGTAAACAGCAGTAGTTACTGACTATTGTCTAAAAGATGAGAACACACAAGCTCTCACTGTCCAAAGTTGTGAGCTGCCAGGACCTGTATGATGACATCACCCCCTGCTATCAGAACAAACCGCAGGGGGGGAGAAGTACACAGGTCAGTCACTTGGGGAACCAGAGAGAGCACAGAAGGTGATAAAATCACTTGTAGCTCCTTAAGAAAACCTCTTAATTTGGTGATCCCAACATGTTGAAAGCTAATCTTTGTAGTGAGACAACCCCTTTAATTATAATATTAGCTGTTTTTATTGATTTGGTTGAGATGTGATATGGGGAATTGAGAGAGCTTTGCATAGGGAATAATATATATGTATATTGTGACAAGTGTAATGTCCAATTTTTCTTTACTTGCACAGGGAAGGGGAATGGATATGTTGGAGAGGTGAAAATTGGATTGTATGTTAAAGGGAGCCTGTCAGCTACTTTATGCCTCCCGAATGATGGGCATTATGAAATAGCTGCAGGTTACCTGACCCCCAACCATGTGGGTTGTACTCTGAAATGCTGCGGCGATCCCGGGTGAAACATCCAGTGACATTGGGCCGGGTACAGGGAGAAGCGCTTTGCCCAGTAGAGAGGAGTCCGATGTGTGGCTTCTCCCCACTCCCTGTCACATAGATTATGCCCCCCTTGCTCAAGACAGTACGTGCTAGTGACGGACATGCTGTGTCCCTTATTCTGTAACATGCAGGAGTTTCAGAGCATTTAGGGCCTCATGTATGAAAATTGTCTTGGTGTAAGACTATAGCAACCAATCAGGGCTCCCCTTTCATTTTTTCAGAGCACTATATGAAATGAAAGGAGAGCTCTGGTTGGTTGTTATAGGCAACAAAGTCTTAGACCTAGACAGTTTTCATACATGTGGCCCTTAGGCGATGTTCACACGGCTTAATTGCGGGGTGTAATTACACCCCGCAATTACGCCATGTGGGCGGGAGCAGGGGGGCGGCACCTTGCCGGCCCATAGACTATCATTACTAGCGGCGCGTATTCGCCGAGCAGGGAGAGGAGAAGTAATCCATAGTTCTCTGAGAACTGTGGATTACCGTAATGACTGGGACGTATTTCAGCCGCAATTCACGCAGTACGCCGCGAATTACAGGCTGAAATACGTCCCAGAATAAGCTGTGTGAACATGGCCTAAATGTTCAAATCTGGCAGTTTGCAGCCAGAAAAGAGTCCAGCGTATTCATGAAAAGGTGTTAGCCCCACCCACCTGGCAGTTATTCACATGTTTCTACCTATTCAAAGTAATGGGCTAATCAGTTGAGGTGGGCGGGCCATGAATTAAACTGACTCTTAAATAAGCTGGACTCTCTTCTGTCTGAAAACTGCAGATTTGAACATTAACCCCTTAACGACCTCCCACCGACTTTTGACGTCGGCTGGTGCGGGGCGTTCGTCTACAGTGACTTCTTTTGCCATCGCTGCAGACTTAAGGGTTTCCGGCGCCGTAGCAGCGCTGGTATCGGGGCTGTACTACATCCCAGAGCATCGGGGAGTGGAGGAACCTCCGCACCCCGGTGCTTTAACTCTTTGATTGCCGCAATTCGTCACCGAGGCGCAATCAAAGGGTTGACTCGGTGACCTGACAGAGCCTGGGGAACGGCTGCACAGTCGCTCTGGGGACCTAAAGTGGCCCCAGGGCTGTCTGCGTAACAGGCCGCCAGTGACCAGGACAGACTGTGTGCTGTCCTGATCACTGCCTGTGTCAGACTGACACAGATTATAATGTATTGGCATATATGAATATGCTAATACTGGCATATATGAATATGCTAATACATTACCAAGTGTAAAAAAAAAAAAAAAATGTAAAACGGTTCTCCCTTCATGGGATTTAAACAAAAAAAAAAATGAAACAAGTGTAAAAAAAAAATTAATAAAAAAAATAAAATAAATATTTAATAAAAAATGTGCATATATTACACACACAAACCCTACACATATTAGGTATCCACATGACCGTAATAACTTGTTAGATTAATTCTACAGGTGAAATGTGAACGGTTTGAAAAAACAAAAAAATTAAGAAAAAATTCTGTAATTATTTATAAGTGAACTTAAACTATTCCCCCATAAAGTACAACTTGTCTCGAACAAAACGAGGCCTCATCCAACTGCGTCATTGAAAAAATAATGTTACAACTTTTGAAACACAAGGAGGCAAAATCGAAAAAAAAAATGTTCTGGTCATTAACTACTTTTCATGCCTGGAGCTTAAGGCCCCGTTCACACGGCTTATTCTGCCGCGTATTGGCGCCGTACTGCGCGCCATATTTGCGCTTCAGTACGGCGCCAATCCGCGGCAGCAATTACGGTAATCCACTGCTCTCATTGAGAACAGTGGAATCCGTCTCTCCTCCCCGCTCGGCGAATCCGCCGCGGGGGGAGAAAGCGACATGCACATTATTTACGGCGCGGACGCGCCGTAAACGATGCATTGTCTATGGGGCCGGGACCGGCACCCCCGCCGCGCTCCGGCCCCGTCCCGCCCCTTATTCACGGCGGATTTGTGAGCTCAATACGGCGCACAAATCCGTCGGGAATAAGCCGTGTGAACACGGCCTAAGAGGTTAAATACGCAAACTCCAGCATCTTACAGAATAAGGGACACAGCGCTGGAAACAGCAGGTCTCACTGGCTTGTGCTGCCCTCAGCAAGGGGACGAATTCTCTTTAAATGACAGCTCTCGCACATTTGTCTATAGGGAGAGAGTGGTTAGTTAAGCTCAGGGGGTGGGGAGAAGCCTCACATCGGACTCCTCTCCCCGCACCTCACATGGTTAGGATCAGGTAACCTGCAGCTATTTCATGCTGCCCATTGTTCAGGCAGCATAAAGTAGCTGACAGGTTCCTTTTTAAATTATTTTCTGAAAAATTAAAGTACTCTTATTAAAAAGGACTAAATAAAACCATGTGGATCCCACCACTTCATTCTGTAATATAATAAATATACTATGTGTGGACACAGCCTGAAGTAGAGCTGGGCTTCTATTGTATAGAAGTTGTCCTGATTTTTACACTTTCATGTGTTTGGGTGACAAATAGCAGCTTACTGTGGTTGTGAGAAATATGAACCGAATCTGTTAATTTTGTTTCCCAGAAACAGATGTTAGAGAAATGACTTCTTAACTAATTGACCCAAGATGGCAGATGTGTCCCTATGCTTTAGATGCATAATATTTCTTTGTATTTTGATTTCTAGGTGTGGGAACAATTTTTGTGCCACTCACCGTTATGCAGAAACTCACAGCTGTACCTATGACTACAAAGCGGCAGGTAGGCGGTATCTGCAGGAAACCAACCCAATGATTACTGCGCCAAAACTCCCTAAGATCTAATTGTTCACGCTGTAGAAGTCATCACACCAAGAAATATTTAGTTTTTTTGTAATCATGCATCATTTTGCCTTTTTTCCAAGCTAAACGTTTGCCAAGTTCCAAGCATTCATTCCAGTTTCTTAAATAATGTGAACATTTATTAAAAAGAATCTCACGTTGACATCTTCCTTTAAACACTTTTGTTTTAAATGGTAAAAAGGCTTTTTTCACTAGAAAACTTTCAGAAATGCCTTTATTGAAAATATTACTGTATAATTAAGGAATGCTGTGATGGAAGGAGTCATGTATTCATCTGTTTGTGTCTGTTTTTATTCTTGTCTGTTTTTTGTATGGTTAAATTATTTTCTCTGTATGCAAAGTAGGATGGGCACGGGATAAGATTCCATCAGGGGACCTTTACCAGACATGAGCTTTGGTAAAGGTTTCCCTGCCTTGTTTTTACTGGATGTGATCCTGATCCCGCATGGAGCTGTCTTACAGCCGTCTGAATGCAGCCTTAATTGGCTTGAATCTGTCAGTTTGACTTGAGCATTAAATATCTAATATCAGCCACACATTTGGGTTTGCAATGAAGTGTTTCCTGTTACAATGCCTGTAAATTAGGCATTTTTATTCTTTTGTAATCATTAATTTTTAAACTTCAGGGTTTTTTCCTTCTAAAATGCGGATTGCTGTAATAAATAATGAAATAAATATTGTCTTTTAATGGGTTTGTTTCCTCTTGTATTTCTTATCAGCACAGACATAGATAGCCAAGCATGAGTTGTTTGGTAACGACTTAACAGAAATTGTTTTGGGACGTTCAGACAGTGTAAAAAATTCATTTAGGTTGTTTTTCCGGTGGATTTACAGCCAGAAAACGAGTTCCATTCTAAATGCTAAGCACCCCAGGTCCTGGGGGGAAAACTGTTGGGGACCCTACCAAAATATGCTAACCACCCTGGGTCTGGGCCTAAAAACCTTAGGGCCTGGGTTAAAAAGTTAGGACCCCGGGGCTGGAAAAAAAAATTGGGGGACCTTGGTTTTAAAAACTAAACCCCAGGTCCCGCCGGAAAAAATGTTGGGGACCCCGGTAAAAAAAAATAAACCGAAGTCCTGCATTTTCACCCTTGGCCGCTAGCCCAATAAAACCTACTCTTCCTTTTCTCAGAAAAAAAACATTTAGCAGTCTCCTCATTATCCGGGACGGCAGAATTACATAAAAGAAAACCAATGTGTAAGATAAACGGATCCACCCGGTTTAAAAGGAAGTAAAGCTTCCCTCCCGCACATTCCCGGCACAGAGCAAACCAGAAAACCTTTCCCCAAAAAATCAATGGGTTTGCTCCGTTCACAGGCCCCATGTCCCCCCCCCCGGCCCCTCACTGTGTTGGCGCTGGGGGAGGGCTCCCGGGAAAGGGGGGAGTGATACTTGTGGGTTTTTTTTTTTTTTTTGTTTGGTTTGTTTTTTATTGTCCTGGGTGCCCCACTGGGACAGTATTTCACTATGGGGAGCTACTATCACTATACTACTGGGGCAGGCTCGATTCCCAACCCTACTGGGGCAGTACTGCACTATCACTACTGGGGCAGCTCGACAGTATCGCTACTGGGGGAGTACTATTACATCACTATGGGGGGGAGCTATGTATCGCTATGGGGGCAGCTACGTATCATATCGACTGGGGGCAGCTTAGTATCAATCACTACTGGGGACAGTACATACGGGGGGGCTAATTTCTAAAATTGACAGAGCTGTTTACATATGTATATTAAAATAAATGTATAATGTCCCCCCAGATGATCAAAAATTACTCCCAGATTTACCCGCTCTGTGGGTCAGAAATTATTAAATAATATGACCCACAGGCTAAAAAAATTCAGTCTCCAGTTATAAAATACTGGTTACCCCATACAAATACCCCTAAATAAAACAAATACATTTTAAATTGGGTTTTTTTTTTTGTGGGGGGTTTCAAAACATCCAACCCCCCCCCCTTTAATAAACCCCCCCCCCCCCACACACACACACACACACACACACACAAAACACAACACACCCACACACACACACACACATAAACACACAAAACACACACGGGGGGCCCGGGGAAAAAAATTGTCGTGCATAAAACCTTCCCTAGTAAAAAAAAAGGTTTGGGGGAACCCTGCTGAAAAAGCATTTTAAATGTATCAAAGCACCCTCGGGGCAAATGGACGCCCCCCATAATCGAAAAAGGGCAACAAAAAAGAAACCCACTTTCACTAAATATAAAGGGCTAAAAGAAAATATGTACCAGTATCTTGTTTTAATTGGTAAATTAAAAAAAAATTGGCGATTTAGATTCCATTTAAATGACCACTCCAGTAGGTTCCCTTTTAAATTTGTTTCCCATCACTGCCATTAATTTTGCTTCCCTGCTGCCGCATACGGGTTTTGTTAAATGCCCCCCCCCCCCCCCCCCCCCCAACCCCCCAGTTCTTATGCACGTGCCCTTTCCTCCCCCGCTTTGGGCTGGGACATTGTGTTTTTGATGCTGCTAAATGGGAAATTTTCCTCTTTTAATTTTCCCTAAAAGCCCGGCCCTTTAAACCTTTGATAGGAAGCATAAGCACTTTTTGGGAAACACAACCCTGGTGTGTGTTTCAGAAACTAAGGGGGCAGGTTAATGATCCAGAGATAGCGGTGAAAACCCTTGTTTTCGCTACAGGTTAATTACCCCCCATATAGTGCAGACTGTTTTATTCCCAACATAAAGTAACCATATAAGGAAAATATCCCATTGTATCAGGCACTCTCCCAACATAAAAAAACAAGAAGTTACCTTTCTAAAATGGTGCAGGAGCCACAGGGGAAAGGGGCCCTTCTGCCCCTTAATATTAAATTTTAATGCCCTGACAGAGTAAAAAAGGGTTTCAGGTTGGGAGGATTTTGGGAAAAATATAAACCACAATATAATACCCCTTAAAAATTTATCCTTCAATACAGTATTTTGTTGAGGAGCCAAAAAAACATTGAATTTTGGAAGGCTGATTTTAATCTGGGGTTTTGAGAGGCCCCAAAAACCCCATTGAAATGGGGGCCCCGGTTTTAAAAATAAAAGAACAAAAAATAAATGGGAGATCTTTTAAAAAAATCTTAGGCCCCCAATGTGAGATGTTTTCTTTTCCTTTTGGAAATAAAATAATTAGAAAAAGGAAAACCCAAGTGGATCAACAAGGATTAAAGGAGGCCCCCAAAAAAAAAAATAACAAAAAAAAAATGTTTTAGCCCACTGAAACAGGAGGGTTTGTGAAGGGCACTAAAAAGCTATAAAGGGAAAAAAAAAAATGTAAAAAGTTTGACCGCAAAACTGGGGACAGACATATTGCCAAAAGAGAGTTTAAATTTAACCCCCAAAAAATTTTATTAAAATTTATAAATAGTAAAAATTTTTAAACTAAAAATTTTTGGCCCTTTGAAAAAGTGTGAGGTTTGGTTTTTTAGTAGGGGCGATGCAGCCCAAAAACCAAAAACCCATTAAACAAATTTTTTTCCCCCCTGTATTTACCAAGGGGGGAAAAAACATTCTGGTGGGTGAGCAAAGGATGAGTTAAACTCCACCTTAAAGGGCTCTTTTTTTAAAACCCCGGGAAAAGGGGGCAGGTTTTCCCCCTAAAAAGTTTTGATTGACAAATCACCAGGGCCGGTAGTGGGGCACTCCTTTTCCTAAAGGGAAAAAAGTAATTTTGGGTAAACAGGGCCCCCTTTTTTAATATTTATGGACTGGGATAATAACAGGGTTTGTGGGCCCAAAAGGGTTAGCGCATAGCAAAGGGTGTTCCTAGGCCCCAAATTGGGACTTGGGGGGGTGAATAAAAACCTCCCTCCCCTCCCGGAACATGATGTGACGCGGTACATCACCCTTTAACCAAATCCCCAAAAAAATAAATTTAAAAACTTTTAAACAAGTGCCCATGTAAAATTACTAATAAAAAGTCCCACAGTTTTTTAAATAACACTGCTACAAAAGTCAGAAATTTCCGGAAATATACCCAAAGTCCCAATAAGACCCAAAACACCCAAAACATGGGGGCCGAATGTTTCAACACCGTGACCCCCATATCACCAGCACATTGTGACTGTAAAATACTTTCCCAAAATCATACCCCAAACACCCCCAATAGGACTGAATTAAAACCGCACCTCATGACCAAATACAAACCCCCCAATAAATGATGAATTTAAAAAACAAACCCATGATCACATATCACCATTAAATAGTGACTGAAAAATACCCATACCATTAATAAATAAAAACCCTGGATGCCTGCTAGGGCTATGATTTTTTCAACCTTTTCCTATCATCCCCCGGGAAAAACCCAATGCCGGGGGGAAAAGCGTCGGGGTTTTTTCAAATTTTTTGGTCTGGGATTGACGTTGGACTGTGAATGTTTATTTTTTAGGGGGAGCCCCGATAAGTGGGGGGGCCCTCCCTTTTTGGTT
The DNA here is from genome assembly GCA_025379985.1 of Phyllomedusa bahiana. Lineage (NCBI taxonomy): Eukaryota > Metazoa > Chordata > Amphibia > Anura > Hylidae > Phyllomedusa > Phyllomedusa bahiana. The sequence continues at coordinate 158,665 of JAODAL010002091.1, read as the reverse complement.
TGGGGGCTCTGCTTGGATAGGGGTTTTGGACTAAAACGCTTTATTTTTTTTTTATTTCCGGTCCTTGTCATAACTCTTTTCTATGGTTTAAATTTTTAAAATTTTTCTATTAAGGGACCAGGTACATCAAGCAAAGGGCTACAGAATCGGAGTCCCCAAAGATATAATTTCATAACTAATATATAGCTGTTAAATCATTGGGCCAAACTTGTATAAAAAAATTTTGAGGGTGCCCCCCCTTGCTAAACTTTGCACCAAATACCCCAAATATACCCGGGCTACTTGATATAGTCATTTCCCGGGATTGTTTGAATGATAAAAAACTTTAAAGGGGGCTATTTGTGTGAGGATTAGAGATTTTTTTTATTTGGGCTTTTTTAAAAGCTTTTCTAATAAAAGTTATTATTTTAAGGGAATAATTTTCTTTATTCTGTGAGACGGTCTTTAGAAGTATTCCCCCATCTATATTTCTGTGTGCATACAGTGACCTACCCGTGCTAGATACCCGTTGTAAAACCCGGCTCTGCAGACTATAAAAGGGTTACAGTAAAAGGTTTAAAATTTCCCGGGAATTACAGGGGACGTCTCTGAAAAAGGTTTTTTCTCTTTCCTTCTTCTTTTCCACCTGTCCAGGGCGCCTTTATGACCTCTCCCGGCCCAACCTTCACTGAGAATTTTTCAAAACAAACATTTTTGAAATTTCCCCAAATTTTTATCACACTTCTCACCCAAATTCCCCCTCTATGTTTTAAACTCTCCAAACCTTGGGTAATATTACCCCCTTTTTGTCCCAAACAATCAAAGTGCCCCCAAAAAAGCTATGGGGTCCCCTTTTTGCACCAAATTTTAGTCGGGTATACCAAAAAAGGAAGTAGTTTCAGTGCCCCTTTCAAAAGTTTTTCAGCCCCTTGAAAAATTTTCCCAAACCTTTTTCCACATTTCAAGCTTGAAAAAATTTTAAAATATAAAATTTTTTTTTTTGGTAAAGAATCAACCCAAATTGACACAATTTTTATGTGGAAAGAAATTTTGGGTAAATTTTTAAAATTTTTTTAAAAAAAAAACTGAAAAGGGGGGGTGCAAAATTATTTGGCCCCCCCTTTAAAAGGGGTTTTTCTCACTGCAAGGATTGTTTTTTTGTTAAAGACTTAAAAAAAACAAGCACCCTTTCAAAAACATTCCAAATTTAAAAGGCCTATATGTTGAGATATTCCTCTTGTATGGGCGCTACCCCTCAGGCGGGTAAGCTACAACCTGTTTGATTTATCCTGGGGAAAGGTTTTCCAGCACTGATGCTATAGCTAAAAGACCCGGCTTCTACTGCAAACCTAGTGGAATCCAGTAAAAAACGCCCCCTTTAAAATTTAAAATGAAACCAAAAAAAAAAGGACTGAAGGGAAGAGGAAAACAGGGTAGTGAACAACCCCTTTAAAATTAATACTTTGTAGCGCCACCCTTTTTCCGGGGATTTCGCCCAAGTCGCTTTGGGGGGGACCCATCGTTTTGCCCCATCGAGAGACTGAAATTTTTCCCATCTTTCCCTTTGGGGCCCCAGCCCAAACCAAGTGGGGTTTGGTTAAAGCGTTTGTGACACTGGAGCTCATGAGGTTGGGTGGGGCGTTTGTGAGAAGCGGGGGGCCCCGTGAGGGGTTGGAAAGCGTTTTTGAAAAAGCGGAGCCAGTAAGGTTGGATGGAGAGGTTTGTAGAAATGGAAACCAGTGAGGTTGGGGGAGAGGTTTGGGGGCAGCTAGCTTTATGGGTTGGGGTGGGAAATGTGTTTGTGAACACCCGGAGCTCAGTGAGGGTTTGGGTGGGAGAAACGTTTGTGGGAAAAGCTGGGGCTCAGTCGGTTGGATGGGGAGCGTTTGGGACCCGGAGCTCAGTGAGGTTGGGTAGAGCGTTTGGAAAAACTGGAGCTCAGGGAGGTTGGTTGGGGGAGCCCTTTGGGAACAGCGGGGGCCAGTGGGTTGGATGGGGACTTTTATACACTGGAGCTCAGGGAGGGTTGGGGGAGAGGTTTGGGGGAAAAAGCTGGGGCTCAGTGGGTTGGGTGGAAGCGTTTGTGAACACAATTTTCAGCCCCTCGATTGTCGATTTTTTTCCGGTCTGGACTGTGACTTGGGCCCTTCTAACACCTGGAGACGTTTATTTGTGAACCCTTTCCCTTGCAGATTTTTCTTTTTTGTTTGGGGGTCATTGCTTGGTTTTTTTAAAATAAAAACTCCTCCCAGTTTTCAGGTTTTTGGCAGACTCCAACAGGGGGTTTTTTCCAGAAAGTTTCCCGGGGATTTGGCCCATCCAATTTTTCCCCAAAAAATTTTAAACCCCCCTTTCCCTGGGCCCTGCCCGAAGAAAAAACCCGACCAGGGTGCCCCCCCACCATTGTGACAGTGGGGGTGGGGTTTTCAGGGGCATGACCGTGTTGCTTTACGTCAAAACATATCGGTTTTTAATTGTTGGGCCCAAAAAATTTTGGGTTTTGGTTTTCCCTCTGAGCAAGGGCCCCCTTCTCCCACATGTTTGGTGTCTCCCAGGCGGCCCCTTCTTCCACATGTTTGGTGTCTCCCAGGCAGCTTGTGGCAAACTTTAAACGAGACTTTTTATGGATATCTTTGAGAAATGGCTTCTTCTTGCCGCTCTTCCATAAAGGCCAGATTTGTGCAGTGTACGACTGATTGTTGTCCTATGGACCAGACTCTCCCACCTCAGCTGTAGATCTCTGCAGTTCATCCAGAGTGATCATGGGCCTCTTGGTTGCATCTCTGATCAGTCTTCTCCGTGTTTGAGATGAAAGTTTAGAGGGACGGCCGGGTCTTGGTAGATTCGCAGTGGTCTGATACTCCTTCCATTTCAATATGATCGCTTGCACAGTGCTCCTTGGGATGTTTAAAGTTTGGGAAATCTTTTTGTATCTTTTTGTATCCAAATCCAGCTTTAAATTTCTCCACAACAGTATCCCGGACCTGACTTGATTACACACAGATGGTTTATATTCATCATCAGCAGTCATTTAGGACAGGAGTCCCCAACCGCCGGTCCGCAGACCGGCACCGGGCCTTAGCGCATCCCCTGCCGGTCCGCGGCGCCGGCTACACATGATGCCGGCCGCCTGGTGACTTTAGTCCAGGCGGTCGGCCTCTACTCTGCACGGCCGCTGTAATCCGGCGGTGCAGAGATAGCATCTGCGCACACGGTCTGTGCGGCTGGATCACTAGAGAGAAAGCAGGGATGGTTCATTACCGTCCCTGCTGTCCCTATCAATGTAGATGGGGTGCTCACTGATCTCCGCATCTACAGCGATGAGCGGCGCAGGGAGTGTGATGCACAGTGACGTCACACCCCCCGCGCCGCTGGGTCTCGTCGGACGCTGGGAGGAGCTCTGCAGGAATCGGGAAATGGTGAGTAACGTTCTCTCTCTTATTTTTTTTTAATTTTACTATGGGGTATATTACTAAGGGGACATATTACTATGGGTCATATTACTAAGGGGACATATTACTATGTGGCATATTACTAAGGGGGCATATTACTATGGGGCATATTACTATGGGGCATATTACTAAGGGGACATATTACTATGGGGGCATATTACTATGGGGACATATTACTAAGGGGACATATTACTATGGGGCATATTACTAAGGGGGCATATTACTATGGGGCATATTACTAAGGGGACATATTACTATGGGGGCATATTACTAAGGGGACATATTACTATGGGGCATATTACTAAGGGGCATATTACTAAGGGGGCATATTACTAAGGGGACATATTACTATGGGGCATATTACTAAGGGGACATATTACTAAGGGGACATATTACTAAGGGGGCATATTACTAAAGGGGCATATTACTAAGGGAGCATGTTACTAAGGGGACATATTACTAAGGGGCATATTACTAAGGGGGCATATTACTAAAAGGGCATATTACTGGAGGGGCATATTACTAAAGGGGCATATTACTAAAAGGGCATATTACTGGAGGGGCATATTACTAAAGGGGCATATTACTGGAGGGGCATATTACTAAGGGGGCATATTACTAAAGGGGCATATTACTAAGGGGGCATATTACTAAAGGGCATATTGCCAATGGGCATATTACTAAGGGGGTATCTTACTAAGGGGGCATAATACGAAAGGAGCATATTACTAAAGGGACATATTACTAATGGGGCATGTATTTATCTATCATTACTGGAGGGGGCATGTATTTATCTATCATTACTGGATGGGGCATGTATTTATCTATTACTACAGGGGCATGTATTTATCATTACTACAGGGGCATGTATTTATCAATTACTGGAGGGGGTATGTATTTATCAATTACTGGAGGGGGTATGTATTTATCTATCATTAGTGGAGGGGGCATGTATTTATCTATTACTGGAGGGGGCATGTATTTATTACTGGAGGAGGCATGTATTTATCATTACTGGAGGGGGCATGTATTTATCTATTACTGGAGGAGGCATGTATTTATCTATCATTACTGGAGGGGCATGTATTTATCTATTACTGGAGGGGACATGTATTTATCTATTACTGGAGGGGGCATGTATTTAGTACTGGAGGAGGCATGTATTTATCTATCATTACTGGAGGGGGCATGTATTTATCTATTACTGGAGGGGGCATGTATTTATATATTACTGGAGGGGCATGTATTTAATACTGGAGGAGGCATGTATTTATCTATAATTACTGTGGGGGCATGTATTTATCTTATTACTGGAGGGGGCATATATTTATATATCATTACTACAGGGGGCATATATCTCTAGAATGACGGAGCTGATTACATATGTATATTATATATATATAATGCTGATCAATATTACTGCAGACTGACTGTCAGCTCTGTGGATCAGCATTAATATAATACTGACTCACAGAGCTGACAATCAGTCTGCTGTTATAAAATACTGGTTACCCCATACTATACCCCTAAAATGACACAGTATACACTTTATTGGGGGGTTTTTCTTTGTGTGTGATTCTAAACATCCAACCCCCTCCATAACCCCGCCCCTAATAACTCCGCCCCTAATAACCCCGCCCCCACCAGGCCGTGGAAAAATTGTCTGATATAAAACCGGTCCCTGGTGGAAAAAAGGTTGGGGACCGCTGATTTAGGACAACATTGGATCATTCAGAGATCCTCACTGAACTTCTGGAGTGAGTTTGCTGCACTGAAAGTAAAAGGGGCCAAATAATATTGCACGCCCCACTTTTCTTTTTTTTTTTTTTTTTTTATACAAAGGTTTAAAATATCCAATAAATTTCGTTCCACTTCACAATTGTGTCCCACTTGTTGTTGGTTCTTCACAAAAAAAATTAAATTTTTATATCTTTATGCTTGAAGCCTGACTTGTGGCAAAAGGTTGAAATGAGGGCCGAATACTTTCGCACGGCACTGTAAGTTCCCTAATACAGTATGTAGGTACACCCCCAAACTAGGTTGGTAATCCTCAATTAGGTAGCTGAATAGTGCTCCATTAGGTAGGTAAACATATAGGTCCCCCAATAGGTAGTTATCCTATTACCTGTAGCCAGGTAATATGCCCCCTGTAGTCAGGTAGTAGCCCCCTGTAGCCAGTAAATTGCCCCGGTAGCCAGGAAATTGCCACCTGCAGTTAATTAAAATAAAAATGTACTCACCTCTCTATGGTCCCTGCAGTGCGGCCAGGTCCAGGAGCTGGTGAACAGTGTAAGCAGCGTGACGTCATCACGCCTCTTATGTCGGCACACAGCTCCCAGCGATCTCCGCCAGTGGCTTCCGACCTAGGAGATCCAACATCGCAGGGGGCATGGTGAAAGCCACGCTTCACGCCCCCTGCAACGCTGATGTGCATGTACAGCACTCACTGAGCGCTGTACATACAATGGTGTGCACTGCTGATAACTCTGCACGGGCGTTGTAAAATGGCCATGCAGAGTCAGAGGCTAATCACTAGACGGGGGGCCGCATCACCCCCCTCTGGTGAGTGGCGCCCTGGGCGATCGCCCGCCTCGCCTGCCCATAGGAATGGCCTTGGTGCATAGCAAATGTGGTGCCAATATTAAAAAAGGGGTCAAAAGCTACAAGCTGGGTCCTCAGTTTTTAGGATTATTTGAGGTGCTGAAAAGGATAAATCCAGTTGCCTATAAGCTCCGGCTTCCTCCCACGATGCGCATCACGAACTCCTTTCATGTCTCCCTGCTGAAACCGCTTGTCCTGAATCGTTTCTCTTGGAAAGTCGTCTTCCCTTCTCCTGAAGCTGATACCATCAATGTCTGCGCTGTGACTGAGATCCTGCCATGAAGGCGATCAGGGGGAGGTGACACTAAATTATTGACTGGAAGAGGTTCAGGCCGCAAGAAAGGTCCTGGGATCAGAGGACAAAATCCTGAAACTACTACTGAAATTTCTCTAAGCCAGAAAGAGGGAGAGGACAGAGGGGGGGCTATTGTTACAGGTGCCCCTGTGACTCACACATTGGGTCACGGGTACACCAGTGTCCCTGCTACCTCCACAGTGGGGTCTGCAAGTGCCTGCTTCCCAACAGCAAGTACTCAAATCTCACTCCCTGTGCTGTCTCTGCTGACCAGCGTATGCGCTCCCGCTTCCTAGGGTGCGTGCGCCGGCTCTGTGAAATGTAAAGGATCAGCGTGCCGGTAATTGGATAATTGCCAGCCGCTGGTCCTCTATTACCCAGCCTGCCCCTGGATCCATAGTGCCTATAACCTATGCGAGAAAGCATTTCTCGTTTGTTCAGTTATCTCCGTGTACCAGTTCCTCCAGCTACCGACCCTCCATCACAAACCTTTGCTGCCTGCCCTGATCTTCTTGCCTGTCCCCGACTATGAGACTGCTTAATGACTTTGCACCACGTACACCTTGGCAGCCACCGAAAGCAAGTCACGCTAGGGGTAGCGACCTGGGAGTCACTTGTCACAGCAAGACCATCCTGCCTTGTGGCTGGCTCTGGTGAAAAACAGTGGACCCTTACACTTTACTCCTCGGTCCAGCTTACTCCATCGCCTGCAGTGGTCCAGTGGATCCACTCCCTACGGCCGTTACACTGTTGAAGTCTCCAGCATCATTGTCCTGATGACATACATAAAAAGAAATCGCATAAATGGTGTTTTTTGAAGCATTGACATTAATAACAATTAATAACTAATTAATATTGTATTAATCAAATCATACATAACTTTTCCCTGTCACTGTTAGCTATTTATATTTTACTTTTATTTATTTTTTGTATGATATTAGTCTGTTTACTTACTAGTTGTAACTAAAATAGTAATATTCTTGCAATTCTGATTCCTTTTCAAATGTCTTGCGTTAATGAATTAACTATTAAATATCTCAAAAACTAGAGCCAATCTGGCAATACCGAAGTTATATTCTTAATCGCACTATAAACTTAATATAAAACTGTTCAGAAGTGGCACCAAAATCACTGTATACCAGTGTTATTACATCAAATGAAGAATATTATTAATTACAGTGAGATTACCTAAATATTAAAAACCCTAGGAGTCCAGTAAATTGTTATCTGCCAAAGGTACACAGACACCAAGTTTATCCTATGGGATGTCCCATACTTACCATGGGATTCATTCATTAACCAGCAGACTCTCAGAATACACTGATTTTTATTTGCAAAAATATGTTGTTACAATGCAATTCTTTTTGAGCGAGGTCCAACACCTAATTGATTTACTTCAGATCATAGCAATATCTGAACAGTACATTTGATGTTACCTCTCTATACACCTGTATCCACATGAAAGTGGAATGAATGCAGTTGAGTTGTCTAGTGTTCTGTTCAGAGAAAATGTATTTTGAAATATATTCATTTCTGTTTATGCAAAAACTATTTCTGGTTTTACCATGAATATTCTAATCAGGCTACAGGTACAGCAATTGGAGCGAAATTTGCTCCAATATTTGCAAATTTATATATGGAAATGTGAAAACGTGTGATCCTTTTCTCTGATACCAATCCCTTTTGTCAAAATTGCCTACATATAGGAGATACATAGATTGTTTTATAAGGTAGTAAAGATGATTTTATTAATTTTATGGAAAACATTAATCAAAATAGTTTTAATATGAAATCTCAGATTTACTTTCAGGATAGACTGAAAGACCCCTTGTTGGTGTGCTGCGTGGCGTTTAAGGGTAACACTGTGTCCTAACTTTATCTATTATCACTAATTACCCCTTTATGGGTTTTCTCTGAGGGCTCTTTTGTTGTTTTTACATTTTTTCCTTGTGTTATATATGAATTTTTTTGAACTTGTGCTTTATATTTATATCTATATCTATTATGTATTGCACTTAAGCCAATATAACATAAGGGTCTACCTGTATTAAATTCAAATCATCTACTTATGATTAAATAACTCTGTGTTGCCCTTAGCTGCTGCAATTTCTTTCTCCCTTTTTTATAAACACATTGGGCGAGATGTCCGAAAATTGGCAGTGCTCAGTTTTTAGGCGCATTAAATAAGTGTAAAGTGCACCAGAAAGTCCGACCCTATCAAAAATCTGGCTTCAGGTATACCTTGCATAGTAAACATAATGTGCCTAAAAATGATGCACTGTGTGCCTCCATAACAAAATGCGCCTATTGAGGCACATAGCACATCATTACAAGTGTATATGTGTTTAGCACATTACAAGTATGTGTTAGGCACATTTCATATACATGTAATGATAAGCTATGCCCCTCCATGCGCGATGTGCCTCAATAGGGGCATTACATACTCTACCAATGAAATGTTTTGTGCCGCGATTAGCGCAAATCAAGGCATATAGCATATCAGAAGCGTATGTAATGCCCCTATCGAGGCACATCGCGCACAGAGGCGCCTAGCTTATCATTACAAGTATTTGAAATGCGCCTAACACATACTTGTAATGCGTCTAACACATACATAAAATGTGAAATGCGCCTAGCACATATACACTTGTAATGATGTGCTATGCGTCTCAATAGGCGTATTTCGATATGGAGGTGCACATCGCATCATTTTTAGGCGCATTACAATGTGTCGGTCCCGGCATATAATGCGCCTAGTTTTGGTGTATGACAGTTCATTTACATCCAAAATATGGCGTCAAAAGCGCTTTTAGCGCAATATAGACCAAACAGCTGGTGTTAGCATGTTGGGAATTGTTGCCCATTATATGTGCTGTAACAATATCTAGGTAACAGTAATTGAAGAGTTTTTTCAAATACATTGCTTTATTTTTTGGCTTTGTTGAAGAGTTGAGATGGATGTTAGCAGCTCACAGTGCACACAGGTTTCTCTTGGTTACCGACCTCCTCTCCCCTTCTCTCTCTGATCAGTCTTATCTGAACACAGGGACAAAGACAGATTGGGCTGAGGCAGCTTGAGACCAGGGTGTATCTCAAACATGTAATTAGTCTCCTTTTGTTTGTTTACTTTGAGCTCTGTAGCTCTCTGCATTTATAGATAAGATATAATTTTGTATTTCATCCATTTTCTTATTATTGCACCAGTAGTTGTCTCCTTTTTACCCAGCGTCTTACTTATGGTTTTGTAGCCCATCCCAGCTTTGTGCAGGTCTATGATCTTGTCCCTGACATCCTAAGAAAGCTCTTTGGTCTTGCCCATGTTGTAGAGGTTAGAGTCTTGGACAGGAGTCTTCTATAAAGGTGACTATTTAAGACTGCTGTCTTTAATGCAGGTAAGTAGTTGATTAGGAACATCTAACTGGTCTCTAGGAGCCAGACGATTAATGGTTGGTAGGGGATCAAATATTTATTTCTCTCAGCAAAATGCTAATTAATGTATACAATTTATACAATGTGATTTTCTGGATTTTATTTTTGATATGTTATCTCTCAATGTTAAATTTAACCTACCTTTAAAATTATAGACTGTTCATGTCTTTGTCAATTGGCAAACTTACAAAATCAGATCAAAATAGAGAGAGATCAAATATTTGTTTTTCCTTCACTATATGTAATTTATATTGGAATAACTTTTTCATACATTTACCTATCTGTGTGGTTCAGAAACTGTTTTCTTGTGACACATTGTGCTTTAGGTTAGTAAGAAATTTTTGCCCATACAATCCTTGTTTATTTGTGAAAAATAACAAAAAAAATTAAAAATTTGGAAAAATTTGCCATTTTCAAAGTTCTAAAATTTCTCCATCAAAGACAGATAATTATACCACACAAAACTAGCATCTACCATGTCTACTGTATGTTGGCATCATTTTTAAATGTCTTTTAGGGGCATAGAAGTTTCATAACAATTTTTCACGTTTTCAAGACAATTTGCAACACAGATTTTTTAGGGACCAGTCCAGTTCTGATGTGGCTTTGTGGGATCTGTATGTTAGATACCCCCATAAATGAATCCATTTAAGACACTGAACCCCTTAAACTATTCAAAACAGCATTTAGGAAGTTTGTTTAACCCTTTGGGGGTTTCACAGAAATGAAAGCACAGTGGAAGTGAAATTTACAAATATCACTTTTTTCTGAAGATTTTCAATTTTTATCCATTATTCACTGGTACACAGTAGATGTTACCAGGGAAACAAAACTCAACATTGATTCCCCCAATTCTGCTGTTTTTAAAGATATCCCATATGTGGCTCTAACACGCTATTTGACTCACCTACAATCCTCAGAATAGGAGGAGCACCTACTGGACTTTGGGGTATCATTTTCATTATGATTTTCTCAAAGCGCCATTACAGATTTGCGGACACCCTAAGGTGCTAAAACTTGATAAATAAGACCCCATATTGAAAACTATACCCCTTAAGGAATGTATCCAAGGGTGTAGTAACTAAATCGACTCCACACGTGCTTTACAGATTTTTTTTAGCATTAGGCTTGGAAAATGAAACCATTTTTTCCAACAATCTGCAATTTTAGCTGAAAAGGTTTAAATTTTACATGGAATCCTGGAAAAAAACGCATCCCAAAATTTGTTACACAATTTCTTCTAAGTTTGGCAATACCCTATATGTTGGTGTAAACTGCTTTTTGGGCACATGGCAGGGGGTACTGGGAGGGAGTGCTATTTGACGTTTGGAATGCAGATTTACATTTGCAAAATCTCCAAAGTACCTGAACAGATGAAACCTTCCAGAGGTCACCTCATTTGGATTCAACACCTCTCATAGATCTCATCTAGGGGTGTATTGTGCTTTTTGGGCCACAGGTATTCCATAGGTTTTTAGCATTTGGCCAAGAAAATGTGAAGAAAAAAACACAGTGCTGCCATTGTTTTTTGGACTTCATTTTGACAGCGCTCCCGTGCGTTATAAAAGACATAATAACTTTTACGCGGTTGGTACAATTACAACAATATAAATTTAATAAAGTTTTTTAGGTTTTATTACTTTTACATGATAGAAATACATTTGTAAAAAATTTAGTTTTTAAACTGTCATAATTCAGCAGCCATAAGTTTTTTTGATTTTTCCGTATATGGAGCTGATTAAGGGCCTGTTTTTTGTGGGATGAGTTGATGTTTTATTGGTACCATTATGGGGTTCATATGACACTTTGATCACTTTTTATCAAGGTTTTTGTGAGGTGTTTTGAACAAAATACAGCAATCCTGGTAGTGTTTCTTATTTCAATTTTTTACAGCGGTCACTGTGCAGTATAAATAACCAGTGTCGGACTGGGGAGTCTGGGGCCTACAGGGGAGTTGATCTTGGGGGCCCACCCTACTGTACATGAAAATGTTACCGGCCTCTCGGACATAAATGCGCCCATTTTACCACATAATACAGTGTGCAAAAAAGAACTGTAATGTGTAGTACAATAGCAAGGGAGTCACACATATGTCAGTCTAACATATCATAGACACACGGCTAAGTAGCTCCATCCACATCCCCCTCCACCCACATACAATATCCCCCTCCACCCACACACATATCCCCCTCAGCCCGCATACAATATCCCCTCCACCCACATACAATATCCCCCCTCCGCCCCCATACAATATCCCGCTCACGTTTCTCTTGGTCACGCCCCTCACCACCTTCTAAAATAAACCCCAGCAAGAAAGTAAAAGTGTGACTCCTAATCACAGGGTCAGGTGTTCCCTCACTCTTACAATCAGGAACACATGTACACTGCCACTATACCCACGCCAATATAACCTACAACACTGCTATATGGAGACCACATAGTGGTCCGACACCAGCTCAGGTCACCATCACATTACAATATAACAAATAACCACTGAAATCAGGGACTCACCGGAGATGTCTTATCTGATGAGTCATTCTCTTCTCTCATGAGTTGTTCTTATTCCCTTTTCTTCTGCATCCGTTTTCACACTCCATTGACTTGCCCCGGGCCACACTCTCCTGCAGAAATTACACACAAATATTTAAATCCTAAATTTTTCCAGAAATCTTTTCCCTTTTCCCACCTTGACAAACTCCCAGGGGGGGAGAGGGGGTCAACCCATAACTTAGGGGCAAGTATCCAAAGGGGGTTGGAGGTGGGGAAGGACTCCCCCCCGGGAGATAATGTACAACTATGGGCTGCGCCCTCCAATTATAAACCAGTAGGTAGCAAGCCCTAGGTAGGTAGGCAAAAGGGCAAGGTCCCCCGGTAACTAATAGGCCCTATTTAGGAGGTAACCCCCGTGGGTAAGTTTAGGCCCCCGGAGGCTTGGTCCTTTGCCACAGGTGGGTAGGGAAAAAGCCCCCAGGGAGTAACAGGCCCCATTAGGAAAAATTAATAGCTACATTAGGTGGTGGACCCCCGTTAGAAACTGAGGGGAGGGGTTGGTGAGTCCCAATAAATTGGCTTTTTAGGTGGTGGTTTTCCCCCCCCTTTGGTAAGCTGTAGGTAGTTAGGGTCCCCTTCAAAAGGGTGCAAGCAGTTAGGGACCCCCCCTTTTGGTGTATGGCCGTTTGGGCCCCCAAATTAAAGGGGGGTTTCCCTTTAAGTTAAAAATAACCCCAGGGGCATTAGGGCCCCGGGGGCCTTTTTTTTCCTTTTACAAAGGGAGTTTGGTCTCATTTAGGTAGTATACAGGGAGTTAGGGGGCTTTTTAGGTAGTAACAGGCGTTTTGGGGTCTCTTTTGATAGTATACAGGCAGTTAGGGCCCCTTTAGGGGGCCCCCGGAGTATACAGGTGTTAGGGCCCCCTTTAGCTAGTGGCGGAAATAGCCCCCCCCCCCCCCCCCCCCTTTTGCACTGTGGAGGTAGTCCCCGGCCCCCTTTAGTATTTAGTAGTAGGGCCTCCTTTGGAGCAGGGCCCCCTGGGGAGTCAGATACCCCTTTAGATAGCCAGGGCCCCCTCTGGTAGGCAGGGCCCCCTGTAGATAGCCAGGGCCCCCTTTAGATAGTCAGGGTCCCCTTTAGTAGCCAGGGCCCCCTTTGGTCGCCAGGGCCCCCTTTGGTAGCAAGGGCCCCCTCTGGTAGCCCGGGCCCCGTAGGTAGTCAGGGCCCCCTTGGTCCCAGGGCCCCCTTAGGTAGTCAGGGCCCCCCCCTGGTAACCCCCCTTTTTTAGTCGGGCCCCCCTTTGGGGTTTAGGGCCCCCCCTTTTTAATCAGGGGCCCCCCTTTTTTTTTCCCGGGCCCCCCTTTTGGGAGGGTTTTTTAAGGGGGCCCCCTTTGTATCCGGCCCCCCTTTGTGAGGGCCCCCCTTTGTACCAGGGCCCCCCTTTGTATTAGCCCCCCCCCCTTTTTAGCAGGGCCCCCTTTTTATAGCCCCCCCCCTTTGTAGCAGGGCCCCCTTTTTTAGCAGGGGCCCCCTTTCATAGCCCGGGGCCCCCTTTTTGTCAGGGCCCCCCTTTATTTGCCAGGGGGGCCCCCTTTTTAAAAAGCCAGGGCCCCCCTTTTAGCAAGGGGCCCCCTTTGTAGCAGGGGCCCCTTTGAGTCAGGGCCCCTTGTAGCGGCCCCCTTTGTTGCCGGGCCCCCTTTTTAGCCAGGGGCCCCCTTTTTAGCCAGCCCCCCCTTTGTGTCAGGGCCCCCTTTTTTTAGCCGGCCCCCTTTCATTAGCCAGGCCCCCTTTGTAGTCGGGCCTCCTTTTTGCAGGGCCCCCTTTTATCAGGGCCCCCCTTTTTATTCCAGGCCCCCTTTTTAGGCAGGGGGCCCCCCCTTTTAGCGGGCCCCCCCTTTGGCCCGGGCCCCCTTTCATTACCCGGGCCCCCTTTTTAAGGCCCCTTTGATCAGGGCCCCCCTTTTCCGGGCCCCCTTTTTAAACGGGGGCCCCCTTTTAACCGGGCCCCCCGAGCCGGGCCCCCGGCAGGGCCCCCCTTAAGCCCCCCCCTTTTAGCGGGGCCCCGGGAATAAAAAAACAAGCCCGCCGCCCCTGGGTGCCGCCAAACCCGAGGGCGGGGCCCCGGTTAAAAAATTTTCCCGGGGAAACCCAGGGAGGGGCCCCTGTGCACACCCCGGGCCGGGTAAAAATTCCCCCCCGGGCCCGGGAGGGGGGACGCAGGGCCCGAGCTTCAGTGACCGATGGCCGGGTGGGCCCCCCGGGGGGCGGCGGACTGCCTCGGGGGCCCCCATGGCTCGGGGCCCACCGGGGGATTACCCATTCCCCCCGGCCAGCCCCACCTGTAAATAAACATGCGAACTTTTTTCCCGTTGGTCGTCAATTTCAGGGAATACCCAATTTTTATTTTTTTATGTTTTAAAAAAAAAATCCTTTTAATTTTGAAAAGAAAACAGTTTGCATCCCATATTCTGGATATTTAAACTTTTTTTATTTTTCTGTGTACTTGGGGTTGTAGAGGCTTGTTTTTTTGCGGGATGAGTTACATTTTTTTTGGTACAATTTTTCAGGGCACAGACGTTTTGATCCCTTTAAATTTAAATTTTTTGAAGACAGGATGAGAAAAAACGAATTTGGTAGGTTTTTTTTAGTTTAGAGTGTTCCCGTTGCATTGTTCATGACATTTTAGTATTACTCTGTGGGTCTATACGATTATGGCAATAGCCAATTTATATAGATTTGTATGTAGTTGCACATTTTTTAAAATGATTTTGTGGGGAAAACAATATTTATGCATTGCTGTCTTCTGATAGCCATGACTTTTTTTATTTTTCTGTATACAAAAGGTTGTAGGGCTTTTTTTTTTGGGGGGAACTGACATTTTCATTGGGACCATTTGGGGTTTAAAAAATGACTTTTTTTTTACGCTGTTAATGCGGGGGTTAAAGAATGTGACAAATTTATAGGCTAAGCTGTTACGGACATGACAATACCGAGATGTGTACTTTATTTGTGATCTTTTTGGGGTGATTAGTTTATTTTAATGGGAAAAGGGTTGTTTTTCCTTTTTTTTTGGTACTTTTTCACTTGTCACCTTAGGGCTTTACGTTGTTTGGGGCGCCCGAGTTTCGCGCAATTTCGTGGACCCCCCTGTCAGTGGAGCTATCAAAGTTGGGGAGCCCTGCTTGCGGGTGCATAATATGTTTAGCCCCCAGTTGACCCCCTATCGGACATGTGTGTACATAAAAGCAAGTACCCAAAGAAATATCTGCAGAAATAGCGTATGTGTGGAAAAGTTAAAAATAGTTTTTACAGTTTATACTCACCTGATTGTGATTTGAATCTAAAATAAGGATCCATTTAGCTTCTCTATTTGTAAGGGTCTTTCTCCAGTCTCCTCCACTCAAGGGTCTATTAACCCATTCTGTTGCCATAACCCTCAGATATTCTAAACTACCTACGTGTACATCCTGAAAATGTTTCGAGACCCCCGAAACTTTGCGGGGACCCGGAGCTTGCTCATACATTGTTTTTCTGTTGGTGTTAAGATTCCTGGTAGTGCAACCTATGTATTGTAATTTGCACAAATCGCACCACACCATATAGACAACGTGTGAACTGTGACAGTTTATGAAACTGCAAATTTTATGTTCCTTGCCTGTCACAAAAGAAGAAAAACTATCTGCTTTGTCTTTCATATACTGCCAGTCCACATTTGAATGACCCCTTAAAATCAATCCAAGTATCCCTCTTACGGGAAGATGTATTAACAACCATACTTAGAGAGACCATATTACCAATTGACTATATTTACTATTTTGCCATAGGCAAACTTAAACTCAGTTCTCAATCTGTAAGGCACTAAAACTTAACTTTTATTATGTATAACACTTAACCTCGATACACACTATTTAAAAACCTGATTTTAAACCCCTAATTTGTCCCTTTTAATTTTGAAAGGGAAAAACTCCCTTTTTATTTCAAATCTGGTGGAAAAAAACCTTTAGCAGGGAAACCCCCATAATACAGTGATTTGCTAACTCCAAAAAAGGGAAACCAAAAAAATTTTACTTGGGAAATCACCCAAAACCCCAATCCACCCCACAAAATGTCTGCCCCTCTCCTCCTGTCTCTTCCCCCCTCCCTTTTAGTTGAAACCTTGCGGGCGGGGCCCTCTCCCTCTGTCCGTTTAAAGTCTTCATTGTCTTATTTTACTCATTGAATATATGTAGTGACCCCCTCAAAAGTACAGCGCCATGGGGAAACAATGGCGCTTTAAAAAAAATGTTTAAAATAATAATAAAATAATAATCTGATGGGATGAAACAAAAAAGGGTTTCCCTTTTGAACCCTTGCAGCGGGTAAACAGTAGAAAAAAGGTAGGAAATCACAAATTAAAATGTCATGCCGACCTCCCCAAAATGTTTCACCCGCTAAAAAGCTGTAGGGGGATAGAGCCAGGAGAGATAAAAAAGAGTTAATTTGATGTTAAAAAAAAAACAAAAAGAAAAATCTTGTTTGTTTTGTTACTAATACAGCAGGAGTTTACCCATGTTTAAGATTAACAGAAAAATACTTACCGATTTTTTAAAAGGGGTCCCACTTTGGGAATTCTTAAAAATGGTTGTAGGATAATCCAGAAGACGAGAACAATTGGTAAAATGGGTTCTCCAAGTATTTTTAATAATCTTCCGTAAGAGGGGGATTGGTTAATTTTTAAGGGGTCATTCAAATGTGGACTGTGTCAGTATATGAATATGACTAAGCAGATAGTTTTTCTTCTTTTGTGACAGGCAAGGAATATAAAATTCGCAGTTTCATAATCTGTTCCCAGTTCAACGTGTCTATATGGTGTGTGTGGTGCGATTTGTGCAAATTACAATACATACGTTGCACTACCAGGAATCTTAACACCAGGATCAGAGAACATATGTATGATGCAACGCATCCGGGTCCCCGCAAAGTTTTCGGCGGGTCTTCGTACAATTTTAGGATATGTATGTAGGTAGTTTTAGAATATATGAGGGTTTTGGCAACAGAATGGGGGTGAATAGACTTGCGTGGAGGAGGACTGAGAAAGACCCTTACAAATAGGAGAAGTCTAAAGGTTCCTTTATTTTAGATACCAGATTCCCACAAGGTCTAAATTACAGATCAGAGCTTTTGTATTTATATTGATTTAAGTTTACTTATGTATCTATTTATTCATATATATTTTTTTGTGTTGAATACATGTGTATAGGTCTTTTGGTGTTATAGAAATATTTGCCCATATCATGTTGTTTGAGAGTTTCCACATATAGGGTTAAACATCAGGTGAAAATGGTAATTAGCTGAAGGGTGGAGATATATTGAAGTTTGATGTTACTAACAAAATGTTACGAATAAGGGCTGAGGAACAAGCCTGAAACGGGGGTGAAACTACTATTGACTTTGTTTGATGTTTTTAACCATGTTTTAGATTACTTTTCCAATAAAGAGTGTGCTTTTTCAAGAAATTCGATATCCCATGTACACGAGTGCTGGATGGTTTTGGATTTATTTCTATATGCTATGACATCCTACAGCCGGATGATTTCCGTTTGCACCGTGAGGGATTAAGGAAGAAACGGACCCCTAATAAACTGAGGTATCCGAGGTATCTGGTGAGCTGTACTCTGTTTGCTTGTGTTTAAAGTTTCATACAAGCAGTACTGCCCTGTGCGAATGAACTGTCCTCACCCTGGTGAGTTACCAGGGTGAGGACATCACAGACAGCCGCGCAAGGTCTTGTTAGACATCCAGGGCTGTCAGGTACGCCAACGAGGCCGCAATCCTGGCGCGGTGGGCTCCGTTGCTGACACAGGGAGTCCCCTCCCTCTGTGTCTCCCTTAGTTGGTACAGTCACGATTGGCCGCGGCAGCTAAGGGGTAATATAAGGATGACTCCCTGCACTGAACGGATCCGGCACAATCTCTAGGAAGTAGCGGCACGTCCTATGGTAGTAAATCACTGGCTGGTACATCCTATTTCGTGAAGGGATTAATGAAACACATGAAACAGCACACCTGTTTGTTATTAGTTTTGTTAAATTGTTTTTCTCTATATTTGTGACATTTTATTAGTAATCAACATAGAAATCCAGGTCATTTCAAAGAATTTACTTACTTTTTTATTGTGATTGTAGCCCTGGAAAACCCATTTTAATAGTGGCAATGTAATACACTGTGCAGCAATACAAGCAAAGTGCTTAATCATCTGTAAACACTATAATTTCCATCTTGATGTTCCCAAGTATCTACTTCACAACACTCTGCTCCCACAGTAAATTGCCATGTTTAAAAGCATATTGCTTACATTGCCATAGAAGATATACAGTACATGGTTGCTCTGTCAGGTACTAATCTCCAAGCAGTAGAAGCTCTTATGTATTGTGACATATTTGGATCCAGAAATAATTGACCCAGTGATTGACAGCTAATAATTGGCTTTCTGTTTGAACGGGAACCATGGCCAGCTACTGTGCTTTCAAAAAATATACACAAATTAGGTACATATCTGGTACATATTATTTACCATGCAGAGAAAATAGGTGTACATCTAGGGCAGCACAGCTAAGTGTACAGGTGTTACTTTATTTAACTGACTTTCAGAGGTACTCGAACATCCACCTATATTTGTAGCAGAAAAAATCTGATTAATAAATCATGCTGCAGCCAAACCACTTTTTCCTTCTTTGTTGTGAGCACAGTGGGCACCAGGGCTTGGACAAGATATTCTGGTGCCCTAGGCAAATTGATGCGCGCTTGGAAGCACCCCCATCCACCCTCCCAATATTAAAATTCAGCTCACTCCTTACCTCTTTGCGCCTCACTTCCTGCCTTGGGATGATGAAGAGCCTAGGGCGGTCGCCTACCTTTGCCTATCCATCGTCCCGGCTCTGGTGGGCACATTTACTATTCCTGTCTAAAAAAGTTAGGACATGTATGTGTAGTAGGGAGAGCACCAATGTGTGTGTCTCAGCAGCTCATTCTGTTTCATAATTCTGGCATATCTTTGGACTCGTCTAGTATTTTAGACAACTATTAGTACACTTACATTGAATGCCAGAATTTTACCGCAAATTTGGCACATTTTTGGCACTATTGTAGGCCCCACACTCAATTATTGGATAAGGCACAAAAGTGTCTAAGACATAATAAATATGTCTGCATCAAAAATGCACAAAAAACACATGTTGGCATATTTTACAGCACATTCATGGCCAAACCACTATAGAAAATGAGCCCCATTATGAATCCAGTTCAATATTTTAGCTGGAGAGTGGCAATAACACAATCCACCCCAATCCGCACTCTTTTGAGGCTATCAGAGCTTACTTGTCCACCATCCAGGAAACCCAATAGAGATGACAGGTCGTCAGAGCACTGTACATGTATAGTGCCTACGTGGTGTGGGCGTAGAAGCTGTGCCCACAGCATCCGTGGCAGGATCAGTCTGTAATGTATAGCTGGATTTCCACTGCAGCTGCCAGGATTGGAGTTAGATGCCATGGTCAGTAATGGCTGTGGCATCTAGGTGGGTGATAGAGGGAGGGGGCTCTCTTTGTTAACCATCACCACTCCAGCAATGCAATCGATGATAATAATAATAATAATAATCTTTATTTATATAGCGCCAACATATTCCGCAGCACTTTACAATATAGAGGGTATAAGTACAGACAAAACCAAGCATTACATTATAAAAAAGATACTTACAAATCAGACACGAGGTGTGAGGGCCCTGCTCTCAAGAGCTTAAATTCTAATTAGGGTGTATGTGTGAAACAATGGGTGACAAGTGCTTGGTTTACAATGGTCAGCTTGTTACATAAAATATGGGGTAGTATACATAAAAAAAGTGGATGAACTGCCATCGCAACCATACATTATATACAAATAAGTGCTCGCGTGGTGGCAAAGTGCGAGGAAGTGACGAATCTGTGACAGAATTTTGGGGGTTAACAATTAGGGATCTTGATACAAAGTTTTATAGGCTGCCTGTCTGTAATGCATTACTATGAACTACAGTTGAAACCAGAAGTTTACATACACTATGTTTTTCTCACTATCTGACATGAAATCAGAATAAACCTTTCCCATTTTAGGTCAATTAGGAACCAAATTATTTATATTTTGATCAAATGCAGAATAATGGGAGAATGAGAAACTGTGTGTTAAGACATATTTATTACTTTCTGCAAAGTCAAAACTTTATAGACACTAGGAGTACTATGCCTTTAAACAGCTTGGGACAGTCCATATGATGATGTCATGTCTTTGGAAGCTTCTGACGGGTTCTATGTCTCAGAGATGAATGGGCTTTGGTCCGACATGTGCATATCAACCCAAGAACAAAAGCAAAAGACCTTGTGAAGATGCTGGTGGAAGCTGGTAAGATTATGTTATTATCTACAGTGAAACGAGTAGTATATCAACATGGGCTGAAAGGCCACTACTGTCAGGAAGAAAGCCATTACTCCAACAAAAGAAACATTATTAAAGCCAGTTTAATGTTTGCAAAATGGCTCACAGGTACAAAGAACCTAATGTTTGTAGCCATGTCCTGTGGTCTGACGAAACTACAGTTGAACTGTTTGGCCATAATGACCTTTGTTACGTTTGGAGGAAAAAGGGAGAAGCGTGGAAGCCTGAAAACACCATCCCAGCTGTGAAACACGGGGGTGGCAGCATCAAGTTGTGGGGATGTTTTACTGCAGGAGGGACTGCTGCACTTCACAAAATAGATGGCATGTGAGGGAAAGAAGATTATTGGGGCAATACGAAAACAACATAACATCAGCCAGGAAGTTAAAGGTTGGGCGGAAATGGTCTTTCCAAAGGATAATGACCCACTAGAATACTGCTTAAAATGGTTACAAAGTGGCTTAAGGATAAGCAAGTCTATGTTTTGGAGGGGCCGATCTACAAAGTCCTGATTCATCCTTATTGAAAATTTTGGGCAAAGCTGGAAACGCAGGTAGGCGCTCGCAAGACGACTGTCAAAACTGGCTCAGTTAACCAGTTCTGTAAGGTAGGAATGGGCCAAAATTCCTAACGACTAGTGAGAGTGAGACGCTTGTGGAAGGATTCAAAAGGTGTTGACCAAGTCATGCAGTGTAAGGGCAAGCTACAAAATACTAATTGAAATGTATGGAAAACTTTTGACTTGCAGAATGTAGTAAAAATAGGATAGAGTGAGGAAAATTATCTCTCTCATTCTGGCATTTGGCGAATATAAATAATTTTGGTTCCTAATTGACCTAAAACAGGGAAGGTTTATTCTGATTTCTTGTCAGATAGTGAGAAAAACATGCATATGTGTCTTATTATATAGTGTATGTAAACTTCTGGTTTCAACTGTATAAAAGCGATAGTCTTGTCCCATACTGGGAATCAAAAAACAGAAAAATAAATAAAGAAATAGAATGATTTAATAAAATCTTAGAAAACTCAAAACCCCTGATATTCCAATAAAAAACCCTTTTTTTGTAAAAAGAAATAAAACGGTACACATAATAACCATTGCAACATCTGTTACGATCCAATCTGTATAATTATCATGTTACTTCATTCATTCAGTGGACACTGCAAAAAATAATATATAAATAAATAAAATGTTACAAATAGTCTGTTTTTGGGTACTTTGTGTATTTAATTTAAGCAAAAACACCTTCGAATGAACCCCAATGCACAGCGGACCATGCTAAATGCATATGTTTAGCATATTTGATTTTTTTTTTTTTGTTTAGCTGGCATCATCTCCTTGCCATGGTTATCACATAACTGGTTTAGTTGGTTTTTTTGTTTATATCCAGATGAAACTGTATACTTACCACTGTACAAACTATACCCATACAAACTGAAGCTATTATACCTTGTAAATTGATTGCTCTTTCCTGCCCTCTATCGAATAAGTTTGTTTTTTGAATAATGAAAAAAAAAAATGTTTATTAAATAAATAGAAAACAAACAAAAACAGTTTCAATAATTTTTATTAAAAAGATACACATAATAGGTTTCTCCATGTCCATAATCCAACCTATGCAATTATCATGTTATTTAAATATACTAGCCAACTCTTCTGTGACGGCTGCTGACTTCTCTTCATACAGTTGTGGCACCAGGGTAAAGTGCCATGAGACTCTGTCCTGATGCCACTAGGTGCAAAGGGGCCGTGCCAACATTAAGTGACACTCAGAGCTGTTACTTACAAAGTTGTAAAAAGGGGCTTTTGTGTAAAAGGGTGGGTGACTTATGCAAGTAATTGGGTGGCTATGTGTGCCGCAACTCCGGATCTACCTGAAGGCTGCTTTTAATTGGTGAGTATGTGAGAAATAGATTTGTCTGTGATTGATGGTGTTGCATTCTTTTGGCCACAGTTCTGCTGTACTCAGTTGTGTCTAAGGCCGGGTTCACTCCACAGTACACATTCATTGCGCTGTTGAAATGAGGTGATAGCAAGCATGTCATTTTAATAGTGAAAATGATGCACAACAGCACCAACGCAGATTTTCACCTCCTTTACTTAACCCTGTCATATTACAGTCGTACAATACTTTGAAGTTTGTGCCAGGATTATTGTACATTTTTTGGGGCGTACTTCGACACATATTTTGGCCCTGTGTGATAAAGCAGACTTTTACTACTCGTTGGGTCATATTTTTTTTAACTATATGCGAGTATATTTGTCTATATGAAGTGGGAAATGTTTATAGGGTGTGTTGCAGTGTGTCACCCATATGGCGTGATATTTTTGCCTGATGTGCGTCTGTTTTAGGAGAACAATTGAAAGAACAGATTAGTTACATTTTTTATTTTTGGGGGTTTTTTTGCTTTATAGTGCATTATGACAATATCTTTTTGGCATTTCAGAATTAGATGCATTTTTATTGGTGACCCGTAGATGGCACTCTTGTGTAAGGATTTGTGTTTCTGAGGTCACAGCCACAGATTAGTTCAGTGGTGAATTAACTCCTGTGAACTTTCCTCAACACATATTTGAGGCTGAGCAAGGCTCTAAAATAGAAGTCTGAAAGTTCAAATCTTAAATGTTTAATGTGCATTTACTGCCTAAGCAGTGAACATCGCTTTTGCCTACAGAAAGGTAAATGCTTGGCAGCATGATCTGAGACATAAGAAATCTTTCAATGTTCCGCAGATTATATGAAGTATGTGCAGGACTTTACGAAGAGGGGTTTTTAGATACAAGTTTGTGCATATACAAATCCATGGGGTTAGTGCTAAATACCTGATTATGGGTGAGTATTACATCTGACACTTATTCAATACGTGTTACTGAGGTTGATAGCATCTATTTAGTATTGCACTTTATACTATTGTTATGATTGTTACTATTTCCTCCATATTTGCAGTTGTCCATTTTTTATCATGTTTTGTAAATTGTGATCTAATAAAGACCGCTCCTTCAGGGTCTCATTTTCCAGTTCTACCTCGTTCCCTTTCCTCTTTGCTGTTGGGGTTCTCAGGGATCAGTTCTAGGGTCCTCTCCTCTTTTCATTGTACACAGCCCCCATTGAAACAAACCATCAGCGATTTGGCTTCCATTACCATTCTATGCTGATGACACTCAATATACACCTCCTCCCGTGACATAACTCCCGCCTGCTATCAAAACCCAGTGACTGTCTGTCCGCTTGTTCTTCTACATCATGTCGCTTTCATTTCTATCTCAAACTAACCCTCCACTAAGACTGAACTTTTGTCTTTCGCCATCTACAAAACAGAACCCTTCCCACGCTATTTCCGTCTAAGTGTGTGGCTCTCCATTATCCTAGGCAGCAGGCCCGCTGTTCTTGGGGTTATTCTAGACTTGATCTGTCCCTTCACCCCCTATTCCAATCCCTTGCCCGCTGCTGTCACCTGCACCTAAAGAACATCTCTAGAATCTGTCCATTTCTCACTGTGGAAAAACAATCAAACTCTCATTACGTCTTATTGCTTTCTTGTCGTTTGGACTACTGTATGGTGTGGGTTGGTGGTTGGTTTTTGTTGTTGGTTTTGGGGTGGTGGGATTTGTGGGTTGTGGTTGTTTTGGTGGTTTTTGTTGTGTTTGGTTGTGGGGGGTGGTTTGGTTTTTGGTTTGGGGGGTTGGGGGGGGGTATTGTGGGGGTTTGAGTGTGTAACTACCTGCTTATCGGTCTCTCTGTAAACTATCCCCTCTCCGCAATGGACGGAGGCGTGAATGCAGCAGCCAGGCTTGTCTTTCTTTCCAGCCGCTATTTTGATGCCTCTACCCTGTGTCAGTCACTGCACTGGTTGCCCATTCAGTACAGAACACAACATAAACTAATCACTCTCACACATAAGGCTCTCCACAGTGCTGCACCCCCTACTTCTTCTCCCTCATCTCTGTATTTCCACTACCCGCTCTCTACACTCTGTGACATGATATCAGATTAACAATCCTCATTCATCCAAACCTCCATTGCCGTCTCAAGACTTTCACACATGCTGTACCAGGTCTACGTGGACATGCTACTGCGGGTGATCAGGCACACTCACAACCCTCATAGTTTTAAGAGGGCCCTGAGAACACATTTTCTCAGTCTGGCCTACCAAGATCCCTAATTGCTAACCCCCACCTGCTCTCTACACTCACCGACACTTATATGTATATAGATGTATGGTCGGGATGGCAGGTTCACCCAAGTTATATGTAAACCACCTCATATTTATGAAACTTGGCTGGACCTTTGTACACCTAGCACTTTTTACCCTTCGTCTCATCCATACACCCTAATAGATTGTAAGCTCTTGTGAGCGGGGCCCTCAGACCTTGTGTCTCATCTGTAAGTACTTTTTGTAATGTGTGATGTATGTATTGGATGTATACCCGCTAAATTGTAAAGTGCTGCAGAATATGTTGGCGCTATATAAATAAAGATTATTATTATTAAAGATTGCTGTATATACTTTTTATGGGAATCAGTCCTCCTTGTCTTTCTTTTTTTGGTTTTATACATGTGCATCGCCACTTATAAGACAAAGATGCATAAATAGCAAAACTGGACAGTGCCGCCATATTGTACATCACATATGTCAGAGTCAATGCCCGCGCGCTGAATCTGGCAAGACAGGGACCAGCTGAGCGGTCATGCGCAGTAATGATTGTCTCTATCATGTCACATCCTGGGTGGATCATGTGATCCTGAACGCCTCGGACATGCGCAGTTTCAGCTGAGGGATGTCGGACTGAACTAGATGGAACTTAATACAGCCAGGTAATCTAATGGGGCAATATCTGTAGGATATTACGGAGACGTTACTTGTTCATTACTTATTGGGGGACAGTGCTCATAAGGCAACTTTACAGGGAACTATCTTGCATTCAGATGGTTCCATGGATATCAATAGATCACCATATTTTGGCCTCATTATGGGCCTGTTAGCAACACGATTCCCCTGTTAACAGTTTGATTCTATTATACTATCGGGGAAAGCGTGGATTGAATCTTAAGGGTATAACATCATATATATGTTGGGTATTTTACTATACCCATTTTTTTGCCTCATTAATGTGTACAAAATTAGGGTAACGATAGTGATTCAGTTGTAGTGTGCGGGGCCGCACTTTTCGGGCCAATGGCCCAACTTTTTGTAAATAGAGCATATTAAGGTCAATTTAGGGTGAAGGTATCATGAGTATACATTTCCTATTTCTGAGTAATTGGAGTTTTCCTTAAAGGGATTGTCTCACTACAAAGAATAGCTTTCAAAATGTAGGGAACACTAAATGATGGTTTTCCAAATATAATATGCATTTGTTCATCTTTTTTGTTAAGGAGTACAAAGATTTTAATACCTTCTTGAGGGCTGTTAGTGTTTCAAGTCCGACCGACCTGTGTTACTATTCTCCCTGCTTTTTGTTTCTATCTGATAGCAGGGAGTGACGCCATCACACAGGTCCTGACCAGCAGTGAGAGCTTGTGTGTTATCTGATCTTTCAGACAAAAGACAGTCATTACTCTACTGTTTACATTAGCTCAGAAGCTTCTCCGGACCCCAGAGAAGGTAATTTATTTAATCTAGACTAATAAACAGAGAGGTGTGAATACACGGAGCTCCTATGCTAATTACAGACAGCTTGACCAGGAGGTGACAGAGAAAAGTAGCATTATTTCATTCATGCATCCTATGAAACTTTGAGATAAGACAACCCCTTGAACACTTTCTCACTTACAGTGGTGCCATATGCCTGATAGTTATATTACTTAAATGTGACACTATACAATAACAGTTGCATTACATTCAAGATGATGCTGTTGTTTAAAGAGGTTGTCCACCTCATATTTTCAGTTTTTTAATCGCATAGTTGAATCACAGAAAATTTTTAGATAGTATATCAGGATTATCAGCAACAATCAATGGCAAAATAGAAGCTAGATTTAACCCTGAATATGGTTACAATTAAAACCTAACTTTTAGTCACAGTATATAAAAAATTCATAAGGAACAAGAACTATGATACATATCAAATACAGTAGTATCCCAAATATCAGGGACACACAACACTTCCAATTACTCAGAAATAGGAAATGTGTACTCATGATATCAATGGTTTGTCTTGGAATGGCCCTTCCCATTGTACTTTCGCAATGATCCAATAGAAGGGTATATCGCAGGTAGGGTCTTCAAATGTCCATTCATGACGCAGATACCACTGTATAAAATGTCAGAGACAGATATAAAGTTGAATTATTTTTCTCAGACACTTGCTCACAGGCAACAGTTGACTCTCTGCACATCTTTACTCAGGTCCTGTGTGATGCCAAAGACATACAGTACAGAGCCAAGCAAAAGGGTAACAATGCTTTGAACTATTAACTTTCAGGGTCCATATCTCACCATTTACTACAGCTTTAAACATGAAACTACCATTATTTTATAGAAAATCATCTCGGCTCTCATACATAAATTTGACTTGATACTTTTTTTAGTATGCTTAGTTATTCTGATTTACTTGTATGTAACTGCATTGTTACTGTTTTTGCTCCAGGTGGGGAACAATCTTTTCTCTTGTTACTACAATTACAAATGTTATCACATTCCCTAATAGCTCAGTGTGTTATTAGGCTGATTCCACAGTGAAAGGTCACTGGTTCGAATCAAGGAGCAGCCATGAAGATTTCCCAAAAAAAGAGAAACAGCATCATCCAGCTCATCGATAGTGGTTTCTTTGCCAATAAAATTGCCAAACTCATGAGGCCATGACAGCTGGAAGAATATGAAGTAAGGTCCATCCATTCATTCTAAAGCCAAGCAGTGAACATCAAGGTAAAATATTGGAGCCAACAAGTCAGCTCATCACAAGGTCTATCGGTTCTGGCACAACAAACACGGCAGCGGAGGCGGCTCGTAGGCTTCATAATAGTGAGATCACAGACGTCCATGCAAGCACCATGTGACACTCATTACACATGTCTGAAATGGTGGCCCCAACAAAGGTGAAGAAGCCTTGACTTCAATATCATCATAAGAGGTGTGGGCTCAAGTTTACAAAAAAGCATGAAAAGTGCAAAAAAAGAAGATTTGGAACGATGAGACAAAAGTCAATAGACCGGGCTCTGATGGGTACAAATGAGTCTGGAAGAATCAAGGGATAAGGGGTCTAACAGATTGAGAAATTGAAGGAACTGTTAAGTTCCATGGTGGAAGCCTGAGGATATGGGGATGTTTCACAGCCAAAAGTGTTGTATACTTGACCAGGATTGATGTTGATCTCCATAGCCTGAGTTAGATTGTGAGTTGTCCTACAAGATGAGTTACTTCGTGCACTTGAGTACTATGGGTATGAAAAGGACGACATAGTGTTCCAGAAGGACCCAGGTTGGAGAAGGAATGGTTCAATGACAATGAAGTAGAGTTGCTTGATTGGCCTCCACAGTCCCAAGATCTGAACCCAACTGAACACGTGTGGATAGCGTTGAAGAAAAAGCTGTATTCATGAACCCAACGTTGGGAACATGTAAAAGTGACCTACGATCAGATTTTGGTCGAGACATGCTTGAATCTGATCGAGAGGATGCCCAGAAGGATTCTGGCAGTGCTGAAAGACAAAAAATAATAACAAAATAATAAAACCTGAACTTTAGATTTTTAGGAGGAAAACAGTAACAATACAGTTACATGACCAGAATCTGCATAGCTAAGCATATGCTAAATAGTTGCAAGTCAAATTGATGCATCAGATAGCCAAGATGATAAAGTGAAGGTAGTCTCACTGTTACATCAAGGAGGGTACAGTGAACCCTAACTGGAACCTAGCCCACTACCCCACCCCCTACTTGACGTGCTGCCGTAAGTGGCAGACCCCACTAGGGCGTCGGTCCCTTCGCTACTAAAGTGCTGGGGCTGTCAGGTGGTAAGAAAGGTCAGTCAATCGAAGTCAGTAATGGAACTGTAATATCAGGATACAAATCAGAAGACAATTAGAGAACCCAGAAAACATGCCAGGAGTCAGAAGCACTGTCAGGAGCAAAGTATCTAGTCAGGAGACTAGCTGAGGTCCGGAACACAAGCAAAGGTCAGGTATGCAAAATAGTAACAACAATAGTGAAGTATGGGCAAGCCAGAAACTATCACAGGAACAGTAGACAGAACCACAAATGTTTAAGAAGAAGTCTCCAGCAGAATGTCTCCCTGGGTGTGGACACAAGCCTGGAGAATTCAAAGGTGCAGACCGTTGCTCTTTGCAGGCTAGAAACTCACCAGGCAAGTGAGCCCTGACAGTACCCCCCACCCCTTTTGGAAGGGGCCACTGGACGCTTACCTGGTCTGTCTGGGTGAGAATCGTGGAATTCCTTGATCAGAGACTCAGCATGGATAGATCTAGCCGGAATGCACCACCTCTCCTAAGGACCATATCCCTTCTAGTGGACCAAGAAAAGCAGAGATCTTTGAACTTTGCCGGACTCTAAGATCCGTGCGACTTCATGCTCCAACTCCCCCTCTACCCTAACTGGAGGTGGGTCTTTAGAAGACGAAGTCAGGGATGTTATATATCTTTTCAGGAGTGAACGATGAAAGATGTTATGAATGCGGAGACAAGAGGGTAACTTTGGAGACAAGAGGGTAATTTTGGATGCTAGGCCACCTGATTAATCACCTCTTGAAATATGTAAGGAACCGCAAATCATGGAGCAAGTTTACCAAAAGGAACCTTTAAACAAAGATTTTAGGTGGACAACCATACCTCATTTCCAACAACAAAGCCCCCAGAGCAAATACGCCTTTTGTCACTCTTTTTCTTTTGGATGTTCTGGGCATTAACAAAGATTTTTCTAAATTTTGGGGCCCAGACTGGCAAGATCTTTAAACCCAATTACATCCACCCACTGTGATCAGAAGTTGCACTGGGACAATGAGGGCATGTCTCGGGTGAAAAAAAAACCTTTTAATTTACATTTAAAGGGGTTTGAGATTTTAAGAAAAAGCTATATACTGATAAAAAAATGGAAATTTCTGTAAAAACGGGTAAGTATTTTCCCAAAAAACGGGAGTTTTTTGCAAAAAACTTTTTTGATTCCCCTCTCCGTCTTTCCTTATTTCCCAGGGGGGGAAAGGAGAGAAGAAAGGACAGGATGATACCTAGACCCTTTTTACCAAAAAGTTCCAAAATTAATAAGGGAACTGAATCCTCTGTCGGGAAAAACGTTATCCTCAGGCAAACCATGCATTTTTAAAAATTTTTGTTTAAAAAAAAATTATCCGAAAGGGGTTTTTTGGACATTGGTAACCCCCTTAATGGGGTTTTTCCCCAACTTTGTTTTATCTTACCCCCGTTCCGGGTTTTTTTTTTTAAATTTTTGGGGGTTTTGTTTTATGGTTTTCTGCTAGGCTGAAGTAAAAGCCAGGTCTGTAGCTTTTGAAAACCAATGCTGGCACCCTATCAGGATAGTTTTAAAAACAGGTCTGTAGCATGGGTGCCCTGAGGAGCTGGGGCAGCCCATACAAGGGGGGGAAATATCTAAAGAAAGGTGGGGACAGGGTTTAAGGGAAAACCCCTATTGCAAAGTGACTTGTTTTTGAAAGGGATCTGTAACATAAAAAGAAAATCCTTGAGTGGGACAAAGCTTTTAAATTGGGCCCCAAAATGGCACATTTTACTGAAGTGACCCTACCACCCAGAGGGACAGATTTACACTTAGAGGTAGGAAGCCAGTCTTTAAAAATCATAGGATGGGGGGTTCCACGGATACCCGGGAAATTGGTATAGAGTTGTGGGTCCACGGTTACCCGGGGATGAGTTTCGGGGAGCCTTAACTGGCACAGACCTACAAGCTGCCACATGGGCCCCCACTCCCCAAGAAAAAGGGCCCACCAGTAGTTGCAGGAAATTAGTCTCTTTGAAAACAAGCCCCATTTTTTAGGGGATTTTTAAAAATTTTTCCATGAAATTTTCTCTAAATAACTAGCTAAAACTAAGTGGGGACAAAGACCTTTAGCATTCTCCAAAAAGGTGTGGTTCTAATGATCAGTAAGGACCATGACCTGGTGTTGGGCCCCTTTTCCGGGGAAAAGGGGGAAAGCCATTCCTCGGGGCCCATTTAAATGTCCATGAGCCAGCGGGTACATAAGCTCTGGGGGGGCCCAGGGAAGCCAGCGGGTTACAGGAGTCTGGGCGGGCCCATGAGCCAGGGGTAAAGGAGCTAGGGCGGGACCAAGACCCCAGCAAAAGAAAGGAAACTTAGGTAACAGAATACGGGAAATACGGCGGGAAAACAGCAGGGTTAACTTTACACAGGCACGACAAACATAATGACAGAAAACAGCAGGGGGCAGTGGTCGGGAAAGCTCAAAGGGACATTAAAAATGACCAAACAGAGGCAGGAAGTTCCTTATATGCCAAGAGGTCATTGATCATTGGACTTGAAATTGGGACATTGTTCCTTTAAATTTTTTTTTTTTTTTTCCGACCGCGAGCGCAGCCCCGCTACTTCCCCCCCGGCTCTCACCTGATCACGTGGGGTGCGGGATGACTTTAGAAACCCGCGCCGCCCCCGCGCTGAGCCCGAAGGTTGCAGAGAGGGGGTGGGAAACGTTTTGGGCATCAAGGGGGGGCGGGGGAAAAAAAGGGAAATAAAATTTCTTATTTTCCCCGCCCCCAAGCCTGCCTGTAACTCCCTAAGTCTGGGCCCACCCCCACAAGCCCGCCCGTTTACCCCCTTTAAAAACCCGCCCCACCCCCCAAAGCCCGCCCGTGAAACCCCACAAGCCTGCCTGTAAACCCCCCCAAACCTTTCCTACCCCCCCAAGCCTGCCTGTTTACCCCTAAACCTGCCTTTTCCCCCACAAGCTGCCGTATACCCCCTAAGCCTTTTATGTTTTTTTCCCCTAAGTCTTTCCCATATACCCCCAAACCCCCCCCTATATACCCCCCTAAGCCTGCCTATACCCCCCCCCAAGCCTGCCTGTATACCCCCTTTTGCTGTTGTTTACCCCCTTAAAATCTTCCCCATATTTTTCCCGCCTGCCCATATACCCCCTAAGTCTGC
This sequence comes from Phyllomedusa bahiana, assembly GCA_025379985.1. Lineage (NCBI taxonomy): Eukaryota > Metazoa > Chordata > Amphibia > Anura > Hylidae > Phyllomedusa > Phyllomedusa bahiana. The sequence goes on along the minus strand of JAODAL010002091.1, from coordinate 126,885 downwards.
CCAAACCCCCCAAGCCCCCCTGTATACCCCCAAGTCGCTATTTTACCCCCCAAACCTTTCCTTTTTACCCCCCCAAATTTGCCCACCCCACAAAAACCCGCCCGTATACCCCCCAAATGCCTGTATACCCCCCCAAGCCTGCCTACCCACAAGCCTTTCCCGTTTTTACCCCCCAAGCCTGCCCCCACCCCACCAAAACTGCCCGGGATTCCCCCCAAAACCCGCATACCCCAAAAGCCTTCCTGTTTTACCCCCCAAAAAGCCTGCCCGTATTCCCCCTCAAACCTTGTATTCCCCCCAAGCCTGCCTGTTTTACCCCCCCAACCCTGCCTATTTTCCCCCCCAAGCCTGCCTGTATTTCCCCCACAAGGGTGACTGGGTTTTCCCCACAAGGCCCGCCCGCCTGAATAGCCATATAGGCCCCCCTGAAGCCTGTCGCCCCATATAGCCCCTTAGCCCCCTAAAACTTGCCTCCTAATTTTATGGGGGGCCCCCTTTTGTTACCTTAAAAACCCCACCTATAGGACCCCTATAGCCCCCTAAACCCCCGTCTTTCCTGTATGGCCCCCTATTCCCACCTGCCCGCCTATAAGGGGGCTTATTGCCCACCTTTAAAAATTTCCCATCTGGGGGGGCCCCTATAGCCTATCTTTAACCCTGCTGCCCAAAAGGACCCCAAGAGGGCCCGGGGGTAGGTGTGGAAAAAGTCGGGATTCTTAAAAATTTTTTGGTCTAAAAACTCCAGGGACAAGGGGGGTCGGGAGATGTCATCTTGTTTGGGGGACTGGACCGGAAAGCAGAAAAAAAAACGGGGGGAAAATCAACGGGGCTCGTCAGGGGAAAGTTTCCCGTGAGTCACCAAAATTTAACAACCCTTTTAAACACAGAGTCTTGGGACATGATATCTACCCTTTAGGGCACTTTTTATGGGGTAAATTTACAGTCTAAAAGAGCCTGTGTACCTTTGGGTGTCTACCATTATATGGTCCTGTATGGAGGTTATATACAGTCTGCAGAGCCTGTGTACACTATATGTTCACTATATGGCGGTACTATTGGTCGTTGTTTACTGATCAGTAATAATGTAGGGGTATTATTCAGTCACTGTGTGGTCATGTTCTGGCAGTATATTCAGGTTCATGTAATAGTGTTATTGGTAATGTTGATCTTAGTATAGTGGGATTTGTTTGGTACCCGTTGATGGGGATATTTTGGGTGAGGTATTTGCCCCTTGTTTTTTTAAAATTTTTTAAGATGTCCTGGTAAATCTGTGGTCAGGGGGTGGGCGGGGGGGGGGGGGGGTAAGGGGCCCACCCAAAAGTTTTTTTTTGGGGCCCTGGTTTCTTAGTTATCCCCGATTGCGCGGATAGTTTTAATAGCCGGCTTGTACATGCCGTATGCAATTTTCCCTAGGCAACATGTGACATAATCCACTTCTCTATTTTTCCCCTTTTCCCAGTACTTTTATCGTCCACCCCTCTTTGTTCAGAAAAGGCAAAATATTGAGGCCAGCGGCCTCTTGGTTTAAGTTATTCTTGACACAAAGGGTGTGCTGTTCCAGGGCTTTGGGGTGAATAGACTTTCCCTAACACATTCCTATTTAAAAATTTGGCCGCTTGTATGTTTTTGGTGCCCAGACGCCAATTTTATTGGCACATAGTAGGTAAATGTGCCCCGAATCTATTAATTGTTTACTGGGGTATAAAAACAGGGAGGTTGTCCCCGATTGACGTATTCAAAGTGCGCGGGTGTCTGTAAAGCGCCCCCGAATTGGGTATGCCTGTTTAAAATGGCGAAAAGGACTGTTTAAACTGAAAAAACACCGTTTCTGGGGCAGCCCGTTTATCATGTTGTGTGTATAGGGTTATAGTTGAGGGAAGGGGCTGAGCTCTGTGTTTTTTAACGGGTTTATGTAGAGGGAGAGAAGTGAGCTCTGTGATTTTTTGGTTATATGAAGGGGAGGGGAAACTGAGCTCTGTGATATTGGGGTTTTAGATAGATGAGAGAGTGGCTCTGGATATATGGGTTATATGATAGAGGAGGAAACTAGCTTGTGATATATGGGTTTATGTAGAGGAGGAACTGGCTCGTGATATATAGGGTTAATTGATGAGGAGAGAAGCTAGTCTGTGATTATAGGGTTATTGATAGAGGGGAGAAGCTGAGCTCTGTGATAATAGGTATATGTAGGGGGAGAGAAGCTGAGCTCGTGATATAGGGTTTTATGATGAGGGAAAAGAACTGAGCTCTGGATAATGGGTTATTGTTTAGGGGGAGAGAAGCTTGCTCTGTGATATATAGGGTTAATGATAGGGAGAGGAGCTGAGCTCTGTGTAATAGGGTTATTGATAGGGGAGAGAATGAGCTTAATACGGGGTTTTATGTAGAGTGAGAAAAGAAGGTCTGGATATATGGGTTATTGATAGAGGAGAAAAGCTGGCTCTGAAATAAACATAGGGTTATATGATAGGGGAGGAAGTGAGCTCGGTGTTTTTTAGGGATATATGATAGAGGAAGGGAGCTCTGTGATTTTTGGGTTATTGATAGAGGAGGAAGTGAGTCTTGAATTTAGGGGTTATATGATAGAGGAGAGAAGCTAAGCTCTGTGTTTTTGGGGTTATATGATAGGGGAGAAAGCTGAGCCTGTGATATTTGGGTTATATGACAGGGGAGAAAAGCTGAGCTCTGTGTTTATAGGGTTTTATAATAGAGGAGAAAAGTGAGCTCTGGATATTGGGTTATTGATAGAGGGAGAAAAGCGAGCTCTATGATATTTTGGGTTTATATGATAGGGAGAGAAGCTGAGTTGTGATATATGGGGTTATATGATAGAGGAGAGAAGCTGGCTCTGTGTATTGGGTTTATGATAGGGAGGAAGTGAACTTTTTGGGAATATAGGGTTATTTTGATGGGGAGAGAAGCTGAGCTCTGTGAATATAGGGTTTTATAGGGAGAAAAGCTGAGCTCTTGATATAGGGTTATTGATAGAGGGAGAGGATTTGGTATGTGTTATATAGGTTATATGATAGAGGGAGAGATGATTCTGTGATTACAGGGTTTATGATAGAGGGAGAGAAATGGCTCTGTAATACATAGGGTTATTGATAGAGGGGGAAAGCTGGCTCTGTGATTATGGGATATTGATGGAGGGGAAAGGGCTTGTGATTTTTTGGGTTATATGAAGGGGGGAAAGCGGCTCTGTGATTATAGGGTTATATGACAGAGGGAGAGGAGTGAGCTCTGTGTTATGGGTTATAGTAGAGGGAGAAGCTGGCTCTTTTATTTCGGGGTTAAAATGATTTGGAGCGGGTTTTATGAGAAATTAAGCAAAGTAAATTCTGCCCGGACCCCTTAAAAGGGTTTGTGAGAACCCCCCAAAAAAATAAGAACTGTTGTGCAGTATACTAAAATAAGCAGTAACTATCTATCAATAAGTTTGTGAATACTTACGACTCTGTAATATTGATTTATTGTTTAATGGATCTTTCCCCTACTGGGCAGTGGACGGAGCTAACATATATTCGTCTATAAAAAAGTTTGGGCCCCCCATTAACTTAATCATTTTTAGTTCTAAATATTTGGGTTTTTTTTTGCAACGCCTTTCAATTTGATATTTAATAATGATGGAACAGTAATTTTTTCCGGATTAAAATGAGGTTTATTGTACAACACATAATGTGCAAAAGCATTAAACCCAAATTTTTACTGGTGAAAAATTTGGGGACCCTTTCATTTTATTTATTTGAATACTCCTAATACTTTTTATGATTTTGAAGCACAAATTGGTTTTGTAAACCCCACTGAGCTTTTAATTCATAGCCAGGTGTACCAATGATGAGAAAAGGTTTTAAGATGGCCAATTGCAAGTTGTTCTCCCATTTGAATTCCTGTGAGAGTGGCATCATGGGCTTAAAAAAATCTCAAAGACCTGAAAACAAAGATGTCCAAATGTTTTTAGGGGAAGGTAAAAAGTTGTTTGAGATTTAACTGTCGTCTCCACTGTGAGGAACATTGTAAGGAAATGGAAGACCACGGGACAGTTCTTGTTAAACCCCGAAGTGGCAGGCCAAGAAAAATATCAAAAGGGAGAGAAGAAGAATGGTGAGAACAGTCAAGGACAACCAAGACCTCCTCCAAAAAGCTGCCGCATATCTTGCTGCAATGGTGTCACTGTGCATCGGGCAACAATAAGCACATTTGACAAGGAGAAGCTGTATGGAAGTGATGGGAAAGAAGCCGTTTCTGAAAACCCCGCCAAAACAGAGTCGCCCTTGGTATGCAAAAACACATTTGGACAAGCCAGCTTCATTTTGGAAGAAGGGCCTGTGGATGATGAAACAAAGATTTGGGTTTTTTGGTCATACAAAAAGGCGTTTTGCATGGCTCCCAAAAAACACGCCCCAAGAAAAAAAAACTTCTCCCAATGTAAAATTTGGTGGAGGTTCCTCATGCTTTGGGGCTGTGTGGCAATGCCCGGGACCGGGAATTTGTTAAAGTTGAGGGTGCATGGATTAACTCGTATCAGCAGTTCTTCAGAATAATGTCAAAAATCAGTGATGAATTTGAAGTTACGCCGGGGGGGGGGATTTTCAGAAGTAATGATCCCCAAAAACCTCCAAAATTTTCAGGGTTTTATGCAGAGGAAAAATTTTCAATGTTCTGGAATGGCCATCCCCGTCCCCAGACCTGGAAAATCATGGAAATTGTGGGTACTTTGAAGCGGGCTGTCCCTGTCGGCGGCCCTCAAAAATTAATGAACTTGAATTGTTTTGTAAAGAGGAATGGTGAAAAATACCTTCATCGGATCCCGGAACTGATTAAAAGCTACGGAAAAGACAGAGGTGTTTTTTTGCAAAAAGGGGGATCTACTAAATATTAATGCACTTTTCTGTTGGGGGCCCCTACTTTTGCACCCGGGCAAATTTTGGTTTAAGCATATTGACATTTTTTTTAGTACAATAAACCCCATTTCAATCCGGAAAAAATTTTGTGTCCCTCGTTATTAGATATATCAAATTGAAATGGCTGTTGAAAACACCCAAATATTTAGAACTAAAAATGATTAAGATTAATAGGAGTGCCCAAACTTTTTCATATGACTGTATCTATGTGTGTGTGTACAGCCCTCACCCTCCTTTCTACTCTACAGAGCCGTCCCTCATACCACAAGTCTGTCAGACTGACTGAGCACCTAGACAAAAAGAGCAGACTTTTCTAATTAAAGATATTTAGGATTCTTTCATGAAGACAAGTAGTTTATGTATTTAGCTTCCTTCTTTTCCCGGAGAACCCCTTTAAGTGACAGGATGCGTCCTGCTGACCTCGCCCCATACAGTTTTCCCTATATCGGTATGTTTGGAAAGGCTTGTCCACTTTATATTGTTTTGATTTATCATGTAAATATTAGAAAATGATACAATTCTCTAAAATACATGGATTAAAAATTCTGCTCCTGTACCTGTTATACCAATAGAGTAGGCCCTAGAGGAAAAGAGGTACAGCCGACATGTCCACAGTAATGTATGGTAATGTAAACAGTCATGTGGCCTCCGTATACAGGTAACAGTAGTTTATTGAGGACTAAAACATCTACCTCTGGCAGCGTTTATCATGTCTGTCAATGTCTCTGGAGAAGCCGCTGGCATATTCCTCTTGTGGTCTCATCTTCCTGCTTTGTTTTTCTTTTTTTTTAGTTAACATTATCAACAACATGACATCACCAAGAGTTTTTTTTAACAGTAAGTTTATTAACAACATAACATCTACATAGAGAACAGTTACACAAGGAAATCTACACAGAGAACAGCAGGAATAACCATATAAATAATAAATATTCCTCCATTATTTTTATTCACTTTCTTCATGTCATGTAACTATTATTAATGGAGTTGTCTCACTTTAGACAATGTCTGATAGGCCGGGTCCTCGTTTAGGAGATAGGATCGCTAGGATATGCCATCACTGTCTGATGGGCCGGGTCCTCGTTTAGGAGATAGGATCGCTAGGATATGCCATCACTGTCTGATAGGCCAGGTCCTCGTTTAGGAGATAGGATCGCTAGGATATGCCATAACTGTCTGAAAGGCCGGGTCCTCGTTTAGGAGATAGGATCGCTAGGATATGCCATCACTGTCTGATAGGCCGGGTCCTCGTATAGGAGATAGGATCGCTAGGATATGTCATCACTGTCTGATAGGCCGGGTCCTCGTTTAGGACATAGGATCGCTAGGATATGCCATCACTGTCTGATAGGCTGGGTCCTCGTTTAGGAGATAGGACCGCTAGGATATGCCATCACTGTCTGATGGACCAGGTCCTCGTACAGGAGATAGGATTGCTAGGATATGCCATAACTGTCTGATAGGCCGGGTGACACGGTCGGAGATAGTGGATCCTCTGGACCACCGCAAGCGTTGGCATAAGCCACGCCAGGGAGTGGAATCTAAGTAGGTCCAGGTTTTCACCAGAGCCCGCCGCAAAGCGGGATGGACTTGCTGCGGGGACAGGCAGAAGGTCAGGACAGGCAGCTATGGTTCGTGGTTGTGGACAGGCAGAAGGTCAGGGCAGGCGGCAAGAATCGTGGTCGAGGAACGGAAAAGAAGGGTACTAAGGGTAATAGGAAAATGGGAAGTTTCTCTAAAGGCAAAGGGCACAAAAGATCCCCAGGGTAGTCGGGAAAGAGAAGGCTTAAATGGGGGGCAGTGACCGGCAATAGCCAATTACCGGTGCACTGCCCTTTTTTAAAATTTAACACTGGGCGGGCGCACCCTAAAAGGCGGGGCCACGCGCGCCGGGGTCGAGCCTGCGCAGGACGCGGCGGGGTAAGTATGCTCCGAGGAGCAGGGGATAAGCGCACTGCCCCCGACTCGGGACGCGGGCGCCGCTCGGGTGAGGGGCCGTGCGCCTCGCCCCGGGACGAAGGTCGCTGGGGGCATCCGGACAGTACCCCCCCCCTCCCTTTGGCCCTCCCTTTTTTTGGGGGCCCGGGGAACTTCTGGAGAGTTACGGTCCAAAAAATTTTCCCCCTCAGGCTCCCAAGACCCCCTCGGGTCGAACCCTTCCAAATAACGGGGAAAATCCGTTTCCCTTAGTTCTCCTCATCCCCAAGCCCCTTTTGACCACAAAGTCGTTAGGGGCATCGGCCCAGAGGGGGAGGGAAAAGGAACTTCAAAAGAGAGGGGGCGAAAGGTTTTGGAAGGCAAAAAGGTGGGATGGATAGGAATTTTTGGGCACCTGAATGGACCCACGTAGGGGCCCCCCAATTTAAATTTGGAATTTTAAGGGGACAATCTGGCGACAACCCAACCTAACACCGGGGAAAAGAACCTAGCTTATCTGCCTGAGTCTTAGTGTGGCAGAAGCTCGGGGGGCTGGCGATCAGGGCCCCAAACAACTTTTATACCCCTGGACCAATCGCTGGGGACCCTCAGAAGGGATGAAAGGGAGAGGGGGGGGGGGGTTCCTACCGTAAAATGTAGAAGGGAGACACCCGTGGACTAAATCTAGGGGTTGTACAAGAACTCGCCCATGACAGCAAGCTGGACCATTCCCTGGCGGGCCCGGACAAAGGGGCGAAATAATTTCCCAGGACCTGATTGCCCCTTTTACCTGCCTTGTTGGGGGTGGTAAGCAGGGAATCGAGCTTCCTGATTTGGGAAAAGGGCCCACGAACTTAAAAAACAAATTGGCCCCCATGATCCGAGACAATTTGCAGGGGTAACCCCGGAGAAAAAAATGTGGGGGAAAAAAAGATTAGCCGGGCGGGGGGCAGAGGGTAGACTGGCAACGGGACAAAATGCGCCATTTTGAAAGCGGTCCGTAACCCCCCAATGACAGTGTTACCGAAGGGAGGGGGTTGGTTATAAGTCCAGGGCCCACATGTGCCCAGGACTGGGGGGGGAGGGCAGGGATGCAGAAATCCCCCCGGGTTTTTGTGACGAGGTTTTTTTATTAGGGACAGGTATGCAGGACTAAAACAAATCTTGAGTCCCTGGCGAGGTCCGCCACAATAGAACCGGGAGACAAGAAGGCAAATCTTACGGGCACCGGAGTCGGCCCAAAAAAGAACAATGTCCCCACTTCAAGACTTTATCTTCGGGGGGGGACCAGTAGTTCTCCCTGGCGGGCTTTCGGAGGCAACAGGAGCTGCAAGAAAGGGCGTGGGGGGGTTTATAATGTTTCTGGGGCCTTCTTCACCAACTTATCCGCAGCACGCGGAGGAGCAGGCCTTGGGGCATTCTTTTCCGTAGGAGGAAGTGAATCGGGAAAATTTAAAATCGGGAAAAAAGAATAGAGCCCACCGGGCCCTGGGGGGATTAGCGTTGGGCAGATGGAGATTTGAAGGTTTTTTGGTTGAAAGTACAGTGGAATGTGGCACCCCCAGAAGATACCGCCATTTTCTAGCGCCAGTTAATGCCAGTGCCCCCCAACCCCCAAGGGTTTTTCCCTCTCCCAGTGAGAACGTTTGGGTAGAACCCAAAAGTGACCTTTTTCCCCGCCCCCTTTTTGTGTGAGGATCGCTCCAACCCCAACAGAGGAGGCGTTCCCTCTGCGAAAAGGTTATCGGATTTGGTCGGCCAGGATAGACAGAGGCAAAGTTTTTTTTTTTAATTGAAAGCCCCCCTGCTTGGGGGGGCCCAACTTTGGGTTTGGAGTTTTTCTTAGTGAGAGCCCAATGGGGCCACCAGCGTGGATAAGTGGGGGAATAAACCCCGATACTAATTCAAAAAGTCTAAGAAACGTTGTTATGCCGAAGGCCCAAATGGGCGGGCCATTGAAAAGGGCAGTATTTCGCGGGGGCCCCACCCGTAAGTTTTTGGGTAAAGGGACTACTAAAAAAGGAGATTTGTTGGTGAAAGGACTTTTCCCCCGCTTGGCGTACGGTGTTTGGCTCAAAGGGGTCTCAACATTGGCGGACATAAAGTTGGGGGTCTCCAATTGGGGGAGTTTTAAAGATGTCGTCCAAGTAGACAGAACGGGTTTGTAAGGAAAACCCTGAAAATATAATTTACAAAGTCCTGGAAGAGGGCCCGGGGCATTGCAACCCCAAAAGGGGCATGACAAGTTTCAAAATTCCATCCCTTGTGTTAAAAACCGTTTCCATTAGTCTCCTTTTCGGTCGGACCAGATTGAGCCCCCCCCCAGATCCAGCTTTGGAAAAGTCTTCGCCCCCCCCCAGGGGATCAAAGAGTTCGTGATCGGGTAGAGGGTAACGATTCTTTACCGATTTTATTAAAAACCCCCTTGTCAATGCAGGTCCTAAAAGGACCATCCCTTTTTTTCTACTAAGAAAAATCCCCGCCTTCGGGGAGGAGGATTTACGGGTAAACCCCCTTTGGAGGTTTTCCCGGGCATATTGACTGGCCTGGTTCGGGAACGGAGAGGGTTAAATCTGCCCCGGGGGGGGGACTGTTTTACCCCCGGGATAGGTCAATGGGACAGTGTATGGCCAAAGAGGGGGAAGGCTTTGCTTTCTTCTCCGAGAAGGGCAGGGGGAATTCTTGATATTCAGCCGGAAGGGGCAGCGGCTCGTGGGGCGTAGAACAGAATGGGAATACCGGGGGAGGGGCCCCCAAACAACGCTCAACACTTGGCCCCCCGCGGGGTTTCTTTCCAGCATCCAATCCAGGGGGGAGTGGAGCGCGCCCGGGGGCCCGGAGAAAACCCCGAAAAAGAGCCGGGGAACACGAAGAAAATAATCTTCTCCTTATCAGAACTCCCCACGCGGAGAGCCCCCGGTGGTGATATCGTATGGTTTCTTTAAAAGTTTTCCCTGACCAAAAAAAATGCCAGTGACTTTCCCCCGACGGACCACCGGGAGGTGGTATTGCAACACCGGACTGGTTGATAAAATTCCCGTCTGAGCCCCAATCCAGAAAGGCAGAAACCCAAACGAGAGTCCGGAGTAGTTATGACTTGGACCGGCATTGTGAGGTGGAAGGGGGGCAATTTGCACCCAGGGCCCCCCCTCTCCACGGGGCCCAGGTGGGGCTTTCCGGACGCTTGGGGGGGTTGGGAACATTCCTCCCGGGAAAGCCCCCGAGCCCCCACGTAGAGGCACGATTCTCGGATCATGTCGGGGTAATTTTTGCCCGAAAGTTGTACCCGGTCGACCTGCATAGGGCCCGGGGGCGTTGGGGAGGGTAGCATTGGCTTCTGGACATGGGGCCGGGGGGGGGAACCGCTGTGGGCTGTCTCACGTTCCGGGAAGCTTTTTTGCCTTTAGTATAGCGTATGTCAATGCGGTGGCCGATGGTTTTTAAATGTTAGGGGGAAAACGGGGTGTCCCTTGCGCCAAGCATCCCTTTCGCGCCGGGGAGGGCCCTTTTTAAAGGGGGGCCATGAGCGGCCTATTCCAGGCAATTCAAGGTAAGGTCGGAATGCACCCCAAGTGCCACAGACGAGTCTCCTTGGCGCAGGTTTAACAAGCGGGCTCGGCAGACGAACCCCCGGGGGGAATACCAAAAACTCTCCGAATTCAGTGGGAAAGTGGTAAAAGGGTTTGGGCCTGATTGGGTCGTCCCCGGGCCCAGAGGGGGGAGTCCAAACTAGGGCTTTCCCGGAGAGAAGGCTGGCACAAACCCCTTTGGGCCGTTCCCTAGGGAAATTGGTTGCCCCTTATTTGATATGCGGGGGCTTGGGGATAAAGCCCCTGCAAGCCTTGGGGGTCCCCCCCCAATTGGGGCTAGACAGACGGACCTTGGACCCGCGGTCGGCAGGAACCTGCAGCGGGAGCCAGGGAGCGGCTGCTGAGCGGCCCGGAAATGTTGATATGGGGAGAGATGGCTGGTTGCGGGCTTGCTGAGGATCTGTTGCGCTGCGAGCACGATGGGGTGAGGTCAGCTCGGCGGCAGAGGCACCTTTGGCGGGATCCATGGCTGGGTCTTACTGTCCGGTCGGAATAGTGGGTCCTCTGGACCACTGCAAGCGGGGGTAAGCCGCGGGAGGGGGAAATTTAAATAGGTCCCCCGGTTTTCACCGGCCGCCCCAAAGCGGGATGGATTGCTGGGGGGAGTTACAGGTCGCTACCCCGGGCTTGCTTGCGGGGGCAGCCGGGTGTAGCCGGTACAAAAAACGTCGGAGGCCGTAGTCGGAGCAGGCAGAAGGTGGGGCAGGTGGGAAGGTTCGTGGTCGTGGACAGGCGGAAGTCAGGGAGGGGGCAAGAATCTGGTCGATGAAAAGGGGCAATGTCGGTACAGGTAATAGGGTTTCTCTAAAGGCAAATGGCACTAAAAAATCCCCAGGGGGAGCCCGGAAGGGTAGACTTAAAAGGGGGAGTGACCGGGAATAGCCAATTTTCCGGTGCCTTCCCTTTAAATTTAATACTGCCGCGCACGCGGCCCTGGGCGGGGCAGCGCCCCCGAGGGACAGAGCCTGCGAGGATCGCGGCGGGGTAAGTATGCTCCCGAAGGAGCAGGGGAATTTGGGGAACCCCGGGCCCCGACATGTGGGACGCGCCCGCTGGGTGAGGGGCACGGATGGCCCGCGACCCGGGGGAGGGGCGAGGGGCATCTGTACACCGGGTCCCCCGTTAGGAGATAGGATCCTTGGTATGCCATCACGTCTGATAGCCGGGTCCTCATTTAGGCTAATGCCAACTCTCCCGTTTTTGGGGGGGGGGTCCCCCTATTTGGGGGGGCCCCCCTCCCCTCCCCGGGGGGTTGGCATTTTTCCCCCGCCAGAGCCGGTCCGTTCCCGGGGGGGGTGAAAACGGGGGCAGGGGCCGCTACCCGCCCCCGGGCTCACTGTCGGGGAGGAGGGAGAAGGGGGCTCCCTCCTCCCCCCGTATGTCCGGGTCTGTGCCGCGGTACCCAAAAAATCAGCGGCGCAGGGGAAATGACCGGGGGCTGCTCCATTCCCCCGCGTCGTGAGGAATCGGGAGGACTGGGCGGTAAGTGGAAATTTATTATTTTATTTTTATTAACTACATGGGGGGCTCTGCCTGGCTACAATGGGGCAATATACATGGCTGGCTACAATGGGGCAAGTACTGGCTGGCTACAGTGGGGGCAACTACCTGGCTGGCTACAATGGGGGCAACTACCTGGCTGGCTACTAAAGGGGGCAACTACCTACCTGGCTGGCTACAATGGGCGCAACTACCTACCTGGCTGGCTACTAAAGGGGGCAACTACCTGGCTGGCTACTAAAGGGGGCACTATCTACCTGGCTGGCTACTAAAGTGAGCACTACCTACCTGGCTGGCTACTAAAGGGGGCACTACCTACCTGGCTGGCTACTAAAGGGGCAACTACCTACCTACCTGGCTACTAAAGGGGGCACTACCTACCTGGCTACTAAAGGGGGCACTACCTACCTGACTATTAAAGGGGGCACTACCTGGCTACAATGGGGGGGGGGGTTCTACCTGGCTGGCTACAATGGGGGCAACTACCTGGCTGGCTACAATGGGGGCAATACCTGGCTGGCTACAATGGGGGCAACTACCTGGCTGGCTACTAAAGGGGGCAACTACCTGGCTGGCTACTAAAGGGGGCACTACCTACCTGGCTGGCTACTAAAGGGGGCACTACCTACCTGACTACTAAAGGGGGCAACTACCCTGACTACTACCGGGGGCAACTACCTGACTATTACCGGGGGCACTACCTGGCTACAAAGGGGGCAACTACCTGGCTAACAAAGGGGGCATCTACCTAGCTACAAGGGGGCATCTACCTGCCTGTAAGGGGCACTACCTGGTTATGGGGGGCTACTACCTGGCTATAAGGGCATCTACCTGGCTTTCTTCCAAAGCCATTATGTAGTTAGGCGGAGTGGGTGTGGCTTTTTGAAGGGGCGTGGCACACAAAAATATGGGCGTGTCCATGCAAATTGTTGCCGAGGCGCACTACGCGCCCCGCCCTCTTTAATCTCCTGCTTTTCCATTTTCAAAAGTTGGCAACTATGCATTTAGGACATAGGATCGCTAGGATATTCCATCACTGTCTGATAGGCCGGGTCCACGTTTAGGAGATAGGATCCCTAAGATATGCCATCACTGTCTGATAGGTATAGGTTCCACCTCTGGGACCCACAGCTGTCCCCTAAGCAAGACCAGAAACCTCTCCGTTCTCGACGGAAAGCAGGTTGGGACTCGACCGGCGATGCTTGTCTGTAATCTGATCTCCCATTCATGTCTATGGGAGAGTCCCAATCACCTCTCCATTCACAACAGAGAGGTTTTGGGACTCGTTTAGGAGACGAGTCAGGGTCCCACCTTTGGGACCAGCACCTGTCAGACATTGATGGCATAACCTAGTGATATGCCATCAATGTCTGTAGGTAGACAAACTCTTTAACTGACTGCCAGGAGATAACATTACTGATGCCAGGAGGCAACATGACTGATGCCATTAGACAGGATTATGGGCTGTACCTTTTTTTTTTCTTGATGGGGCTTCCTGCATTGGTATACAGAGGAACAGAAGCAGAAGTTTTAAACATGTTGTAAGGCCTCACTTGCATCTGGACGCCATCTTGCTTTTTCGGATCGCCGTCCTTGGTAGAACGTTATTTGCACTCAAATCTCCCAACAGCAGGGAATATTTTTAAACTGGCCTCAGCCAGCTTTATTAAGGCACACAGTTTACACGAAAGACAAACACATAAAAATAAATCCTCGGCCATCTGGCCACTAACTCACGTACAGAGACCCTCTCTGTCGCACAGCACCTCAAACTACAGTGTCCTCACTGTGTACCAGGCTTCTCTTCAGCCTCTGGGGGCCAGAGCTCTCTCCTCAGCTCTGCTGCTCCAAATATCCAGGTAGCAACCACGCCCCCTGATCACCTGGAAGCCAAAACCTCTTATAGCCCTCCAAGGACCGGCCCAAAATCTGGCCTGGAACATGGGGACAGCCTCCCACCCAACGCTACTACCGTCCCGGGAAAGGAAACCCATACCTGGCTGCAAAGAAGCCATTCTAGCTACCTGTGTCAGTAACCTATTGTTACTGACAGCAACAAGTCTCCTTCCCCCACCAGACCCAGGTTTTCGGTGACATGATTGTAGCAGGTATCCTGCTGAATTCCAACTAGTGGCAGAGACCTGCAACTGAACCCCGTCACTCTGCCACAATGTATATTAGGAAATTGTACGCTCTCCTAAGATAGAAAGCCTCTGAGGGGGATTTTCACACATATGTAAAAACTCAATGGGTAAGCATCTCTAACCTGGCTGATGCCACAGGAGCGGATACTCTTAATTATCTGATATCTACCAGCACTCATCTATTCAGCTCGTAAGGGCTAATAGCGGCTCCTAACCTTCCTATACCTGTACTTTCCCCTGAGGAACCGCAAGTCAGCGGAGAAACGTATCAGGACAGAGGTGAAGATCCATTAACTACTGCCCATAGGGATTAACAGGGCCAATCTTCGAAAAGCAGGGGCGCCCTTTTTGGGACAGCCTGTTAGGAAGGGCACTATAGGAAATTAATTTTGGTTTTTGCTGTATCTCTTCCTAAGGTGGCCATCGATGTCTATACCCTGGAAGATATCAAGTTGATATCGGTGCTATACCATGGAAGACCACCACCGATTCCATATCGTGGAGGATCACGTAAGTGGCTATCCTTGCCTTTGCGTAAACACTCCCTACTCTCAACTAATCAGATAACAGACATCCCTGCTCTCAGCTAATCAGATAACAGACGTCCCCGCTCTCAGCTAATCAGATAACAGACGTCCCGGCTCTCAGCTAATCAGATAACAGACGTCCCCGCTCTCAGCGAATCAGATAACAGACGTCCCCGCTCTCAGCTAATCAGATAACAGACGTCCCTGCCCTCAGCTAATCAGATAACAGACGTCACCGCTCTCAGCCAATCAGATAACAGACGTCCCCGCTCTCAGCCAATTTCAGGACATACAGACGTCCCCACTCTGAGCTAATCAGATAACAGACGTCCCTGCTCTCAGCCAATCAGATAACAGACGTCCTCGCTCTTAGCTAATCAGATAACAGACGTCTCCGCTCTCAGCTAATCAGATAACACACATCCCTGCTCTCAGCTAATCAGATAACAGACGTCCCTGTTCTCAGCCAATCAGATAACAGACGTCCCCGCTCTCAGCTAATCAGATAACAGACCTCCCTGCTCTCAGCTAATCAGATAACACACATCCCTGCTCTCAGCAAAATCAGATATCAGACGTCCCCGCTCTCAGCCGATCAGATAACAGACGTCCCCGCTCTCAGCCAATCAGACAACAGACGTCCCCACTCTCAGCTAATCAGATAACAGACGTCCCTTCTCTCAGCTAATCAGATAACAGACGTCTCCGCTCTCAGCTAATCAGATAACAGACGTCCCCGCTCTCAGCTAATCTGATAACAGACGTCCCTGCTCTCAGCTAATCAGATAACACACATCCCTGCTCTCAGCTAATCAGATAACAGACGTCCCCGCTCTCAGCTAATCAGATAACAGACGTCCCCGCTCTCAGCCAATCAGATAACAGACGTCCCCGCGCTCAGCCAATCAGACAACAGACGTCCCCGCTCTGAGCTAATCAGATAACAGACGTCCCCGCTCTCAGCTAATCAGATTACATACGTCCCTGCTCTCAGCTAATCAGATTACAGATGTCCCTGCTCTCAGCTAATCAGATTACAGATGTCGCTGCTCTCAGCTAATCAGATAACAGATGTCCCCGCTCTCGGCTGATCAGATAACAGACTTCAGCGCTCTCAGCCAATAAGATAACAGACGTCTCCGCTCACAGGAATTCAGTAATCAGTCGTCCCCGCTCTCTTCAAATCAGATAACAGACGTCCCCGCTCTCAGCAAAACAGGAAAAAGATGTCCCCGCACTCCACTAATCAGAAGACAGACGTCCCCCCTCTGAGCTAATCACATAACAGACGACCGCGCTCTCAGCTAATCAGATAACAGACGTCCCTGCTCTCAGCCAATCAGATAACAGACGTCCCTGCTCTCAGCCAATCAGATAACAGACGTACCAGCTCTCAGCTAATCAGATAACAGACCTCACTGCTCTCAGCTAATCTGATAACAGACGTCCCCGCTCTCAGCTAATCAGATAACAGACGTCCCCGCTCTCAGCCAAATCAGATAACAGATGTCCCCGCTCTCAGCCAATCAGACAAACAGACGTCCCCACTCTTAGCTAATCAGATAACTGATGTCCCCGCTCTCAGCTAATCAGATAACAGACGTCCCCGCTCTCAGCCAATCAGATAACAGACGTCCCTGCTCTCAGCCAATCAGATAACAGACGTCCCCGCTCTCAGCTAATCAGATAACAGACGTCCCCGCTCTCAGCTAATCTGATAACAGACGTCCCCGCTCTCAGCTAATCAGATAACAGACGTCCCCGCTCTCAGCTAATCAGATAACAGACGTCCCCGCTCTCAGCTAATCAGATAACAGACGTCCCCGCTCTCAGCTAATCAGATAACAGACGTCCCCGCTCTCAGCTAATCAGATAACAGACATCCCTGCTCTCAGCAAATCAGATAACAGACATCCTCGCTCTTAGCTAACCAGATAAGACGTCCCTGCTCTCAGCTAATCAGATAACAGACGTCCCCACTCTCAGCTAATCAGATAACAGACGTCCCCGCTCTCAGCTAATCAGATAACAGACGTCCCCGCTCTCAGCTAATCAGATAACAGACGTCCCTGCTCTCAGCCAATCAGATAACAGACGTCCCCGCTCTCAGCTAATCAGATAACAGACGTCCCTGCTCTCAGCCAATCAGATAACAGACGTCCCCGCTCTCAGCTAATCAGATAACAGACGTCCCAGCTCTCAGCCAATCAGATAACAGACGTCCCCGCTCTCAGCTAATCAGATAACAGACGTCCCCGCTCTCAGCTAATCAGATAACAGACGTCCCCGCTCTCAGCTAATCAGATAACAGACGTCCCTGCTCTCAGCTAATCAGATAACAGACGTCCCCGCTCTCAGCTAATCAGATAACAGACGTCCCCGCTCTCAGCTAATCAGATAACAGACGTCCCCGCTCTCAGCTAATCAGATAACAGACGTCCCTGCTCTCAGCTAATCAGATAACAGACGTCCCCGCTCTCAGCTAATCAGATAACAGACGTCCCCGCTCTCAGCTAATCAGATAACAGACGTCCCCGCTCTCAGCTAATCAGATAACAGACGTCCCCGCTCTCAGCTAATCAGATAACAGACGTCCCTGCTCTCAGCTAATCAGATAACAGACGTCCCCGCTCTCAGCTAATCAGATAACAGACGTCCCCGCTCTCGGCTAATCAGATAACAGACGTCCCCGCTCTCGGCTAATCAGATAACAGACGTCCCCGCTCTCAGCTAATCAGATAACAGACGTCCCCGCTCTCAGCCAATCAGATAACAGACGTCCCCGCTCTCAGTTTAATCCGATAACAGACGTCCCCGCTCTCAGCTAATCAGATAACAGACGTCCCTGCTCTCAGCTAATCAGATAACACACATCCCTGCTCTCAGCCAATCCGATAACAGACGTCCTCGCTCTTAGCTAATCAGATAACAGACGTCACTGCTCTCAGCTAATCAGATAACAGACGTCACTGCTCTCAGCTAATCAGATAACAGACGTCCCCGCTCTCAGCCAATCAGATAACAGATGTCCCCACTCTGAGCTAATCAGAAAACAGACGTCCCCGCTCTCAGCTAATCTGATAACAGACGTCCCCGCTCTCAGCTAATCAGATAAGACGTCCCCGCTCTCAGCCAATCAGATTACAGACTTCCCCGCTCTCAGCTAATCAGATAACAGACGTCCCCGCTCTCAGCTAATCAGAAAACAGACGTCCCCGCTCTCAGCTAATCTGATAACAGACGTCCCCGCTCTCAGCTAATCGGATAACAGACGTCCTCGCTCTTAGCTAATCAGATAACAGACGTCACTGCTCTCAGCTAATCAGATAACAGACGTCCCCGCTCTCAGCTAATCAGATAAACAGAGTCCCCGCTCTGAGCTAATCAGAAAACAGACGTCCCCGCTCTCAGCTAATCAGATAACAGACGTCCCCATCTCAGCTAATCATATAACAGACGTCACCGCTATCAGATAATCAGATATCAGACGTCCCCACTCTCGGCTAATCAGATAACAGACGTCCCCGCTCTCAGCTAATCTGATAACAGACGTCCCGCTCTCTAGCCAATCAGATAACAGACGTCCCGCTCTCAGCCAATCAGATAACAGACGTCCCCGCTCTCAGCCAATAAGATAACAGACATCCCACTCTCAGCCAATCAGATAACAGACGTCCCCGCTCTCAGCTAATCAGATAACGGGACGTCCCCGCTCTCAGATGATCAGATAACAGACGTCCCCGCTCTCATCCAATCATATAACAGACGTCCCATCTCTCAGGTAATCAGTTAACAGACATCCTCGCTCTTAGTTTAATCAGATAAGACGTCCCTGCTCTCAGCTAATCAGATAACAGACGTCCCCGCTCTCAGCTAATCAGATAACAGACGTCCCCGTTCTCAGCTAATCAGATAACAGACGTCCCCGCTCTCGGCTAATCAGATAACAGACGTCCCCGCTCTCAGCTAATCAGATAACAGACGTCCTCGCTCTTAGCTAATCAGATAACAGACGTCACTGCTCTCAGCTAATCAGATAACAGACGTCCCCGCTCTCAGCTAATCAGATAACAGACGTCCCCACTCTCAGCCAATCAGACAACAGACGTCCCCACTCTGAGCTAATCAGATAACAGACGTCCCTGCTCTCAGCTAATCTGATAACAGACGTCCCCGCTCTCAGCTAATCAGAAAACAGACGTCCCCGCTCTCAGCTAATCTGATAACAGACGTCCCCGCTCTCAGCTAATCAGATAACAGACGTCCCCGCTCTCAGCTAATAAGATAAAAGACGTCTCTGCTCTCAGCCAATCCGATAAACAGACGTCCTCGCTCTTAGCTAATCAGATAACAGACGTCCCCACTCTCGGCTAATCAGATAACAGACGTCCCCGCTCTCAGCTAATCAGATAACAGACGTCCCCGCTCTCAGCTAATCAGATAACAGACGTCACTCAATGTGCTATGATAACCCGACGTATTCCCTGGCGACATGTCACTTCTTTCGGGTGAGTACTCGCCAGGGAAAATGAAAGTGATAGGAGACCGGGCCGGAGCGCTGTTGAAAGTACATGTGTGAAGTCAGCCTAAGGCTATGTTCACACGGGTTAAATGCGGGGCGTAATTACACACCGCAGTTACGCCGTGTGGCCGGGCGGGAGTGGAGGAGAGAGCGGGGGGCCAGCACTTCGCTGGTCCATAGACAATCACTGCTAGCGGCGCGTATACGCCGCTAGAAAGTGACATGTGATTCGCCGAGCAGGGAGAGGAGACGTAATCCATAGTTCTCTATGAGAACTGTGGATTACCGTAATGAATGGGCCGTTTTCAGCCCGTAATTGGCGCACTTCGGTGTGTAATTACTGACTGAAATACGGCCCATGTGTGAACATGGCCTAAAAGTTATGTTTTAGTTTTATGTGTATAAGACTTTCTTGAAGGATTGACTTAAATAACTGCATTATTCTGTCAGTGATGAGCGCTCCTACCATACACAAACTAAACTAAAACAATAATAAGTAGACCATCCCTTTAAGAGAGTGGGGGCGGGGTCTGCATTTCTTTAGAGAGGGTATGCGGGATATATACAGGATTCTAGTGTCCAGTTACATGTTGGGGTCCTGGTATTGGAGACTATCTTCATGTTGGGTCTGTATTTAGGGTGCCTGGTCAGTATTTGATTAGGAGGTCCTTTTCATGAGAGTGCACTATCTGTGGTTCCCATTCCATACACTGGAGTCCTCTATACATGGACGGCGCATTGGTTTCTGCTTTATCGGCCCCTTTCACACTCAGTTGCCCGCGGCGTTAGTTTGCAGTAGCTGTTGGGGCGTGGCCTGGTGCTCTAGGGGTGGGACCGAATCCCACTCATTTACATACTTCTTACAAGTGGGCGTGGTATTCCAGTTATCTCGCTGACGTGCAGCCGAACAAAAGTGACATTGCCCCTGTGCCGTGATTGGCTAGATGTGTGTGTGACGTAGCAAGAGACTATTGGCTGCTGGCTGTCAACAGGCGCACCTGGAGCTACACTTCCCTGTGCGGGCAGCAGCTGATCGGGCGCTTGTACCCCGGATGTCAGCTCCGCCACTGACAGCGCTGCTGGAGAGCTGCTTACACCAGGTCAGTGTGCTGCCTGCAGCCTCCGCAGGACTACAAGTGCCAGCACGGACTGCTGCCGGGTGGGGGGCATCACCTGCGCACTTTGATTCCTTTGCACCTGATGGGAATGAGTCAACTGATGGGTGCTGCACCCTGCTCATATAGCACCGACATGTCTGCAGAATACGGCAGTCCTCACTGCGCTCACCCAGAGGGTGTGTGTGCCCACATGGAGCCCACCGGGTGTGATGGCTCTGCCCATAGGTGAGGGGGTCTGAGAGGTAGAACCCATCCTCTCCATCATAGGGCTTATCTAGCCTGGGCCGCCCTAACCCAGAGAGCACCAGATCATATGTACAGTGGAGAGAGCTTCTGGATTGTGGATGAACCTGCACAGCACAGATCCCGAGGAGACCCAGCTGTTTCTGTGGTTGCACTAATAACGAGCTGTGTGGCGCTGCCAGGTTACTATGGAGCATTACCAGGCAGGTACAGGGCATTACCAGGTGGATATGTGGTGCCACTCGGCTGATACATGGCATTACCAGGTAGATTTGTGGTGCCACTCGGCTGATACATGGCATTACCAGATGGATACGTGGTGCTACTAGGCTGATACATGGCATTACCAGGTGGATATGTGGCATTACCAGGCAGATCTGTGGTGCCACTCGGCTGATACATGGCACTACCAGATGGATACGTGGTGCTACTAGGCTGATACATGGCATTACCAGGTAGATTTGTGGTGCCACTAGGCTGATACATGGCATTACCAGGTAGATTTGTGGTGCCACTAGGCTGATGGCATTACCAGGTAGATATGTGGTGCCACTAGGCTGATACATGGCATTACCAAGCACATACATGGCATTACCAGTTGGATACGTGGTGCTACTAGGCTGATACATGGCATTACCAGGTGGATATGTGGCATTAGCAGGCAGATATGTGGTGCCACCAGGCGGATACAGGACATTACCAGGTGCATATGTGGCGACACCAGGCACATACATGGCATTACCAGGCTGATTTGCGGAGCTGCCAGGCGGATACAGAGCATTAACAGGCTGATATGTGGCGACACCAGGCAAATACAGGGCATTACCAGGCAAATACAGGGCATTACCAGGCTGATTTACGGAGCTGCCAGGCGGATACAGAGCATTAACAGGCTGATATGCGGCGACACCAGGCAGGTACAGGGCCTTACCAGGTGGATATGTGGTGCCACTAGGCTGATGCATGACATTACCAAGCACATGCATGACATTACCAGGTGGATATGTGGTGCCACTCGGCTGATCCATGGCGTTACCAGGTTGATATGTGGTGCCACTCGGCTGATACATGGCATTACCAGGTGGATATGTGGTGCCACTCGGCTGATACATGGCATTACCAGGTAGATTTGTGGTGCCACTCGGCTGATACATGGCATTACCAGGTAGATTTGTGGTGCCACTTGGCTGATGGCATTACCAGGTAGATATGTGGTGCCACTAGGCTGATACATGGCATTACCAGGTAGATATGTGGTGCCACTCGGCTGATCCATGGCGTTACCAGGTAGATTTGTGGTGCCACTCGGCTGATACATGGCATTACCAGGCAGATTTGTGGTGCCACTAGGCTGATACATGGCATTACCAGGTAGATTTGTGGTGCCACTCGGCTGATACATGGCATTACCAGGTAGATATGTGGTGCCACTCGGCTGATACATGGCATTACCAGGTAGATATGTGGTGCCACTAGGCTGATACATGGCATTACCAAGCACATACATGGCATTACCAGATGGATACGTGGTGCTACTAGGCTGATACATGGCATTACCAGGTGGATATGTGGCATTTGCAGGCAGATATGTGGTGCCACCAGGCGGATACAGGACATTACCAGGTGCATATGCGGCGACACCAGGCACATACATGGCATTACCAGGCTGATTTGCGGAGCTGCCAGGCGGATACAGAGCATTAACAGGCTGATATGCGGCGACACCAGGCAAATACAGGGCATTACCAGGCACATATAGGGCATTACCAGGCTGATGCGCGGTGCAACCAGGTGAATACATGGCATTACCAGGCTGATAGGTGGCACTGTCAGGCATTGTGGGGGCACTGATAATGACCTGATCAGTGTGGTACTGCCAGGCTGATACATGCTGTTATGTGTTCATATGACTAGGCTTGTATGGGCTCAGATCTATGTCTCCAGATGTTGCCTCCTATAGTGTGGCTGCATGGACTGCAGTACATGACATAAGTGAGACCTAGCAGTCTATGGACATAAATGGCTATTATGTAGCAGAGCTGAGTTTTTTGATTTTTCAGAGAAGTGTATGTAGTCAAAGGTGATATTGTGGCCAATGAGATTTTTTTTTAAAAATCTCATTTACATAATGCAGGGAGTGCAGAGACAAGGCACTGCTACATTGATTGATATTGAGGGGGGTGATGAGAAGACTGACTGATCAGGAGCCATGTATTTGCTTTGTCACTAGTATGGTATGGCATCAGTTCTGCCAGTCACTAGTATAGTATGGCCAGTTACTAGCGTAGTACCATGCAAGTCAATATTGCCGTATGGGATCAGTTCCGCCAGTCACTGATATAGTACGCCATTAGGTAGTCCGCAGTGTAGGACCGCATCAGTTATGCAAATAATTAAAGGATGGCGCTCGGTGCGCCCTCGGTTACGCCGGCCACCAGAGCTATATGGGATTGTACCACCTGGTACTTTACGGACTATTCCCTAAGGTTGGGGCAATCCAGGAGGCCCGGAGCCTTATGAACTGGTTTTAAGACACTGTATGGATCTCCAGGGGGGAGAGTCTGTCTGTCCTGGACTGCCGCCGCATGATCCACAGCCTGCTGAGAGGATATTACATTTTGGATGGTCTGCATGTGAGACTGAGGACTAAAACCCCTCTCTGTGTCTTCCTCTCCTTCTCCCTCCTCCTCCCTTTCCTGGGACCGTAGTGTTTTATTGCTGGACATATGTTGCATGTGTGCAGGAATGTAGTGCGTGTGATGTGACATTTAGCTGTTTACATGCTTTGTTCGGCAAAGTTTTTCATTTATTGTATTCCGTGCTTCTGCCCGCTTCATAGTAAATTGTGTGCTTGTTTTTGATGACTTTTAATAAATATTTTTGCCGGTCACTGGCGCGGTGCACCGTCCGCTCTGCCACTCGCTTGTATGCCCTCAGCTATGGTAGTTATGAGATTAGTTATGCCAGTTATTAGCCATGGTATGCCTTCAGTTATGCCAGTCTCTAGTGTAAAGAAAAGCTACAATCAATTCAAAAATAACTTTATTAATAATAAACCGTAAAAAGGGAACCTACCAAGTCCCTACTCAATCCCTTAAAAGATAACTGCCTTACACAAAAAGTGGGGCTGCCACCCCGATAAGGGTGACCCCACCCAGGAACCTAGGCTGCAGGGCCCTAGAAATCCCTGGTATGCAACGATGGTAGTATACCAAAAACGCTCCACAACTTAACTAGGGGAAAAAAGGCCAAAATAGTGATGTAAGGTTTTGGAACTCCCTTTTGCATCACATACCAGTTTATCGAAATACCCAGGGATGTCCCTATTACCTAATGCTTTTTTTTCCTAGTTATTTTGTGGCACTCATCTTTGTGTTTTTGGTATACCACCATCATTGCAGATTAGGGATTTCTAGGGCCATGCAGCCTAGGTTCCTGGGTGGGGTCGCCCTTATCGGGGCTGTAGCTCCACTTCCTGTGTGAGGCAGTTATTTTTTAAGGGATTGAGTGGGGACTTGGTAGGTTCCTTATTTTACTGTTTATTATTAATAAAAGTTATATTTTAGTATTTTTTGCCTGAAGGTATTGATGATTCCATTGTAGCTTTTCTTGTCATGTTGTATATAATACCAGCATGCTTATCTAGTGGCATCCCTTACCCACTCATAAATATAAGGGAATTGTGATTTTCTTTCCATCTCCAGTGTAGTATGAAATCCAGTATGCTACAAACTAGTGTTGACTGGCGTAAGTGGTGCGGTGCAGGATATTGATATTATTGTAAGAATGACAACCCTGCTTACTCCATGGACCGCCATGCCCAGTGCAGGCCTTAACAAGCCTTTCCTCTAGCAGGGGTCTAAAACTGCGGCCCTCCAGCTGTTGGAAAACTACAACTCCCATCATGCCCACTGTTACAGATTATATAAATGCATGATGGGAGTTGTAGTTTCCCAACAGCTGAAGGGCCGCAGTTTGAGACCCCTGCGTCTACAGGGTTGGGGCTCCATACATCTAGTCACTAAGGGCCACATGTATGAAAACTGTCTAGGTCTAAAATTCACTTTGTTGCCCATAGCAACCAGAGTGCCCCTTTCATTTTTCCAATGCACTATATGAAATGAAAGGGGCGCTGTGATTGGTTGCTATGGGCGACCGTTTTCATACATGTGGCCCTGGTCCACCATGCCGGGGTTCGGGGAGTAGCACTATCAGTCTTCCTCCGATGTTGGTCTCCATAAACAGTGTAATACCTATGATAATACATGAGATGCAGGTGATGAGACAATCTGCAGCAATATATATATATATATATATATATATATATATATATATATATATATATATATTCCTCTAGAACATAAATCATTTGTTTGCAGCCGGTGACGTGGCGGAGAATCCTTTCACTTCCTTTATGTGCTCGCCCTGTATCGAGTACATTGCGTAAGCTTCTGCCCTGGCACGGAGCCAGAATCAATGCAGTGATCACTTGTGAGAAATCTTTCCTGGTAGAGCTGGAATCAGTTATCATGTACGATCTCTGTGGAAGAAAAGTTGTAAATCCTCTTGGTTAAGCAATTTGCATTTCGGTTTATTGTTTGAACTGGTTATCATAGGGGCAGACTGTTTCTTGGATTTCTGGTTGGTAATGTTAGCCAAAGTTATGTCCCCTGACTTCCCCATGAAGATATGGCAGCTGAGGACGGGAATGAGTGGGGGGGATGAAAGGGGTTTTCTCGCCGTGTAATTTCCGAGAGCCACAGCCAGCTTTATACTCGCATTTCCTGTTGAGGCTGAGGTATGTTCTATAGCAGTGATAGAAAAATAAGCACTGCTGTTACTAGCAATACTGATATTGTATGTTCACAAGGCTGTATTGGGGTTTATTTCCTTGCCCAAAAAAGCCTCCAAAACGCCCCCAGTTAATTTTCATTGATTCCTATGTAAAACGGCTCACACATGACAAAGTTTTTCTTTGCGTTTTCCGTGCTTTTTTGGCCGCTGAAAAGTGTCATGTCAGTTCTTGAAGCTCTTGCAACACTGAAAATCCCTATAAGAATCAATGGAGAGCTTCAAAACCTCGTCCAAAACTTTAGCGCGGTTTTTGCCCTAGCTATTAATTAATTTGTATAGGTGTTTCAGAAAGAAAGCAGTGTTTGAAAACCTCGTCTGAAAATGTAGCGTCCAAATCAGCCATGTGAACATTCCCTTATAGTGACATGAATGCAGGAGATTTATAAATTGTGGTCCACGAGGCTCCTGAGCTCTAAAGAGGGAATTCTTGTTTAGCTAGGTAAACAAATAGGGTAAGTTCACACGGCTTATTTTGTGGCGCATTTCGGCACATATTTGGAGCGTACTGCGCTCTTATACGAGCGAAATGCGCCCCAATCATTACGGTAATCCACAGTTCTCATAGAGAACTATGGATTAAGCCTCCTCTCCCCGCGTATACAATACGATCCTATTGTACGAGCGGCTTCCACCCACCCCACCCCCCGTGTCAAGGGAGTACGCGCCGATAAGCGCGACTCCCGAAGACCCGGCGTAATTACGGGGCGTACTGTACGCCCTGCAATTAAGCCATGTGAACATACCCATAGGATTAAGACTCTGCAGGGAGTAACTCACCATGGTCAGACTGACTGACTGATAGCAGTCTGGAGCAATGAGAGAGGAGGGAGAGGTGGTTGGTAACCAGAAAAACTTGTGTGCACTAAGAGGAAATAAAGTCTTCTTTCTCCTGATTAAAGCAAAATCAAATGAGCAATGTATTTGGTAATAGTCTTCATTTAACTTTCTCTACATGTGAAAAGCTAATCATTGGGGTGGGAAAACCCCTTTAATGGCTGCAAATCACATTTATGTCTATGTGGAGACAAATTCAAGTTAAAACATAACCTATCCGACCTTCTCTTTCTCGGAGAGAGTTGATTGTCAGCAGATCGGGACCTTGCGTGACTAATGAAATCCACCTAAACAACCAGCATGAAATGGCTGATACCAGGGAGCAGCAGATAGCAAACACTGGTATCTGAAATAAAGATGAGAGGGTTTATGTTTACGAGTAACCCACATAACACAGTCATGATGTGCTGCTGTCCTGGGCTGCAGTCTCTCACAGTACAAAGGTCTAGCATTCCTCTCTCTGTGTTATCCTTTGCTTCTGCTTCCTCTTTCTGGGAGTGATTATACACAGTCAAGTCACATTATTATGACCACCTTCTAATATCCTGCACAGACAGCAGCTGGACGGGCAGGGAGTTACTCGATAAGGTCCTGGTAGGTTGTCCCAGATATCTGGAGCCATGCTAACTACATCCCACAGCTGCTGGAGGAGCCATAGAGTGAACACTATGATTGAGGTGCTCCCACAGATGCTCAGTTGGGTTCCAAACTGGAGATTTAGAGGGCCAGGGTAGTACTCGGAAGTCTTGGTCCTGCTCTTCCTACAATTTTAGCTGTGTGAAATGTTGCGGGACATTTAATCTGCACCAGGGAAGACGATCAGCATGTATGGGTGTATGTGATCTGCAAGGATGAATTCATACCCAAATCCGTTGAGAGTGCCTTCCACATAGATGACTGACCCATAGAATGCCAATAAAATCATTTACCAGACCATAGGTGGTGGTCTTCCACCAATGGTTGCAGGGTGTTTGTTCTGTGTTCCCCCTCCTGGATATGTCAACGTCCATCTGTTCAATGAAGCATAAAATGTGACTAATCGGAGAAAGCAACCCTTTACCAATCAGCAGAAGTCCAATTTCAGTGCTGCTGTGAAAACTGAAGCATCTTCTGCTGATGCAACTTGATTAGCAGAAGTGCAGTGACCGCATGCTCCAGAGCCCCATCCACAGTGGGGTTCGTTGAACTGTTTTAGACATACATCTGGTCACCTCCTGATTCATTCATGAGCTGCTCCACTGTAGTGTGTCGGTCCACCCTGATGTACATTCATAGCAGACATTCGCTTTTTACATTAATAACACATGGTGTTCTGCAGTTTTCACGTCGATTACTCGCAGTGCTTTCATTTGTCCACTCACTATACTGTCACCACAACAGCCGCCAACAGCTCAGGAACTGCTTAGTTTCTGCCACTTTTGGGCCAAAAGTCAATAACCATCCCTGTTTGCAACTCTCATAAATCGCCCCTTTTAACTATGACAGGAACAAGGGATTTGTGTGCAGACAGCCTATCACACACCTTATATACCCACCAAGCCAGCTCACCACACGAGCAACATGTTGCCAACGTCAAAGTAGGAAGTGGTCATTATAATGTGACTCAGCTGTGTACTATACCGAATTGCAATGGGGTTGAGATGTTAACACCTTAACGACATTTGTTGCAAACGTATGTCATGATGCCAGTAAGGAGAATGGTGTGGACTCACTTGCTAAGCCAACTCCTTAGGTGCTGTTTTGCCTTTCTACAAATTAAAAATTAAAGAAGCTGCACCTGATTGGTATCACTGTGTCCCTAAGGCTATGTTCACACGGCTTATTTTGCGACACATTTCGCCATGTATTGAGAGCGTACTGCGCTCTAATATGAGCGAAATGCGCCCCAATCATTACGGTAATCGACAATTCTCATAGAGAACTATGGATTATGCCTCCACTCCCCGCTTGGACAATACACCGAGGGGGAAGAAAGTGACATGTCATTTATACACCGCGCTTATGCACAGCGAGTAATGACGGTCTATTGGGCCGGCAGGCTGTACGCCCTGCAATTAGCCGTTTGAACATAGCCTAAAAGTCTGATCTGTTAGAATATAACTTCAGTTATCCTGTACGGTGGACACAGTAGAAGAAATTAATTGCCGACTACAAAATTGCGGGATTTTATTTATTTATTTATTTTTTTTTTTTATCCTTTCATGTCCCCAAAAAAAATTGAGTAAAAAGTGATTGAACCATTGCATGTATCCCACAGTGGTATCAATAAAACTACAATTCAGCCCACAAAAAATGAGCCCCTACTACGTTCCATAGGTGGAAAAACCAAAAAGTTATTGATCTCAGAAAATGGCGCTGCAGCGCAAGGGTAAAACAGAGTATTTTATTTTTTTTAAAAAAAGTACTAAAACAGACTGGAAAATCCTCACATTTGGTATCACCGGAATCATACCAACGTGCAGAATACAGATAACGTGGCGTTTTATATTGAAGCGTGAACGCAATAAAACAAAACATATGGTGCGAGTACATTTTGTTTTCAAATTTTTTCGGTTTCCTAGTATATTCTATGGTGCGGTCAATGTCAGAATTAAAAAGTACAAAAAAAAAAAGCCCTCTTATGTCGTATTTTTGCTCTAATATGGATGAGATGCACGCCGAAATTACGGTAATCCACAGTTCTCATGGATAACTATGGATTACGCCCGGGGAGATAAGTGACATGTCCGTAAGCGCCGCGAGTAATGAGTCTATGGGGCCGGCGGGCTGCTGGCCCCCTCCTCCCCCGTGTCGCGTAAGTACACACCAATCGGCGCGACTCCCAAACAGCCAGCGTAATTGCGTGGCGTACTGTACGCCCCCCCCAATTACATCGTGTGAGCATAGCCTTAGATGGTGGGGGAGAAAAAAACAAAGCAACCAAAAAAAGCTGCAGTGAGAAGGGGTTAAGGACATATGTGGGATCTGTAAAACACCTTTCTTATTAATATCATTTTTGCTCATTTTCTGCTCAAGTGCTGTAATCCTGATACATAGGTCTTACAGCTGTAACCGTTATTGCCACTTTTAGCCTGAATGACCACAATTGCCCCTTTTTGAGTCTGATAAATTGCCCCTTTTACCCATGACATTAAGGAAGGATATGTTTTGCAGACAGCATATCGCATGTATTATATACTCACTAAGCCAGCTCAACACATGTCACTTCCTTCATGAGTTCTGCTCTGTAGATGTCAAAAGTAGGAAGTGGGCATAACAATGTGACTTGACTGTGTAGAAGAATACATAAAAGGGGTGTTCCCGCGAAGCATAGTCTGCAGCTCTGGTCAGGCTCTCAGCTGGCTGCGACCCGACCGTGCATGAGAATGAGGAGGGCGGCGCTTGCTGCCGTTCTCTCCTTTCACATCTATGGTAGTTCTGAATATAGCCGACTGTGTGCACTCAGCTAAACTTAGGAAATCCCATAGAGGTAAATGGGGAGCCGCAAGCACCATCCTCCTCATGCACAGTCGGCTTGCAGCTACCTGAAAGCCTGACCTGTGTAGTACACTTTGCTTCATGGGAACACCCCTTTAAATAACTGCTGGAGTAGCTATTTCATTAAAGGGGTTGTCCAGTTCAAATAACAATTGAATAGGCTACTGGTGCAAGGGTCTCCCTGGTCTTCTGTTTACCTTCCGTTTTCCTCTGAACGGGACATTACTGCAACGCTCCACAAAAACTGAAGAGACTTGAATTGGATGAACTTCAGTACTAGGTGCAACCACTCACCTAATTAAGCTGCTGTGCCTATTTAAGTAATAAGGGCATATAGCTGCCCTTCATTGTGCCGATTGCTGGAGGGGAAGAAGTAGCAGTATTTCTGGCCGTTAAAGAGGTATTCTCACTCATAGATTTTACTTCAGTCATGAGATAAAAGCGTTTTTATGTGCTCTGAAGTGCACACAGGTTTCTATAGTTACCTGCATACCAAATTAGCTGAAAGCAGAGAGGAGGAAGTGATGCCACTGACAGACTGAGATGGAAGCAAACAAATTATATCTAATAAGATTAGCTTAAACAAAAGGTCCATGTGCTGTGAGGACTGAAAAGCTTGGCTTTATTTGTAATCTTGTTAGAGAGAACAATCTCCTGCCCTGTCAGAGTAAGGGCTTGCTAGAGGTTGGATATGCTAATCACCGCGTAGAACCACCCACAGCCTGAGGAGACAAAATAAGTACCAAACTGGTAAAAGTCAGTGAAGCAGCCTGGTGAGAAAACCCATTAAAGGGTATGTCCACAAGATAAATGACAAAATGCTCGTCGGATTCTGAGTCCTAAAACCATGCCATTTTTCAACCGTATTTTACACAAGAACCTAAGCGTTTTTAATTTAAGTTTTAGTTTTTTTACATATTTCCATTGGATTTTGAGGCAGTTTTTGGATTCAGTTTTTTTTAATCAATTTTTGCATCAAAGAGCACTATTGAGTCTTTGGATGCGAATCCGCACCTAAAAAAAACGTGCACAAAGCTCTCTGGTGGTTGTTCATGCTATCACATTGATTTCAGTAGTAAAATTTCCACCATTTTCCGAGTGAAATAAGGTGGATTATTGAACATGTTATAAGTTTTTGGGAAAAAAAAAAATGGCAGTTTTGAAATCTGACCTCAGAAAATCGGAATTGTGTGGACTTCAACTCGGATTTTCTTTTGAAGTCTATCGGGATGGTTTTGCAGTCGTTTTTTTAAAATCTGAATCCATGTGGATTTCCAACTGCAAATGATTGTCCTGTAGATGAACCCAAAATAATGTGTATTCAAGAGCTTTCAGCAGTTTTCCCCTCTGCTCTATATTTAATTGGTAGTCTATTTTTTCCTGAGCTCCGCTCCAGAGTGAGGGGACACTGGCTGCATTGATGTCTCCCATACACAACACGCACAAAAGAGATCCTCTGTAGCATACCCTTAGAAGAAGCAGAAGCATGGAGGAGATGGTACAGCAGTACTCAGCATGGCGCGATCTACTGCAAACTGCAGCAGCATCTGTGTGTCTACCTCTACCTCTGTTTTCTCTAGCTGCTCACTCCTCCTCCTCCTCCTCCTCCTCCTCCTCCTCCCACCCTCTCTGTAGACTTCTATGGGCAGCATGTAAGCTTGTAAGATTTTTCTTGGCAAGCTAAATTTGCAGTTTACTTGAGTAGATGATCAGTGCCAGAGGTAGCTCATTAGTGGATAAAGAGGCATTTTTCTTTCATAGGATGTAATACAAAACTTTTTATACTAATTTGTACTATTGAGTAATGAAAATTTAAAGTGCTGTGCCTACTTAAAAAAAAAAAAAAAAAAAAAAAAAAAAAAAATGTTGTGCAACCAGTGTCTACAAAAATAGACTCCTGTCACCACCTAACATGATTTGAATAACTTTCCATTTCCTTGGCATCTGCCTGTAGGTCATAGTTGCTGATGCTTAAGAGTTTTATATTGCAGAAGTTTATTTTGTACAGTAGTCCTCTACTCAAATACTGGCCATTACTATGAGAATAGCCATAGCGTCCCAATTAATAAATCCAGACTGCCCCATGAAGTACCAATAAGTTCAAGTAAAGCAGATACACATAAGGTTTGTGTTGAGGCTCATGTACGCAACCATATTCTTAATTCATTACACATGAGTTAATGTATTTTTTGGGGGCATGGTTTCTTTTTAGCGCGGTCTGAAATACATCGGTCAATACGGAAATATTTCACCCTCTATATAGTTCTGTGCATGGGCATAACTATAGCCATAGCAGACACATCGACTGCTATGGGGCCCAGAGGTTGAGGAGGCCCCACTCAGGTACAAGAAAATTGTTCCTATTTGTAGGGAACAAGTACTTTGTGGCTTTGTGCTCCCTGATATATGGCAGTATTATTTATACCTTTATTTGTAAAAGGGGATGTTCGTGTGATTCATTGTACTCTCAGCTTCTCAGCTCTTCAAATCCAGGGGTGTTTCTTCCCCTCCCAGCTGGGTGTTTCTTAACTGAAGGGTGATGACATCATCACCCCCTTCAATGTTCATGCTCGCTCCCGAGTCAGTGTCCCCCCCCCCCCTCTTCTGTCTGAGTCCACATGTTACTGTCGTTCCTCTCCCTATGCAGTCTTATTTTGTAAGAGCTGCATGTTTACATACCACAGGCCTGCATTCAGTCTAGACAATCTTCTATGAACTAAGAGCACTGATCTCTTCTCCTCTCACAGCTGGAGGTTTGTTACAGTTGAATCCAGTCTTCTATGAACACATCCAGAGCAGCACAGATCTGTCTCCCTTCTATGTTTACACACAGGAGCATTAGGCACTGAAGCACAATTCTGCTGTTTTCTGATTGTAGAAGCAGCTGCAGTGTTACTGTGGAGCTGCTGGCTGTGCAGGGTGAAATTGTTGCCGGCCCCTTATTCTGAGTGAGAGAGGCAGGAATGCGAGATCCGTGAATATGACCGTGGGCCAGACAGAATGTATATTAGTAGAGCCGTCAGCCAATGAAATGAAAGGAGGAGGGATTTGACCGTGACTGGGGAACAGTGTTTACACAAAACGAAGATGAGGCAGACAGTGAAAACAAGACCGCTTTGCAAATGACATCCAATCGCAAAGTTGCTTGTTTTCACTGTCCCCTTATTCTGAAGATCATTTAATGTAATGATACCACCCCTTAATATTTATGATGCTTTAATGGTTTATTATCATTAAATGGGGGGGGGAGGGGTTCCATCTCAGTTCGCTATGGGGCTCTATGAATCCTGGTTATGGCTCTCGTTCTGTGTATAAGGATGACTATTGGCTGTAAAAATTAGTGTTTCATAGCTGAACATTGTGGCTTCATAAAACATTCCTAAAATTAAAATTCTGTGATCAATGGCCTATTGTGATTCCCAATGAAATAGAAGAAAAATGTTATCTCTCATTGCTGAATAATATATTATTGAAGCCCTAACTGAGCAGATATCAGCATAAGTCTGAGCAGGCTTCACTTGTGCCATTTTGACACCGTTTTTGAAGCTAATAACAGAAGTAGATCCTAAATGGATGGACGGTGTAGAGGGAAGATTATGCTGTTCTGTAGACTCCAAAAAGAGGAAGCAGAAAGTGCTGCATCAAAGTGGCCCATGTAAATTTAATCTGAAAATGTATAGAGGTCTGCAGATCTAAAGGTTCGTTTACATGATGAATTTTAATGAGGATTTCAGCATGTATTCTGCATTGATTTGTCGTCAAAATCCTCACATGAAACGACAGCCATTTATTGGAATGGCCAGTCCACCTTGTAATTTAAAATCTGTGTGGTGGAAAAAAAAAAGAATAAACATGGTCATACTTTTGAGCGGTTCCTCATCAGATCCTGCTTGTGGGAGGAGGGACATGGGTTAGCCCCATTCAAATGCCTAATTACTTGTTTGAGATAACACCCTTTGCTCTCAAGCTGGCAGCCCTCTGACTTGTCCTCATCCCTGCTATCAAATAAGACAGAGCAGAGAGAGAAGGGGAGAGCAGGACGGTAACCTAAATAAACCTGTGTGCACTCAGACCTGATAAATTCTAAATGATCTTTTCATCAAAGCCAAAAAGATAAAGCAGTATATTTGGAAAGTATCTTTAATAACCGGTCCCTACATGTTTAAAGCTAATCTGTGTAGCGAGACAACCCCTTGAAGAGTAACATCCAAAGTGTAGTTTGGCAAAAGATGTTTGTTAGTTCCAGTCAGCTGTGTGCAAAATTTGATGCAAGTACAAACAAAACGGTAAGGATTTAAAAGGAAAACATACCGGTAGACCAAGGAAGACAACAAAGCGTCAGGATGAGAAACTAAAGTCAATCTGTATTGCGAATAGAAAGGAATTTATGACAGAAGTGTTAGAAAACTTAGCTGAAAAGCTAAATGGAAGCCACCACTAACATCTAAAGAAAGTAAAACAAGGTTAGAGAGAGAGAAGCCGTCCTGGAGTATGGAAGATTGGATGGAAGTGACATCCAGCGATGATTCGGTCTTCTACACAGACCAATGAGATGATGCTGGAAATGTTATCGGGTGCTGTTCTAATGAAACATATGAAGATGACGCCTGTAGAAAACGCTCACATTTCCCCTCTTGCTTATGATATGTGATTACATATGAAGAACCAGGGGGGCCGGCAGTCATCACCTCTACAGTCAATGCACAGAAGGACATAGAGATTGTGGACACTTTACATTCGATTGGTGATGAAGAAGTCATTTTTCACGATAATTCATCTTGCTGAAGAGCGGAGATTGTTGCAGTTTTTTCTTTAGGCAAGGTGTATCAGCTCAGTAATATGGTTCTCAAGATGTATAAATTGTAACCAGCTTGATGTAGGGTATGTTTCATCAATAGTGAAGTCTATGTCTTGGAAAATTCAGGTTGTCATAAAATCCAAAGAAAAGCAACAAAATACTACATTTTTTTACTAATATATATTTTTTTCTTCAACACATAGTAAATCCATATTTTCTTCCGCTACTTGATCTGGAGAATCCAATACCATAAATCAGTTTAATTTTTTTTTTTTTTTTTTTTATGTACCATGAAGCTATTGTTTGTGATTTTACTCTAGTTGAGAGGCTGGGTGACCATCCTCTTAAAAGGGGTTGTCTCACTACATTACACTACATTGATTCATCTTACCTCCGTCCTGTTTTCTTGGTTTCACTTTGAATTCAGGGGTGTGTTTACTGACTTCAACTAGGCTGCAGTAGAAGCCAGGTCTGTAGATATAGAAACCAGTGCTGGCAGAATACAATGAGAGATCAAACAGGTCTGTAGCTATAGCGACCCGAGGAGCTGATACAGCCCATACAAGAGGGGATATCTAGGAATAGGTAGGACACTGCAATATGTGTCCATTACCAAAGTGACTTGTTTTTGCAAGATCTTGAGCATAAAAAGCAATTCTTGTTGTGAGACAATCCCTTTAAGGGGGTTTTGCCATGAAGTGACTTGCTTACCTGTTATCTGGTCAGGACAGAAGATAAACAAATCATGCAGTGTCATGAACTGCTGCAGGAGGGAGAGAGGGGGCCTGAGCAGAGCGAGTAAGCAAGGGAGCGTCTGCAATGCTTACTAAGATAACTACATTACAACAGTGGATTCTTAATATAGCAGAAAGCCTCATACACTGCACATTTCTCCCCAGCCCATTGCAAGCTCCTTCATGTTCCCTGTCATCAGATGATAAGTGCAAACACGCAAGCGTGGCCAGATCAGCTCCTGGTCGTGTCTAATGTAAACTTTTAAGTAACTAAGGGCATGTAAAGAAAGCTGTAGCTTTCACAGGCTTGACTTTTTATAATCACATATAGTTAGAAAAGTGATTACCCATTTTGGAGGATCCCACGTCAACATTACAAAGTGACAAAATCCCTTTAAGTATGGTGAAGAAATAAGGGCTTGTACATCATGCCCCAGTTTTTGTTATCTATAATATTGGATTATAGTAAGTGGGCATGGGTGTCCTGGGTAGTCCATTTGGGCAGGTACCAGGCTACTTGGTTTATGCACGGAAAGAAAGCACTAAAGTAGCCCCAAGCAGGAGATCCATCAGGGGCTTTAACAATATAATCCAACTGGTGTATACTATCTAATAATTACTACAAGACAGGTAGGTTAGATCGGAGAGCTTATTTACCCATTGGCAGAGACTCTTGAACTGCCAGACTAAAAGCTGGAAGCTCCATTGCCTGCCACTGACCTGCCACATGTTGTAATATTGAATACTTGGTACTAAATTTACTGCCGACCACCAGGGCTGTGGAGTCGGAGTCGGTGCCTATTTTGCAGGAGTCGGAGTCGTCATAAAAGGGACCGACTCCGACCTCCAAAATATATAATAAGTTGGTCCAGTTAGTTCGATGCAAAGAGCAAGAGGAATTGGGTCCGGCCAGTGCTACTGCTCCCATATCTTCAGCCTCATCACATGAGTGTAATTGATGACATGGAGCAGGCAAAGCGCTGCCCCAGGGGAAAAGATTCTGCTCCCAGGGCAAACAGATTTCAGCAAAATTTTTCACCTGCTTTCAAAGAAGTAGCAGAGATCAACCATTCATCAAAACTGACTGTGGCTGAGGCAATTCCTTTATAACCTGACATTGTTAGAGATGTTGCCCCTGTGGTCACCGCTTTGCCCCCAAGTTAGTGTAGAGAGGCCGTTCTCTAGCCTGGAAATAATGAGATCAGATGTGAGGTCATGTATGCAGGATCTTATGGAGGCGATACTATTTCTCAGAACAAATTCAGAGACTCCACAAATGTTCCTGCAGTGTTTTGCATATTTACCATTTTTTGGAGTTCTAAAGTCATATCCAATAAATATATTGTACACTGACAAGCAAAATGGTAACAATGTTTTAAACTTTTGAGACTTTCAGGTTCCATATCTCACCATCTACTACAGCTTTGTACATGAGGCTCCTGTAATTTTATATACAGTCATCTTACCTATCTATATAAATTTGACTTGCAAGTATTTAGCATCTGCTTAGTTCTCAGATTCTTTCCTGTTACTGCATTGTTACTGTTCTGCTCCTAAAAATCAAAATGTTAATTTGTATTATTTTGTTAGTATTTGGGAAATCCACCTTTTGGTTTTCAATACTGCCTGAATCCTTCTGGAATCTTAATCAGATTCAAGCATGTCTTAACCAAAATCTGATACCAGGTCTCTTCTACACATTCCCAATGTTGGTGCAGACTGGACTTGGATACAAATACAGCTTTTTCTTCAACTCTACCCCCAAGTGTTCAAAACATTGTTACTCTTTTGCTTGTCAGTGTCTGTTCTACCTAAATAGCTTGATTATTGTATCATAAGGTGATAAACAGCCTAATGTTACCATTTTACTACAGTAGAGTATCACTTAAACATGCGCCATGTATGAGGGAGTCAGGAGTCGTATTCAGGAGTCGGGAGTCGGAGGTTTGGGAAATTGAGTCTGAGTCGGGGCTTTGGCTTGCCGACTTCACATCCCTGCCGACCACCAGAGAACAGATATAGATAGCTTTTTACCTTGCTTGTTGTAACTACATTTTTATATTTTGACCATACAATTAAAGGGGTTTTCTCATTACAAAGATTAGCTTCCAACATAAAGGGACAGTTAAATGAAGACTTTTTTGTAAATACATTGGTCAACAGATTTTACTTTAGCCATGAGATAAGAGAGAATTTTTTTTTTTGTGCTCTGAAGTGTACACAGGTTTCTATGGCTACCATACCAGACCATAACTTGGTTATCTGATGAGCTGAGAACAGGGACCTCACCCCACTGACAGACTTAGATCAAAACAAACTAATTATATCTAACAAGATTAGCTTCACTAAACAAAAGCTACAAGTGCTGTGGGGACTGAAAAGCATGGCTTTATCTGTAATCTTGTTAAAGATAACAATGTTCTGCACTGTCAGAGTAATGACTCCCTAGAAGGTGAATATGCTAATCACTGCTGTAGAACCACCCACAGCCTGAGGAGACCGAGTGAGTGCAAAACTGCTAAGACAGTGAAACAGCCTGGTTAGAAAACCCCTTTTAAATCTAGCTTTGCAAGCCGTACACGCCTCTACCTTCAGCTGTTTGATGGTGCTTAGATTGTATGCGGTTCTACCAATGCCCCAGCAGACAAGCCTGAAATATATTAACTTTGGTCTTTGTAAAGGGGAAAAAAAAAAAAAAAAAGTACTAGGGTTGTCTCTGAAGTCATTACGTCTGAGCATTGCTCTGCATTTCTACATGAGTATCGGTCGTTTCTTTATGGTCAATCTGGTGCAGGTTTATACAACTTGTAGCATGCCGCATGTATAAAGCCAGAAAACTGTTGTATCGTCTATGATGCGGCCGGATGACATTCTGAAAATGTCCCATACAAATCCTTTTTCTTTTCTGTTTACCCGGTTTCCCCGAAAATAAGACCTAGTGCATTTTATTTTTTTAATGCAATTCAGAGTTTTTCTGCTTATGCTGATGTTTGTGATGAAATAATTACAGTATATTAATACATGTTGATGTTTTGATCAACAATAAATGTGAATTCTTGTTCTTAAAAAAATAAGACATCCCCTAAAAAAAAATTAATATAAGACACGGTCTTATTTTCGGGGAAACAGGGTATGTCTTGCTGTTCGTCATTATTACACGGTTTCAGTATTGTGCATCCCTTTTTATATCACTAATTACATTTTGTGGCAAAAAAGAGAAGCCTTTAGGTTAGTGTAAAGGTCAGAGGTTAGAAGGCTCTTTTCCCTTGTGAGAGTAACGCAGTCTTAATGGAGGATTAGCACTACACTGGCATGAGCACCATAGGTGGCATATTGTGATAACGCAGCTCTTTAGCCAAGTTGCATAAACTATCTTAGTTTCTATGACTACACGGTTTTGTAGAACATATTTTGTGAATAAGTAGAAATAGACTGACCAGGTCTTATTAAAGGATAAATGGTTCTAGCGAGGGCTGCTTACTCCACGTTCATAGAGGTCCCTGGCACCAGCTGCCATTATGACCGACAGATTGTTCTAGCTACATATTTTCATTTGGAAATCTAAAGCTTCTAGCTAGAAATAAACTGTATGGTAAATATTTTAGTTAAAGGGAATGTGTCATCAAAAAAGGAGTCATTGTTTAAGTCCCGTTTTTATGTTAAAGACCTTTTTTAGGAATTTGTGGTTGGTTTTTTTTTAATTTTTCATATCGCTTTCAATATTTTTTAGTAATTCTTAAGTCTTGCAGTTCTCACTTTGGCCACTAGGCCTTGTTTGCACTGCTTTAACAGCAGTCAGAGAGATGCTTTACAGCAGCTTCATGCACATAGGGAACTTAAAGGGGTTGTCTCACTACATTGATTCATGTTACCTCAGTCCTATTTTCTTGGTTTCACTTTGAATTTAGGGGCGTGTTTATTGGCTTCCACTAGGCTGCAGTAGAAGCCAGATCTGTAGCTATAGCAACCAGTGCTGGCAGCCTATCATGAGAGATCAAACAGGTCTGTAGCTATAGTGACCTGAGAAGCTGATGCAGCCCATATAAGAGGGATAGGTAGGATACTGTTAATGGACACATATTGCAAAGTGACTTGTTTTTGCAAGATCTTTAACATAAAAAGCAATCCTTGTAGCGAGACAACCCCTTTAAGACTGACTCGGTCCTAGTCACTTCTATAGGAGAGTTTTCTAGTCCTGCTCTGTGACCTGGGAAGAAGTCACTGTGCAGGGAGGTGAAAGGATGAGCTGTGACTATCTCCTCTTGTGACTGGTGGATCCTGTGTTATCTTTTTGCACTGGTGTCTCCTTTCAGTTTGACCCTCTTTGTGCTGATAATGAGCAGACAACTGAGAATCTTTCTATACAGAA
Organism: Phyllomedusa bahiana; assembly: GCA_025379985.1. NCBI lineage: Eukaryota > Metazoa > Chordata > Amphibia > Anura > Hylidae > Phyllomedusa > Phyllomedusa bahiana. The sequence continues at coordinate 87,357 of JAODAL010002091.1, read as the reverse complement.
CAGGAAGTGTCAGACAATTTAGGTTTAGTTGCAAAAGTGATAGTTGCAGGGCTTAAGAATTATTAAATATTGAAAGTGATATGGAAAATTAAAAAACAATATAACCAAAAATTCTTAAAAAATGTGTTTAACAAAAAAACGTGAGTTAAACATGAAGTCATTTTTGATGACACATTCCCTTTAAAGGGGTGTTCTCACCTTGCGGTTTCCCTGAGCCACTGCCAGCTTCAGACTCGCACTTCCTGTGGGAAGGTCTATGCCAGTGATTGGCATAGCAGATCTGCTATTCCTGGCTGATCCTGTTAGGATATGTTTACACAGTGTATTTTGGGCGTTTGTTCATATTTCGGCACAAAACCATGCACAATGAAGTTCACATGGACCACGCGTATTTTACATTGCAGTCTAATACACCACATGTATTTTACACTTCTGTTTTTTTTGCGCACGTTTAAATTTTTTTCAGCCATATACGCCATCAAACAGTATAGTATGGTAGGCAGATATCTGCCTCTGGCCATTGCACTTTGTAATTCACTCGACATTACACGCTTTTAAGCGCGTATTTGCAACAGTGCAATAACACGTTTTGCGCCATATACCTGTGCGTGCCACCGTATGTCATGTAAGCTTCCCCTTATGGTGCGTTCACACGGCAATGGACAAATACCGGTCGGTTTATCCGACCAGAATTCGTCCAGTTTGTGTGTCGTGCACACGGCCGCGGAGGGGACGGCTTTTCTCTGCGATGAGTGGACAAAAGCCTCCCCCACCACCACTCCCTCCTTTCCCCCCGCTTCACATTTACTTGCACATATTCCGTCTGAAAACCGGACGGAAGAATGTGCAGGTAGAATGTTGGGCGGAAAAACTGCCGGGCGGAAAACCCATGCAGTGGGAACTGCTGCACGGGTTTTCCATAGAAGCCCGTTGTGCTCATTTTCGGCTGGTTTTTCTGGCGGTCTGCAAAACCGTAAACCGCCTGGAAAAAAACGGCCGAAAACCCGTGCCGTGGGGACATGCCCTTACAGTGACATGAGTGCAGGAGGTTTGTAAACTGTAGTGCCGTAAAGGTTTAAAACTTGTCGGTAACTAATATAAACAAGCTCCTGTATTTCAAGATAAAGAACAAAGAAGAGAGTGACATCACCATCCCGACCACTGCTTCAGCTTGTAAGAGCACAGAGAGGTGGCCGTTAATTATGGAAACCTGTGTGCAAAAGCAGGAGATAAGATCTGCTTCTAACTCTGAAGAGAAGCAAAGTCAGAACAGCAATGTATTTGGTAATGGTCTTGGTTTACCGTTGCCTACACGTTTGAAGCAAATCAATGAAACGGGAATAACTCTATAATGTTCATAACCTGTACAGTCTCGTCTGAATTATGGTCAAGTTAAAATGAAAAAAAATATTTTTATAGTTTCGTTCATTAATGGGTTCAGTTGCAATGTTAATGTAGTTGATTGGAACTGTCGAAAAAGGACAATCGGCGACATGCAAGAAATTCCGATTTGAAATCAATTGTATTGCATAGCATCTGTTGGATAGGAAACACGACTGCATATGCATCTCAGTCTATTATAGTGGGAGGGGGATCTAGAAAGGACATAATGGTGGTGCCTGTCTGTTTCTGTAATGGAGAGTGAACACGGCCATTTGTCTGCTGGAACTAGAAGAAGTCACGTCAGCCTCTTTGCTTGAATTAGTCGAGGACCAGTAGATAGATCGGCATTAATATGGTTGACTTGTTATCCTGGAGACGCTATTACTATAAAGGGATGCTGCCCTCAGAAAGGAATATTTTTGTTAAAATGAATACTTCTGGAAAACTTTTTTTTTTTTTTTTTTTTTGGGCAATATATTTTTTATTTTGGCAATCCTATGCAATTAAAAATTATATATAAAATATTTTCCTTCTCTAGTGTAAGGCCATGTTCACACGGCTTAAAATGGGACGTATTTCGCGCCATACTGCGCTCAATACGGGGTGAGATACGTCCCCGTCATTACGGTAATCCACAGTTCTCATAGAGAACTATGGATTACGCCTCCTCTCCCCGCTCGCACAATCCGCCGCGGGGGGAGATAAGTGACATGTCAAGTACTAGCGGCGAATACGCGCCGTGAATAATGAATGTCTATGGGGCCGGCGGGCTGTCGGTCCCCGCGCGCTGCGGGAGTTGGCGCGAGCTCCTGTAGTCTCGGCGTAATCGCGAGGTGTAATTACGCTCCCGCAATTATGCCGTGTGAACATGGCCAAAGAGAATGTTTGTGTAGATCGTAAGGGTCATGCACACCGTGGGATGGTGGGTGCACATATAAGTATACTTTATTTTATACAGAATAGCGGATGTCTGAATAGGTATATAATAATGCCACAGGTGCAGCAATGCAAAAGTTATTGGTCCAGATTACTGTACATATAGAAGATATACACTGCTCACAAAAAGGTAAGGATATTTGGCATTTGATTGAAATTTCAGGATGAACATAGTTTCTTGAAAATTTTTTTTAAATGCACTAAGTGAGCCCATCTTTTCCCTTTACATGCAACTGTTCAGTGTTTCAGTACTTTTTGCACAACTTGCTGAGCTTATTGGCTAAATGCATAATAGTTGGTTGATCCCTGAATCACCCAATACATTTAGGGGATCTATTTGAATTGGGGTTTTAACAGTCCTCCTCATCCTGCTGCTCTAAATGCTGATGGAGCCCCATCGTGACCCTACGTGTAACTGCTGATAGAGCCCAATCATGACACTTTGTGTAAGTACCTGCTGCTCTAAATGCTGATAGATCTCTATTGTGACACTATATATAACTGCTGATGGAGCCCCGTCGTGACGCTGCGTATAACTGCTGATGGAGCCCCGTCGTGACGCTGCGTGTAACTGCTGATGGAGCCCCGTCGTGACGCTGCGTGTAACTGCTGATGGAGCCCCGTCGGACGCTGCGTGAACTGCCGATGGACCCCCGTCGTGACGCTGCGTCTAACTGCCGATGGAGCCCCGTCGTGACGCTGCGTCTAACTGCTGATGGAGCCCCGTCGTGACGCTGCGTCTAAATGCTGATGGAGCCCCGTCGTGACGCTGCGTCAAACTGCTGATGGAGCCCCGTCGTGACGCTGCGCGTAACTGCCGATGGAGCCCCGTCGTGACGCTGCGCGTAACTGCCGATGGAGCCCCGTCGTGACGCTGCGCGTAACTGCCGATGGAGCCCCGTCGTGACGCTGCGTCTAACTGCTGATGGAGCCCCGTCGTGACCCTGCATATAATTGCCGATGGAGCCCCGTCGTGACACTATGTATCATAATATTGGTACGTTAAGATAACAACACTTTCATTGAACATACCTAATAGTCAAAGTACAATGTGGCTTTTCTGCTCCAACCTGTAACCAGTTTAGAAGAAATAAAAGTAAAAGCAGAACCAGCAGTGCTCCCTCCCTCACATCTACAGAGATGCATCTGCTATAAACAGGAAATTCTTCTAGGTGCCAAACAGCACAGAAGGTTTTCGCTTTATTATTGTACCATGGTCATGTTTGGAGACCCAAGCTTTTATTTGGTGCAGTATTCTATATACTGTAATGTGTCCTACTTCTGCTGGTGAAATCCAACACCCATACTTGATAACCTGTCATTTTCTCCATGTTCATAAAACCTTTGCTAAATGTTTGCATTCGACAGCGCCTTATCCTGCAGAAACCGACAATCAATTACTTTAGGGAGCTTCGTTACCATGACGGGTTAGACTTGGTCTGCAACAATGTTTACGTAGGTTAGAAGCAAGTGCACCCACTATACATCGGGTCCAAATGTGTTTCAAATCCTGTATTTATTCCATAAGTCCTTAGTCGTCAGCTACAACGAAGGACTTCGTCTGAAATGCGTCAGCGGCTAAACGGCATATCAGAGATGCTGGTATGTGATGCACAGCTGATACTGTTTTGGAAACAAAATATTTTTAAATGCTGGAATAAAGACAGGATTTTAAACACATTTGGTCGTGATGTATAGTGGGTACACTTGTTTCTAATTTGCTGTTGGAGGACTGGGCTTCACCCACACCACGCACCATGCACGGCAAGACAGGGTGAGCAGACTATCCACACATTCGTTGTAATATTTGCGTAGATGGTACATGTCAAAGAAGACCCAAGGCATCCTGATGCCATCTCTTCCAATGGTAAATGACAGACGCAGCCCCATACATTCTGACCTCTTCCTATCATAACCAGCATTCGGCTGTTTCTGCTCGCTCTTCTGTGGGTGCAGACCAGACAGGCACACAGTAATTGGTGTTGGTTGACTGGGTTCTCCTTCCTTGGAACATCTTTGGTAAGTACTAGGTACTGCATGTCAGAGACACTACAGTCATGGCCAAAAGTTTTGAGAATGACACAAATCTTCTATTTTCCCCTGATCTGTTGCCCTCTGGTTTTTATGTGTGTTTGTCAGATGTTTTTATCACATACAGAAATACAATTGCAATCATATTATGTTTAACAAAAGCTTTTATTGACAGAGTGAGTTAATGCAGCAAGTCAGTATTTGCAGTGTTGACCCTTCTTCTTCAGGACCTCTGCAATTCTCCCTGGCATGCTCTCAATCAACTCTGGACCAAATCCTGACTGATAGCAGTCCATTCTTGCACAATCAATGCTTGCATTTTGTCACAATTTGTTGGTTTTTGTTTGTCCATCCGTCTCTTGATGATTGACCACAAGTTCTCAATGGGATTAAGATCTGGGGAGTTTCCAGGCCATGGACCCAAAATCTCTGTTTTGTTCCCTGAGCCATTTAGTTATCACCTTTGCTTTATGGCAAGGTGATCCATCATGCTGGAAAAGGCATTGTTGATCACCAAACTGTTCTTGGACGGTTGGGAGAAGTTGCTCTTGGAGGACATTCTGGTACCATTCTTTATTCATGGATGTGTTTTTAGGCAAGACTGTTAGAGAGCCGATTCCCTTGGCTGAGAAGCAACCCCACAGATGAATGGTTTCTGGATGCTTTACAGTTGGCATGAGACAAGACTGGTGGTATCGCTCACCTTGTCTTCTCCGAACAAGCTGTTTTCCAGATGTTCCAAACATTCGGAAAGGGGATTCATCAGGAAAATGACTTTACCCAGTCCTCAGCAGTCCACTCCCTGTACCTTTGGCAGAATATCAGTCTGTCCCTAGATGTTTTTTCTAGAGAGAAGTGGCTTCTTGCTGCCCTCCTTGACACCAGGCTTGATCCATGAGTCTCCGCCTCACAGTGCATGCAGATGCACTCACACCTGCCTGCTGCCATTCCGAGCAAGCTTGCACTGCTTGTAGCCCGATTTCGAAGCTGAAACACTTTTTAAGAGACAGTCCTGGCCTTGCTGGTCTTTCTTGGGCGCCCTGGAGCCTTTTTGGCAACATGGAAACCTCTCTCCTTGAATTCCTTGATGATGCGATAGATTGTTGACTGAGGTGCAATCTTTCTAGCTGCGATACTCTTCCCTGTTAGGCCAGTTTTGTGCAGTGCAATGATGACTGCACGTGTTTCTTTAGAGATAACCATGGTTAACAGAAGAGAAACAATGATGCCAAGCACCAGCCTCCTTTAAAGTGTCCAGTGGTGTGATTCTTACTTAATCATGACAGATTGATCTCCAGCCCTGTCCTCATCAACACCCACACCTGTGTTAATGGAGCAATCACTGAAACAATGTTAGCTGGTCCTTTTAAGGCAGGCCTGCCAATGAAGTTGAAATGTGTTTTGTGGGAAAATTTTCATTTTCTAGGCAACTATTGACTTTGCAATTAATTGCTGTTAAGCTGATCACTCTTTATAACATTCTGGAGTATATGCAAATTGCCATTATAAAACCTGATGCAGTAGACTTTGTAAAAATTAACATTTGTATCATTCTCAAAACTTTTGGCCATGACTGTAGAGATCTGCAGGATTGTAAATGCTCCAGCCAGTCACATAGCCATCACCGTTTAATACTGGCTCTTGTCAAAGTGGCTTAGATCTTAAAGGGGTTGTCTCACTACAAGGATTGTTTTTTATATTAAAGATCTTGCAAAAACAAGCCACTTTGCAATAAATGTCCATTAACAGTGTCCTACCAATTCCTAGATATCCCCTCTTGTATGAGCTGCATCAGCTCCTTAGGTCGCTATAGCTACAGACCTGGCTTCTACTGCAGCCTAGTGTAAGCAAGTAAACATACCCCTGAATTCAAAGTGAAACCAAGAAAACAGGACTGAAGTAAGATGAATCAATGTAATGAGACAGCCCCTTTAAGGCTATGTCTCCACTGCATCAGACAAAAAGCGGCCATTTTTTCTCTGGTGTGGGACCACGGTTTTTGTCACGCTTTGTGCAAAAATCGCGGTCGCTTCTTGTTTTCCTGACGTCGCCCACACAATTGTATTATATGGGAAGACGGCAAGAAAACGAGAAGGGCCGGCGTATTATACAACATGTTGTATAATACGCCGCTGCCGAAAGACGAGCAGAAGAAAGACGAGCTGTGGAGACTGCAGCTCGTCTTAGCTATTGCCGTTTATGGGACCGCAGGAACGATCGTATCTACGGCGCTTTTCAAAAAACGAAAAGCGCCGAACATACGATCGTTTTCCTGTGCAGTGGAGACACAGCCTTAAATGGGTTTTGCCAGGACGTGCCTTATCTGCTAAGAAGCAAAAGTAAACACGCCACACTGAGCTGAGAGAGACACAGTCGGAGCACAGAGCCGTGCATAAGGGATCGTGTGCAATGTTCACTCAAATAATCAAACTACAACTAGTGGATTCTGTATGCAAAAGACAACAGCTTTCTCCACAGCAGCTTGAAGGCTTCTTCATGTTCTCGGTCATCAGATAAAGCAGGGATCTACTCAGATAATCACACTACAACTAGTGGATTCTTTATACAAAAGACAACATATTTCTCCACAGCCCCTTGAAATCTTTCATCAGATAAGAAGTGTGCTCTGCGCAAGCCCGGCCAGAAGCTCCTGTCACTCTGCCTGGTCGTATCTAATACAAGCTTTTAGGTAAATAAGGGCAGGTAAGGCAGCCTGTAGCTCTCTCAGGCTGCAATTTTTGTAATCGCATATATTTAGAAAAGTGATTAAATACCCATTTTGGAGGATCCCACGTCAACATTACATCGTGGCAAAACCTCTTTAAAAAAGCTTTTTTTTTTTTTTTTTTTTTTTTTGTCCCTTAATGAATAAAGTGATGCAGAAGACTTTAGTTTCTAAACCAGATTGAATTGGAGAAGAAACAACCCAACCTGTGCTGACTGTGTATAAACTATTTATTTTCAAAGAGGGCAAACACAATGTAGGCTTACAAGTATGGACTTGTACCTGTCGGGAGAGGTGACGGATCCGCTTCCCACATGTTACGTTTAGTTTATGTTCTCATGGCCTATTTGGACACTGATTTTTTTTTTTTTTCGCCGCCCAAAACAGCAACAAAGCCTCGCTTGAAACGCGCTTCAGAGTAGGTGTTAGACTCGTTTCTTGAGGAGGTTTTCACCCATACAAATCAATAGGCAGGGGAAAAAACGCGTAATAAACGAGCTGAGGTTTTGAAGCTTTCCATTGATTCCTATGGGGACTTTCAGCACTGAAAACACTTCAAGAATTGACTTGTGACGACTTTTTTAGTGCCCAAAACAGCGTCCAAAGAAGAGCCTAAAGTGCGCGTAAAAACCTCATTGTGTGTGAACAACGCTGTTTTACATAGGAATCAATCAATATGAACTTGGGGCGTTTTTGGAGGCGCTTTTGTTGCTGTTTTGGAAGAGGAAACGATCCGAAAACAGCACCTGAATCAGCAGTGTGACCTTATTAGCATGAGCTCAAGAGCCGATCCTGTGTCATGAGCATCTGCTGTCTGTTGTTACCTACAACTGATGCACTTTTACGCTGGCTGGGATCGGATATTCCTTAGGTTATGTTCACACGGTGTAAATTTACACGTGTCAATTTACACCTCAAATTGAGCTTGATTATGAGAGGCATATTTTAAAGTGAAAAGCGTGGAGCATGTTTAGCGGCATTTATACGGCAAAAATACGCTCCACCAATGTTTTTTCCTGGCATAAATGCCTCAACAACTGACGAGGCTCTATACAACAGTAAAAGTAAACCAAAATATGCAGCGCAGTTATGCTTGTAAAATAAGTGTCTTGCAAATGACTGCCCGTATTTTACATTGGATTGAATGCGATCTGCATAGAACATTATTTGAAGCATATTTTGGGGTGTATTTCAGCGCAAAATATGCCCCAAGGCAACATCTAAGGGATTTTATAGTCATCTCTCTCTCTATGAGCCCGGTGGTGCCCCCACAAATTGACTGCAGGTAGGGGCGGAGCTTGGTGGGTTGCTTTTTTTTTTTTTTTTTTAACTTTAAAAAAAAAAAAAAAAAGTGTTCATTGTGGAAAAGGTGATAAAACCTACAGAATTCTCATGTCCTTTAGACTGCACAGTGAATGCTGTAAAAACAAAACCTAAAAAAAGGTGATTTATCTGCTATGTTTCTCCATTGATCAGCTGTAATCTGTGAGGGGAACACTGGAGCAAGTGTTCAGTTTTAGGATCACAACAAGGTAATCCACTCTTATTGTAATCTGTGGGTTGGCTGTCACAGGACATGTTCTTCTCTTTGTACCTGTACTCCACGTTGGCTAATAGATAATGGTTCCCTCCCTATTGACTTCTAATTCTTAATATATACAGTGTGGAAAATAAGTTTTATTGCATGGAATAAGTATTTGATCACCTACGAACCAGCAAGAATTCTGGCTCTCACAAACCTTAAGGGCACGCAAGGTCCTCCTGCTCACACCAGCGCATGGTCATTGGCAAACTTCAAATGGGCCTGGACATCTGGATGATCCAGAGAAGGTATAGGAGTCATGTGGTCAGATGAGACCAAAGTAGAACTTTCCAGGGCTGTGGAGTCTGAGTCGGTGCCCATTTTTTAGGATTCGGAGTTGGAGTCGGTAAAAAATGGACCGACTCCAACTCCTAAAATATATAATAAATTGGTCCAGTTAGTTCAATGCAGAGACAAGAGCAAGAGGAATTGGTCCGGCCAGTGCTACTGCTCCCATATCTTCAGCCTCATCACATGAGGAGTGTAATTGATGACATGGAGCAGGCAAAGCATCACCACAGGGGAAAAGATTCTGCTCCCATAGCAAACAGACTTCAGCAAAATTTTTGACTTCATATTTACAATTTATTAAAGTTTTTGTGTTCGAAAGTCATAGCCTATAAATATATTTTACATCAAAAAGCAAAAGTGTAACAATGTTTTGGACTGCTGGTGACTTTCAGGCTCCATATCTCTCCATCCACTGACAGCTTTCAACATGAGATGCCCATCATTTTATAGACAATCATCTTGGCTGTCATACATAACTTTTACCTTCAACTATTTAGCATCTACTGAGTTCTACAGATTATTCTCATGTAACTGCATTGTTACTGTTTTGCTCCTGGTGGTGGGGCAATAGACAACCTGTTCTCATGTTCCCTAATAGCACCGGGCAATATACATCACACAGGTCTGGAATGATGGCCTGAAAATAGGGTAAGAAGCCTCGACTTCAATCTTTTCATAAGAAGCGTCGGCTCAAGTTTGCCAAAAAGTAAGAAAAATGGAAGATTGGAAACAGATGATTTAGAGCGATGAGATGACAGTCAAGAGACCGGGCTCTGATGGGGGCAAATAGGAAGCAAGGGAGAAGGGGGCTAATGGATCGAGAAGCTGGAAGAACTGTCAGGTTCGGTGGAAGAAGCCTGAGGATATGGGGAGGGGTCACAGCCAAAGATGTTGGATACTTGACCAGGATCGATGGTGACCTCAATGCTGAGCTATATGTCCGTGTCCTACAAGATGAGTTACTTCATACACTCGAGTACTGCCGGCTCCCCCACGCCTCGTGAGTATGTGCTGATCACCGCAAGCTCCAGAAACACGGTGTACTGCGGCGCCTACTGTACGTGCCGCAATACACTGTGTGAGCATACCATTAGAGATGAAGAAAAAGCTGTATTCGTGTAGAAGAGTCCTGGGATCAGATTTTGATCAAGTCATGCTTGAATCTGATCCAGAGCCCAGAAGGATCCAGAAGGATTCAGGCAGAGCTGAAAGCAAAATTTTGACTTTTAGGAGCAAAACAGTAACCATGCAGTTACATGACAATCTGCAGAACTAAGCAGATGCTAATACTAAATAATGGATGTATATGCTAGGTAAGATGATTGTCTATAAAATGATTGTAGCCTCATGTACAAAGCTGTAGTGGATGGTAAGATATGGAACCTGAAAGTCAAAAGTTCAAAACATTGTTACCCTTTTGCTTGTCAGTGTATGTTCTACCTAAATAGCTTGATTATTGTATCATAAGGTGATAAACAGCCTGATGTTACCATTTTACTACAGTAAAGTTATCACTTAAACGTGTGCCATATATGAGGGAGTGGGAGTCGGAATCAGGAGTCGGTGTCAGGAAGATGTTGGAGTCGGTGTCAGGAAGATGTTGGAGTCGGTGTCAGGAAGATGTTGGAGTCGGTGTCGGGAAGATGTTGGAGTCGGTGTCGGGAAGATGTTGGAGTCGGTGTCAGGAAAATTGAGGAGTCGGAGTTGGAGTCGGAGCTTTGGCTTACCGACTCCACAGCCCTGGAACTTTCTGGTATCAACTCTACTCGTTGTGTTTGGAGGAAGAAGGAGGACAACCCCAAGAACACCGTACCAACCGTGAAGCATGGGGGTGGGAACATCATACTTTGGGGGTGCTTCTCTGCAAAGGGGACAGGACGACTGCACCGTATTAAAGGGAGGATGGATGGGGCCATGTATCGTGGGATTTTGACCAACAACCTCTGTTCCTCAGTATTGAAGATGGGTCATGGTTGAATCTTCCAGTAGGACAATGACCCGACACAGCCAGGGCAACTAAGGAGTGGCTCAGTAAAAAGCATTGCCCTATCCAGTCTCCAGACCTGAACCCAGTCGAAAATCTGAAACTCAATGTAGCCCAGCGACAGCCCCGAAAACTAAAAGATCTGGCGAAGATCTGTATGGAGGAGTGGCCAAAATCCCTGCTGCAGTGTGTGCAAACTTGGTCAAGAACTACAGGAAATGCAGTTTCTGTACCAAATATTAAGTTCTGTTTTTCTATTGTATCAAATACTTATTTCATGCAATAAAATGCAAATTATTTAAAAATCATACAATGTGGTTTTCTTGACTTTTTTTTTCTTATACACTCACCGGCCACTTTATTAGGTACACCTGTCCAACTGCTCGTTAACACTTAATTTCTAATCAGCCAATCACATGGCGGCAATCAGTGCATTTAGGCATGTAGACATGGTCAAGACAATCTCCTGCAGTTCAAACCCAGCATCAGTTATGGGGAAGAAAGGTGATTTGAGTGCCTTTGAACGTGGCATGTGTTGTTGGTGCCAGAAGGCTGGTCTGAGTATTTCAGAAACTGCTGATACTCCTGGGATTTTCACTCACAACCATCTCTTGGTTTTACAGATAATGGTCCTAAAAAGAAAAAACATCCAGTGAGCGGCAGTCCTGTGGGCGGAAATGCCTTGTTGATGCCAGAGGTCAAAGGAGAATTGGCAGACTGGTTTGAGCTGATAGAAAGGCAACAGTGACTCAAATAGCCACCTGTTACAACCAAGGTAGGCAGAAAAGCATCTCTGAACGCACAGTACGGCGAACTTTGAGGCAGATGGGCTACAGCAGCAGAAGACCACACCGGGTGCCATCCTTTCAGCTAAGAACAGGAAACTGAGGCTCCAATTTGCCCAAGACTCATCGAAATTGGACAGTAGAAGATTGGAAAAACGTTGCCTGGTCTGATGAGTCTCGATTTCTGCTGCGACATTCGGATGTAGGGTCAGAATTTGGCGTCAACAACATGAAAGCAGGATCTATCCTGCCGTGTATCAATGGTTCAGGCTGGTGGTGGGGGTGTCATGGTGTGGGGAATATTTTCTTGGCACTCTTTGGGCCCCTGGGTACCAATTGAGCATCGATGCAACGCCAAAAGCCTACCTGATTATTGTTGCTGACCATGTCCATCCCTTTATGACCACAATGTACCCAACATCTGATGGCTACTTTCAGCAGGATAAGCGCCATGTCATAAAGCTGGAATCATCTCAGACTGGTTTCTTGAACATGACAATGAGTTCACTGTACTCAAATGGCCTCCACAGTTACCAGATCTCAAACCCAAAGAGCATCTTGGGATGTGGTGGAACGGGAGATTCGCATCATGGATGTGCAGCCACAAATCTGCGGCAACTGTGTGATGCCATCATGTCTAAGGACCAAAATCTCTGAGGAATGCTTCCAGCACCTTGTGGAATCTATGCCACGAAGAATTGAGGCAGTTCTGAAGGCAAAAGGGGGTCCAACCTGTTACTAGCATGGTGTACCTAATAAAGTGGCCGGTGAGTGTAGATTCTGTCTCTGACAGTTAATGTATTTACAATAAAAATTACCGACTTTTCCATTCTTTGTAGGTGGGAAAACTTATAAAATACTTATTTTCCCCACTGTATCAGATTAGTTTTGCTATGCCAGCCTAATTAGTATCCATTGCCCCAGACCTCTGGGGGTGACGTGTCACCTCTCCCTGTGGTACCAAATGATATTTCAAACATATTTCGCTTTGCTTAGTAAAATTGAATGACTCCCTAATCAATATCTACAACCTGGTGCGTAACTGGAGGAGTTTCCCCCTTAACAAATTTTAAGGGTCCACCCACACAGTGAATAAACTTTGCTCTTGCGATTCTGCCACTTACTTGTCTACGGTTTATAGTGCGCTGTGGAGCTCCCATAAGCCATTGCTTTATGTAAAACAGTCAGTGAGGTCTGAATGGCAAGTAAACCCTCACACCAACCAATTTTTGGTTCCTCTCCTCAAGGAGAGCTTTTCCCCCTTTCAAAGCCACTCTTGCCTCTCACCGAGCCAACCAGTAAGTTCTACACTGCACTGACGAGGGGCAAATACCCCGACACAGCTGTCTGTAGTTGAACTTAACTGGTTTGGCTCAAATCCCTTTCACGCTACATGTGAACTGAGGATAACTACATCCAATAGAGTGCGCTGTGGAGCTCCTCAGCTCTTTTCCCATAAGCCTTTGCTTTATGCAAAACAGTCAGTGAGGTCTGAATGGCAAGTAAACCCTCACACCGACCAATTTATTGGTTCCTCTCCACAAGGAGAGACTTTTCCCTTTTCGGCGGTTTATAGTCCGAAGCCAGTCCTATTTATTTCTATGTGGTTTTGGACACAGATCCACATTTAAAACCCCATAGAAATGTTTTGCGTGCAATTTACACAAGGTTTTTAGCCATCCACAGTGACATCAATAGTAAATTTACACGTGTTTTCTGTGGGAAATATGACCAAACAATGAAAGTGTGTGTGTGTAATATATATATATATATATATCAGCCACCGGAAATTGTGTTTTATGAACTCCAAAACCTATTTTCCATTTAGGTTAATGCACATGGCTTACCATTAGTTTTTCTCGAATTTTTCATGTCGGAATCCGCATAGATTTTGACTTGAAATACTCGTCATGTGGAGAGAGCCTTATATAACAACAAAATTTGGGAGTCCAGTAATTTTTGGCAAAATGAACTTGTTCACTGTAGAAGAAAGTCAGCAGAATATATAGAGCCACATCAGATGTTGTTCAAGCAAAGAAGGAAGGACTGCGGGGTCATATGGTCTCATGGGAATTTCTGTGCAAGTCTGCATGTTCCTTACACATGGGCGGCTGTTACATAGCAAAGAGTAAAAGTCCATTATTTGGTGAAACAGAGTCGGGTACGAGAAAATGCAGCTTGTTCTACTAGAGCTGTAGGTGACTGGTTACGGTTTAGAGCCGAGAGAACCGTGCCTGATCATGGATGGGCTTTAATTGCTCCACAACGTCTAGTTGGGCAGGGAAGTCATATGTTGCTGGGCTGCTTCCCTGAGAGAAGGGGAACATCTCTCCTTATGGAGAGCACCAGTTAAGGTGTGTAGTGTTTTGATTGCCTTTTAGCCCACTACTAAGCATCTGAATATCACAAGGCATTATGGGAAAGGAGCTGGGAAGCTCGCTGCGCCCTCTATTGAGCGATATTGGCTTGACTAATCCTTTTTGCTTCTCAAAGATTCAGTGAATCAGAAGTAAATTGAGGATTTGTTCAAACCAATAGAGGGCGCAGTGAGCTTCCCAGCTCCTTTCCCAAAATGCCTTGTGATATGGACTGCTTCCCAGCAGACTGGATCTAAGGGTGAAGTGTGAATGGGACCTGTGCTCTGCCAGTCGATGGAGAGAAAATAATCCTAAAACATGAAATTGTGGAATCCAGGGCAGAGAGTGCATGGAAAGGTCTGGTAGTAGCAGCATGTCTACGTGGTTTCCATCTACCTGTGCATCTCTCCAGTACTATCCTGTTCTTGCCCTGCTTTGCTGTATGAATTGACTTCTCAGACTTGAAATAAGATATGTAAGTGTAATGTAGTTGACTTTATGGGAAGTAGTGCATACATTTGATCGCTGAGGTCTATGTCTGGAATTTCCCTGTTGCTGTTGTCAGGATATGTCTTGCCGTGCACAAGCCTTTCCTGGCAAAATAGCGATGACAATGGAGCGTGCATGGAACCGCAGCTTCATTTCTTACAGAATGAAATTAACGAAAAAATTACAATGTGAAGGCAGTGTTGTGACGGATCCCTTCTGTGATAATTTCTAGTGTCTTCTCTAGTCACTTTTTCATAATAGCCGTTGACTAAAATCTTCCCGTTGCGCTCGTCGTCTTCATGGTAAAGGGCCTTTTATGCACTTCAGGCAGTCTTCACTTCATAAACAGTCCTTAAGTGTCTGTTCACCTAATGTGAACCCGGCCTTAGGTTATTGTATTGTATGTCCTTCTATTATCGGATTCGCTCTATATCCGTGGATGTGATCTGCTAATAGAGTAAGGTAGTATGGGGAAATCAGATCTTATGGGCCACCCTCCTGCTGGCTACCACTCTGATGGCAAGTTTGCAAGGAAACAGTGTGAGGTTGGTCCCTTCTTTGCTATTGGATAATTACTGCTCATTAAAAGAATCTAGTAATAGAAATGTACAGTTAAGTCGCTTTATTATGACCAACAGCTGGTGGTGAGCTTCTTCACTCTAGTGTGTCTGTCCACACGCTGTATTTGTGGGGTGTAATTCAGCACGTAATTGCACTGCAATACGGCCAAAGTACGCCCCGCATATATGGTAATTAATAGCTGTCATTGAGAGCTATGAATGGCTGCCATTTTCCCTGGCGCACAGCAAGTGCCGGGAGAAAGAAGTGGAATGTCAGTGGTCAGCAGGTACTTCTGAAGGAACAGGCGTATAACGGCACACACAGTATGTGATGCTATATGCCTGCAATGCGCTGTGTGAACATACCCAACGCACCTCTGTAGCTGACGTTCACCTCTCGCATAAGTAGCATTTGGTGCACCACAGTTAGCATGTTGCTTATTAACAAGGGCCCCATTTATCAACTCACAATACACTTACACCACAGCAGCACAAGAACAATTCACAAATTTTACAGTTTCAGATGTCCTGCGCCCTTGGCCTGAAAACCAATAATCATCCCTTTTTGCAGCTTTTGATCATCCCTTTCACCCATGATGATAATTAAGGATAGACTGCTGATCACACTCCTTATATACCCCCCAAACCAGTTCACCATGTGGGATTTCCTCCATGAGCTATGTGCTGCAGACATTGAAAGTGGTGATTTAGTAATAATGTGACTCCATTGTGTACTATTCAAGGACGTTCATGAGATTTGCAGCCCATCTTTCCTATCGCTATCATTTTTGTACATTTATTTCTTGTGTGAAAACTGATTAAAGGGGTTTTCTCACCATGCAGTTTCACAGCCAGCTTTAGAAATGCACATCCTGTTCGAGGTGTGGGTGGGTCTATAGCACTGATTGACACATCAGCTATGCTGTTCTTATTAGACTGACAATAAGTGCAAGAGATTAATAAAGTGTAGTACTCGGGGTGGGGGTATAATTTAAATGAGAAGATTTCCAAGTCTGTTACTAGAGCGAAGACTCTTTATCAATACCAAGCGCTGCTTAATTCTTATTATAACGGTCAACCAGGATCGCCTCGGTTCAGGGAGTCTTTCCAGCAACCCTTATATCAGTTCATGAACAATAATTATCATCAAGGCGTGCAGGATATTTCCATAAGACAAACTTTACTTTATATAAATCAGTGAAAAACACAAGACAACAAGACATTTTTAAAACCTGGTGCCGTATCAGTTGCACGGTGGCATACATCCAATATTTCTTTTCTTGAAGTCCCCAATCATTCTGTGTGGACTTCTGACAGAGTGGATAGTCGCTGTAGTACGTGCTGCGACGTTTCGGAAGGACAATCTTCCTTTTTCAAGCATCATGCAAAGTACCAGGGAAATTGTTTGTGTATATATACATATACTGAACACAGACACACTACACACTTAGGGTGGGTTCACATGATGTTTTTTCGGCACCAAGTGTGTCGTTTGCTTGTTGGAAATTTTGGCGCTTGCAAACGCAGAATTCCGACGAGAAAAAGACCCAGACTTCCCGATTTTCTTCCTCCTATCCATTTGTGCAGTTAGTGCATAAAACTCGAAGAATTCTTTGTAGGCGCTGACAGTACACGTCGAAAATACTCAAGTAAAATCAGTGTCATCTAAACAACGACACTGATTTTACAAAGGGTATAATGTAATTCGGTTTCCTGCTGGATTGGACGCTGGTTCTGAGGCAGATCCAGCACTGAATCCAACCCAGAAGCAGCATTTATGTTTTCTGCATGAATGTACCCTTAAGGTATGTTCACACAGCGTATATCGGGGCGTGCTGTGTGCTCTATTATATGCTGGGTGTTTTAGAAGTATGCGCTGGCCGGTCCGTACTTCTGAAATGCTGTGGGGCCGGCCTCATTCACTTTCGTTTTCCTGGGTGTGTAAGTGCAGGGAGAAGTGAAATGGCTAGACACACGGCTATACATTATATATACATCTCACATATACAATACATACTCATATGCACAAACAACGCCTAGCACCCTTGTCCCCTCCTTACCTGTCTCCTGTAGTCTGGCATTCGGCAAGAGCTTCTCTTCTTCTCTGATGAGGGCTGAGCATAGGGGAAGTGGTATACAATGGGAGGGAAAGATACAGTCACAGATACAGAGTAGGCTACTACCTACTCTGTCCCCCCAAAATGCACAGAAATATAGGAGGCAAAGGGTTAACTTCTCCCTCTGTGCTCTGCTCTCCCCACTTACCGTACTCTCATGCTTTCATATGGATTATTTTTTTATAGAAGTGGCTAAAAAGTGGGGGGGACCATCCCCCACCTAGAAAAAAGTGTGTGTGGGGGGGGGGAACCAGTCCCCTCCATACCCCCCTAAAGTTACACCTATGTTAATAGGCATTGTTCTACTGGCATTTTGGACACTTAGGCTCTGTCTCCCCTGCAGTGGACAAAAAACTACATGAAAACGAATTACTAAAACCGTTCATGAAACTGAGTTTTCTGTCCACTGCCTGTCAAAAGCAGCTGAAAAAACGAAAGTCTTGTTTTTTAATGTATGCATAAAATAAGCCATTGGATGTAACTCCATCCTACAAATGGGGATATAAAGCACATCATTTATATGTCATCTTGTAAGCCATTTTATGGATTTTGCCGCTAGTAAAGTTATATCATATTTGTCTCCAAAAATTTTTTTTTTTACGGATTTTGGCCCTGAAGTCCATTTTTTACGGATTCTGCAGCTTATAAAGTTATCTCGCTTTTGTCGGCAAAAATACGTTTTTATAGATTTTGGCCCTAAAATACGTTTTTTATGGATTTTGGTGCTAACACACTTATTTCGCTTTTGCAGCCCAAAAATCTTTTTATAAGGATTTTGGCGCCAAAATCCTTAAAAAAACAAAACGGACTTTAGTGCCAAAATCCGGAAAAATGCCATAGCGCTAAAATCCGTAAAAAAAACCGATTTTAGCGCCAAAACCTGTAACAAAACATATTTTTAGCAACAAAAGCAAGATAACTTTAGAAGAGCCAAAATCCATTAAAAAAAAAAAGTATTTTAGCGGCACAATCTGTAAAAAAAAAAAAAAAAAACTGGAGGATTTACTGGAGTCAAGAGTTCCAGGACACCCTTTTTACTTCAGAAACGGGGAGGGGCCTATCTCTTGGGCTGTGTCTGGAACATGGCAGCCGTTTTGGATCAAGGGCAAGGTTTTTCTATGAGAAGGTGGTTATGTAGCAGATGGAGATGGATGGCCGCAATCAGATTTGCAATATCTCTTGTGGTTCAAAAGTTATCAACACAGAATTATTAACACCTAAAGGACCTGACCACAACACAATGTGTGAAACATAAAAAAAATCTTTATTTGAATATCCAATAATAAAATGTCATAAAAATGCAATAACCGCCAAAGCAATCACATAACATCTGAACCATCACGTATTGGTAACTATACCACAATATTTAACCTAATAAGGACCTTAGGTAATAAATTTATCTCATACATATATACAATCATAATACCTGACCTTAGGCAAAATGCAGATAGTAAGTATCAAGGTGGTACCAACAGCAAGGGCAGAAGTAGAAACACGCACCCCGACGCGCGTATCGCTTTAATGCGTCGTCCGGAGGTAGCAAAATGTGATTAAAACCCAGTATATAAATAAGCATAAACCAATGGGGACACATCAAGACATGATTAAACACACAATTACCTGATATAACATGTATAACTATCACAAGTTATATCTTGAGAACGCCATTCAGTTCCAGCGTGCCGGAAACTCCAACCGCGCATGCGCGGAATACCCCTCATGCATAGTATAAGCCCGACAGGCCAGCAACCAACATGGCGTGATCAACCACCCAAACAATACCGCGCAGGCGTGAAAATCTGCGCATTAGAAGGACAGACCACAGATGAATTGAACAACCATAGCATAAAACCTGCGCGTGCGTGAAAAGACACACCCGCAGGGATAAACAAGAAAAGAGCCCGGCGTTTCATGAAGAGCATATAATAAATACAAGTAGCGTGTAAGTATTAAATAAGGAAGTGACAAATGCCAAAAAGGTGACAAATAGTGAATCAAAGTGAATGTGATGTGATGAAAACCAGTGCACATGCAAAACAAAAACTATCTCTTAAGCTATGGCTGGAACATGGTGGCAGTTTTGGATCAAGGGCAAAGTTTTTCTATGAGAAGGTGGTTATGCAGCAGATGGAGATGGATGGCCGCAATCAGATTTGCAGTATATCTTGTGGTTCAAAAGTTATGAACACAGAAGCAACGACCTCTATCTGACCGTTCAATGTGTTGTTCCTGTTGCTTAACACAGAGCTGTAGGCTCTGGATCCGAATGTTTTTATGCTGATGCATATCATTCTCTGTTGATAACCACAAGAGATATTGCAAATCTGATTGTGACCATTTCTGGGACAATCCTGGTCTTCTTCAATTTGCAACATGACCATTGGAAAAACTTGCCCTTGATCCAACATGGCGGCTTTCAAGATGGCAGCCATGATCCAGACATAGACTAAAGGATCCCCCACTCACCCACTACTTGCTGGGGGATTCAGATCAGTCAATTTGCCTTTAGTTTCTGAAATAAAAGGAGGTCCTAGGACTCGCCCTGTAGATTGTATTCAAATCTTCCTTGTTCTGACATTCTCTTCTTTCACGAGCCCTGGACTTGGACGAGGCTGGATTTCCTTTTTGGCAGATTCAGGGCTGTTTATGAATTCTGCTCACAGAAATAAATTGGAAAGTGCACACCGCTTTGCTGACGAGCAGCGTGAGTTCTTGTTTTTGCCGTTTTGTACTTAGATACAGTAAGAGGAGTATCTGCCTGTTAATGGATCCCAGCAGTAGAAAGACGGAAATCGCCCCTAAACTGTGCAGAAATGTTTGGCTGTTCCCTCTGTGGATTCTGTTTTGGCTAAAAAAAAAAATAAAAAACCCGTAAAATAAAAGTAGCAGCAGTCAGGCCTGTATTACATGACGTGAAGAAGCGTGTACTGTGCGGAGGCTATAGAGGTCATCCCTGCGGTACATTATCAGTACTTCTATCAAGAAGCTGGGTTATGCGCATGGGCAGAACTATAGCAGTAGCAGCTGCCATGGGGCCCAAAGCTTGAGGGGACCAATCATGTGCAAGAACATTGTACCATAGATGATGGGCATTTTCTGCTACTTACCCCTACTATGTGGGCTCTCTGATACATAGCACCATATTTATAGCTTTTATTGTGGCTACATATGCTGCTGCTTGAGTTACGTGTTTGAACCCTGCCTCGATTTGATATGGGGCTGTATAAATGCTAGTTACTCACTGGTTGTTGATATGGAAGGTGATTTCTGAGTAAAAATCAGAATAAATCCTTGACATTGAGAGTCCTAAATACCCCACTCACACAGGATGATTGACAGCTTTCCCTGTATGATTGTGTACAGAGAAAGCTGTCAATCAGCTAGTGTAGGTGGGGTAATGAGGAAGCTTGGGACTCCAGGAAGAAAAAGGGTGTCCTGATTACCCCACTCACACGGGGTGATGGATGACCTTCTCTGTACACACTAATACAAGAAAAGCTGTCTCTCCTGGGAATCCTGAAAGAATTTACTCATTCTGCTCCAAATCAGATCACAGAGCTCAGCTCCTCTCCTCTATCATATAACCCTATATATCACAGAGCTCAGCTCCTCTCCTCTATCATATAACCCTATATATCACAGAGCTCAGCTCCTCTCCTCTATCATATAACCCTATATATTACAGAGCTCAGCTCCTCTATCATATAACCCTATATATCACAGAGCTCAGCTCCTCTATCATATAACCCTATATATTCCAGAGCTCAGCTCCTCTCCTCTATCATATAACCCTATATATCACAGAGCTCAGCTCCTCTATCATATAACCCTATATATTACAGAGCTCAGCTCCTCTATCATATAACCCTATATATTACAGAGCTCAGCTCCTCTATCATATATCCTTATATATCACAGAGCTCAGCTCCTCTATCATATATCCCTATATACCAGAGCTTAGCTTCTATCCTCTATCATGTATCCCCATTTATCACGGAGCTCAGCTTCTCTCCTCTATCATATAACCCTATATATCCCAGCGCTCAGCTTCTCTCCTCCATCATATAACCCTATATCTCACAGCTCAGCTCCTCTATCATATAACCCTATATATCACAGAGCTCAGCTTCTCTCCTCTATCACATTCTGATCTTGATAGGGCAGTATATATATCACCTGATAGGCTATCTGTTTGCTCGGTATAAGAATGCCACTGCCCGTTTCTTAGGATGTGATTTATACTGAGGGCATTTGAAGCTGGTAAACTGCAATGTTCAGCAAAACCGTGTAGTGAATGCCTGTAAAGGGGATGCAAATTAAGGCGCTTTAACAACTTTTGTAGCAATAGACTGTTTTACTGAAAGTCAGCATGACCATGATTCATGACTGTAACCTAAAATAAAGCTGCCCACACAACCATATCTCTTTATTATACCTACTTTTTGATGTGCCATATCTTTTGGCACAGTGTTAGGGCTTGTTCACACGACACTTTTGTGATCCGTTTTACGGACCCACAAAATGGATCTAACAATTGTCAGTGTGATTAACTGTGTTCAATGGCAAAAGCGCATCACTGTTCTCACGGGAGATCAGCAATGCGCTTTTGAGAGCTCTCCTGCGCTTTTCGCATCCGCTTTAAGAATTGACATGTCGATTCTTATTGCGGTTTACGCAAGTGAAAGCCCATAGGAGATAATGGAGTGCGCTTTTGGCACCTGTCCAAAAGCGCTCCACACTGGGCACGTATCGGCGGCGCATTGCTTCCTGAAAGCGGATGCGAAAAGCGCAGTGGGCGGCGATCGGAGGTGAGAGGCAGCTGCAGGGAGATGGATGGATGGATGGATGGCTGGGTGGTGAGGTGCTGCAGGGAGATGGCTGGGTGGTGAGGTGCTGCAGGGAGATGGCTGGGTGGTGAGGTGCTGCAGGGAGATGGCTGGGTGGTGAGGTGCTGCAGGGAGATGGCTGGGTGGTGAGGTGCTGCAGGGAGATGGCTGGGTGGGGAGGTGCTGCAGGGAGGTGGCTGGGTGGGGAGGTGCTGCAGGGAGATGGCTGGGTGGTGAGGTGCTGCAGGTAGATGGATGGCTGGGTGGTGAGGTGCTGCAGGTAGATGGATGGCTGGGTGGTGAGGTGCTGCAGGGAGATGGATGGCTGGGTGGTGAGGTGCTGCAGGGAGATGGATGGATGGGTGGTGAGGTGCTGCAGGGAGATGGATGGCTGGGTGGTGAGGTGCTGCAGGGAGATGGATGGCTGGGTGGTGAGGTGCTGCAGGGAGATGGATGGCTGGGTGGTGAGGTGCTGCAGGGAGATGGATGGCTGGGTGGTGAGGTGCTGCAGGGAGATGGATGGCTGGGTGGTGAGGTGCTGCAGGGAGATGGATGGCTGGGTGGTGAGGTGCTGCAGGGAGATGGATGGCTGGGTGGTGAGGTGCTGCAGGGAGATGGATGGATGGGTGGTGAGGTGCTGCAGGGAGATGGATGGTGAGGTGCTGCAGGTAGATGGATGGCTGGGTGGTGAGGTGCTGCAGGGAGATGGATGGCTGGGTGGTGAGGTGCTGCAGGGAGATGGATGGCTGGGTGGTGAGGTGCTGCAGGGAGATGGATGGATGGGTGGTGAGGTGCTGCAGGGAGATGGATGGCTGGGTGGTGAGGTGCTGCAGGGAGATGGATGGATGGGTGGTGAGGTGCTGCAGGGAGATGGATGGATGGGTGGTGAGGTGCTGCAGGGAGATGGGTGGTGAGGTGCTGCAGGGAGATGGATGGCTGGGTGGTGAGGTGCTGCAGGGAGATGGATGGCTGGGTGGTGAGGTGCTGCAGGGAGATGGATGGCTGGGTGGTGAGGTGCTGCAGGGGGATGGATGGCTGGGTGGTGAGGTGCTGCAGGGAGATGGATGGATGGGTGGTGAGGTGCTGCAGGGAGATGGATGGATGGGTGGTGAGGTGCTGCAGGGAGATGGATGGATGGCTGGGTGGTGAGGTGCTGCAGGGAGATGGATGGATGGCTGGGTGGTGAGGTGCTGCAGGGAGATGGATGGATGGCTGGGTGGTGAGGTGCTGCAGGGAGATGGATGGATGGCTGGGTGGGGAGGTGCTGCAGGGAGATGGATGGGTGGGGAGGTGCTGCAGGGAGATGGATGGGTGGGGAGGTGCTGCAGGGAGATGGATGGGTGGGGAGGTGCTGCAGGGAGATGGATGGCTGGCTGGGTGGTGAGGTGCTGCAGGGAGATGGATGGATGGTGAGGTGCTGCAGGGAGATGTATGGCTGGCTGGCTGGGTGGTGAGGTGCTGCAGGGAGATGGATGGCTGGCTGGCTGGGTGGTGAGGTGCTGCAGGGAGATGGATGGCTGGCTGGCTGGGTGGTGAGGTGCTGCAGGGAGATGGATGGATGGCTGGGTGGTGAGGTGCTGCAGGGAGATGGATGGATGGTGAGGTGCTGCAGGGAGATGGATGGATGGTGAGGTGCTGCAGGGAGATGGATGGGTGGTGAGGTGCTGCAGGGAGATGGATGGATGGTGAGGTGCTGCAGGGAGATGGATGGGTGGTGAGGTGCTGCAGGGAGATGGATGGATGGGGAGGTGCTGCAGGGAGATGGATGGATGGCTGGGTGGTGAGGTGCTGCAGGGAGATGGATGGATGGCTGGGTGGTGAGGTGCTGCAGGGAGATGGATGGATGGGGAGGTGCTGCAGGGAGATGGATGGATGGGGAGGTGCTGCAGGGAGATGGATGGGAGGTGAGGTGCTGCAGGGAGATGGATGGTTGGGGAGGTGCTGCAGGGAGATGGATGGGTGGGGAGGTGCTGCAGGGAGATGGATGGCTGGCTGGCTGGGTGGTGAGGTGCTGCAGGGAGATGGATGGATGGTGAGGTGCTGCAGGGAGATGTATGGCTGGCTGGCTGGGTGGTGAGGTGCTGCAGGGAGATGGATGGCTGGCTGGCTGGGTGGTGAGGTGCTGCAGGGAGATGGATGGCTGGCTGGCTGGGTGGTGAGGTGCTGCAGGGAGATGGATGGATGGTGAGGTGCTGCAGGGAGATGGATGGGTGGTGAGGTGCTGCAGGGAGATGGATGGTGAGGTGCTGCAGGGAGATGGATGGGTGGTGAGGTGCTGCAGGGAGATGGATGGATGGTGAGGTGCTGCAGGGAGATGTATGGCTGGCTGGCTGGGTGGTGAGGTGCTGCAGGGAGATGGATGGATGGTGAGGTGCTGCAGGGAGATGGATGGCTGGCTGGCTGGGTGGTGAGGTGCTGCAGGGAGATGGATGGATGGCTGGGTGGTGAGGTGCTGCAGGGAGATGGATGGATGGTGAGGTGCTGCAGGGAGATGGATGGTGAGGTGCTGCAGGGAGATGGATGGTGAGGTGCTGCAGGGAGATGGATGGGTGGTGAGGTGCTGCAGGGAGATGGATGGCTGGGTGGTGAGGTGCTGCAGGGAGATGGATGGCTGGGTGGTGAGGTGCTGCAGGGAGATGGATGGATGGGTGGTGAGGTGCTGCAGGGAGATGGATGGATGGGTGGTGAGGTGCTGCAGGGAGATGGATGGGTGGTGAGGTGCTGCAGGGAGATGGATGGATGGCTGGGTGGTGAGGTGCTGCAGGGAGATGGATGGATGGCTGGGTGGTGAGGTGCTGCAGGGAGATGGATGGATGGCTGGGTGGTGAGGTGCTGCAGGGAGATGGATGGATGGTGAGGTGCTGCAGGGAGATGGATGGATGGCTGGGTGGTGAGGTGCTGCAGGGAGATGGATGGATGGGGAGGTGCTGCAGGGAGATGGATGGGTGGGGGGGTGCTGCAGGGAGATGGATGGATGGTGAGGTGCTGCAGGGAGAGTGTTGGCTGGCTGGGTGGTGAGGTGCTGCAGGGAGATGGCTGGGCGGTGAGGTGCTGCAGGGAGATGGATGGGAGGTGAGGTGCTGCAGGGAGATGGATGGGAGGTGAGGTGCTGCAGGGAGATGGATGGGAGGTGAGGTGCTGCAGGGAGATGGATGGGAGGTGAGGTGCTGCAGGGAGATGTATGGCTGGCTGGCTGGGTGGTGAGGTGCTGCAGGGAGATGGATGGCTGGCTGGGTGGTGAGGTGCTGCAGGGAGATGGATGGCTGGCTGGCTGGGTGGTGAGGTGCTGCAGGGAGATGGATGGCTGGGTGGTGAGGTGCTGCAGGGAGATGGATGGCTGGGTGGTGAGGTGCTGCAGGGAGATGGATGGATGGTGAGGTGCTGCAGGGAGATGGATGGGAGGTGAGGTGCTGCAGG
Organism: Phyllomedusa bahiana; assembly: GCA_025379985.1. Taxonomy (NCBI): domain Eukaryota; kingdom Metazoa; phylum Chordata; class Amphibia; order Anura; family Hylidae; genus Phyllomedusa; species Phyllomedusa bahiana. Next base: position 61,874 of record JAODAL010002091.1, on the reverse strand, counting down.
GAGATGGATGGGAGGTGAGGTGCTGCAGGGAGATGGATGGGAGGTGAGGTGCTGCAGGGAGATGGATGGGAGGTGAGGTGCTGCAGGGAGATGGATGGGAGGGGAGGTGCTGCAGGGAGATGGATGGGTGGCTGGGTGGGGAGGGGCTGCGGGGAGGTGGCTGGGTGGGGAGGTGCTGCAGGGAGGTGGCTGGGTGGGGAGGTGCTGCAGGGAGATGGCTGGGTGGGGAGGTGCTGCAGGGAGATGGCTGGGTGGGGAGGTGCTGCAGGGAGATGGCTGGGTGGCGAGGTGCTGCAGGGAGATGGCTGGGTGGGGAGGGGCTGCGGGGAGATGGATGGGTGGCTGGGTGGGGAGGTGCTGTGCGGCACAGGCGGGGAGACGAGAGAGATTATTTCTAAAAACTGATCCGTAAAATGCAAGTCAAAAAGTATACAATACGGATCCAAATAAAGTATCAACTGCTGCGTTTTTCAGATCCGCTTTCCGGATGCGCTTTTCACACCTCAAAAACGGATCCATAAAAAGGATCCAAAACGTTGTGTGAACAAGCCCTGACTGCTTTTGTTGTGGTATCAGCGCTAAAACATTCAAAAAGGGCCAAATAAGAAATGTACATGTGTCACGGGGGTTAATCCTTCTTATACACAGTTGAGTCACATTATTATGACCACTCTAATATTTAGAGTAACTGCAGTGTACAGCATGGACGGCAGCTAGACAGGCTGGAAGTGACGCGATAATTTCCTGATAGGTTGTCCCAGGTATCTGGAGCTGACTGCATCCCACAGCTGGAGGGTGCGTGGAGGGAGCTATACAGCACAGATGAGGATCATTGTGGTTCCCCCAGATGCTCAATTGGATTCAAGTCTGGGGAATTAAGGGGCCAGGGTGGTACTTGGGAATCTTGTTGATGCTTTTTCAATGTCCTATATTTCTAGCTGTGTGATTGATTCATACCCAAATTGGAATAGAATGCCTTCCACATGGATGAGTGACCCGAGAAAATGACGCGAAAACATCCCCAAGTCCATAATGCTGCCACCATCAGCTTGTGTTCTTCCAGCAATGGTTGCAGGGTGTTTAGTTTTCTGATATTTTTTGCCTGACACTGCAACATCCACCTGTTCCATGAAGCAGAAAATGTGACTCATCAACGACGTCAACCCTTTGACAACTAGCAGAGGTCCAGTTCCGAGCCATGGAAATTGAAGCCTTTTCTGCCAATACCACTTTTTTCAGGGGTGCAATGACTATCTGTTTGATTTGAGTCCCATACGCAGTAGGGATCACTGATCCTTTAGACACGTCTGGTAGCCCCTGGTTCATTTTGGTGTTGAGCTGCTCCACTATAGCGTATCGGTCGCCCTTGTGCGCCTTAATAGCCAATGTTCACCTATTACAACAGTGGTACGTGGTTCCACAGTTTTCATGTTGCTTATTCACCATGGTGTCATTTGTCCACTGACGATACACTTTTCACCACAGCAGCACATGAACAGTTCACAAACTGAACAATTTCAGAAATACTGCCATCCTTGGCCCGAAAGCCAATGATCATCCCTTTCTGCTGCCCATTTTACCCATGATAGTAACAAGGGATATGTGCTCAGGCAACCTATCCCACACTTTATATACCCACCAAGCCGGCTCACCATACGTGACTTCCTTTATGAACTACGAGCTGTCACCATCTAAAGTAGGAAGTGGTCATAATTATGTGAATCAACTTTGTACCTACTAATGTACTCCTTTCCAAGTACCCTCATAAAAGAGAGAGCCACATTTGTTTCCTTAAAGGGGTTTTATCGGTTGAGGTGTTCGTGCTCTTCAGCTAATTCTGAGATTAAATTTGAAATCCAGGGGCGAGTCTTTCCTCTCAGCAGGCGTGTCTCACCTCACTGAAGAGCTGTGACAGCATTGTTCTGTGTGGGGAAGGTTGTCTGGACAGAACAGATCTGCAGCCTCCTGCAATGTTCTCTTGTCTGCAGAGCCTTCATCTTCAGGCTCCACAAGCTCCTTGCTGTGCTATAACCAGTTATACACACAGCCTGAACTGATGAAACACATGTGAGGAATGCACACTGTCCTCCCTTCTTCCCCCCTCTGTTATCAGGCAGGAGACTATATGACTGTGTTATATGGAGGGAGCACAGGACATAAGACTGTGTTATATGAGGGGATCTATGAGTTAAACAGTCAGTAATTAGCCAGATCATTCACCTTAGAGCTGGGAGATGAGTATAGAGCCAGCAGCCCTCTCACATAGCTGGTTTCACTTTTGGTTTTAACAGCTCAGAGGGGAGTAAACACAGAGTGTGCAGGCAGCCAATCACATCACAGGGGGCGTGTCCGGGGGCATATACCAACAGGCTGAATGAAATGTCAGCCAATCACAGTGCAAGGGGCGTGTCCAGGGTGGAATCCGACCTGTGGCGTGTCCCAAGAGACTGAATGAAATGTCAGTCAGCCAATCACTGAAAAGGGGGCGTGTCCCAACTAGCAGCTGCAAAAAATAGCTATTGATGCACAGTAAAGCTCATATCTGCTATACTAAGTGACTTAGGTAATGCAAACCAATTACAAAAGTGCTTATTTTTTACTGTCCCATAATCTGAGATATCTTTGTAGCGAGAAAACCCCTTTAAATGTATTGTAAAGGGAACCCCTGCTACAATCAGTAGTAGTCACTAGTGCAGAAATGCAGCTTCTACTCTGGAGGGCTAGAATGGGCACCAAGTCATACTATATCTTTCTAGCTATGCTCGCTGCAGGAGAAACGTGTGCTGGATTTCCTGGGACAAGATGCCATCTCTGGGACTTTCAGCCGCCAGTCCTGTGCCAATCCTCTGATCTGCAGCAGATATTTAGCTAAAGAAGTAGACCCATCTGGACCACTCTTAACCAGTGACGTCCACAGTGCCGCCATTACAGAGTCAGCCACGTACCTGTGTTATCAGAATCACTATTTGAGCAGGGGTGCATTAAAATTTTACTTTCGCATCATTACCCTGTAAAACTGTTATTGTTCACAACTGAAAGGAACACTAGACTTTATGCTATTTTAACACAAGTGTATATGTCCTCTGGGTCCCTATTCTACGATTTTTTTCCCCCCAAAAAAAGAAATTCCAGAAGCAGAACTGTGTAAGTGCTTTATTTTTGTAAAAAATGCTCAATTCTCTCAAGTTCTCTAATATAAGTACTTAAAGGTTTTCTTTGACCAGGGCTGTGGAGTCGGCAAGCCAAAGCCCCGACTCCGACTCCTCAATTTCCCAAACCTCCGACTCCTGACTCCCTCATACACGGCGCATGTTTAAGTGATAACTGTACTGTAGTAAAGTGGAAACATCCGGCTGTTTATCACCTTATGATACAATAATCAAGCTATTTAGGTAGAACAGACCCTTTTGGTTGAGTTGAAGAAAAAACTGTATTTGTATCAAAGTCCAGTCTGCACCAACATTGGGAATGTGTAGAAGAGACCTGGGATCCAGAGCCCAGAAGGATTTACCAAATACTAACAAAATGATAAAAATGAACATTTTGATTTTTGGGAACAAAACAGTAACAATGCAGTTATAGGAAAGAATCTGCAGAACTAAGCAGATGCTAAATACTTCCAAGTCAAATTTATGTATAAGATGTAAGATGACTGTATATAAAATTACAGTAGCCTCATGTACAAAGCTGTAGTGGATGGTGAGATATGGAGCCTGAAAGTCACAAATACAAAACATTGTTACCATTTTGCTTGTCAGTGTAAAATATATTTATTGGCTATGACTTTTTAGAACACACACAAATTGTAAATATGTAAAACACTGCAGGAACATTTGTGGAAATAGTATTGCCTCCATCAGGTCCTACATACATGACCTCAAATCTGATCTCATTATTTCCAGGCTAGAGAACGGCCTCTCTACACTAACTTGGGTTGGGGGCAAAGCGGTGACCACAGGGACAACATCTCTACCAATGTCAGGGTATAAAGGAATTGCCTCAGCCACAGTCAGTTTTGATGAGTGGTTGGACTCTTCTAATTCTTTGAAAACAGGTGAAAAATTTTGCTGAAATCTGTTTGCCATGGGAGCAAAATCTTTTCCCCTGGGGCAGCGCTTTGCCTGCTCCATGTCATCACTTACACTCCTCATGTGATAAGGCTGAAGATATGGAGCAGCAGCACTGGCCGGACCCAATTCCTTTTGCTCTTTGGACTGCATCGAACTAACTGGACCAACTTATATATTTTGGGAGTCTGAGTCGGTCCATTTTATGATGACTCCTGCATAATAGACACCGACTACACAGCCCTGTTTTTTACTACAAATATTGGCTTTCGGTATGTAAGGACAAGTAATTGAAGAGCTTTTCTAAATACATTGGTCTCATGATTTTTCCCTGGTCAGGAGATGAGAGATTTTATCTGCTCTGATTGCACACAGGTTTCTCTGGTTATAGTCTATATCTCCCTTCCTGATTACACCGAATACAGGGAGTGACATCACCATGATCGGAGCTCACTCCGGAGCAGACTATTTATCTCTAACCAGCTTAGCTTTTGTTTTCAGACAAGCAATTGTTTTCACTCCTCAGAGCATTTGTAGCTTTGTTTACGGAAGATTATATCTCCTGCACTTATGTCTTTGTAATGTCTTGGCTAGGGGAGCAACATATGCTAATCCCTGCTATAGATCCACCCACAGCCCGAGAAGATAAAATGCATGAAAAGCTGCCTGTGACTGAAACAGCATGGTGAGAAAACCCCTTCAGGAGGGGTTTGTCATCTCATAAAATCCTCTTTGAGGCTAGTTTGCAGCTTGCTTCGAAGTGACCTTGGAGAATGGGTAGATGGCAGCTCTCCCCCATTCTTATCTATGGGAGTTTTGAATATAGCGCACTTGCTCAGCTTTATTGAGAATTCCCATAGAAATTAACTGGGAGAACTGCACAGATGCCACTATCTCGGCGTTCTCTGAGGCTGGCTTGTAGTGAGTTATGAGCCGACCTTGGAGAGGATTTTACGTGATGCCTAAAGCTCTTTCATGTTGTGCACACACGTCCCACCGCAGAAGTGTATTCTATAGTTTTGTGTCTGCATTTCGCTAGAATTCTGATCTGATACTGTAGCCTACTAGTTGTGCAAGTGTGCCGAAATGTGCCCGATGCTCTGACCAACATACGGTGTCGTCACCATTTTATCACGCTGGGATTTCACAATTTGTGATCAAATCCTCTTAGCTAAGTATTGCTCAGACATTTGCTTTTGTTCATTTGATTGCGAGTCTAAGTGGAGGCCCTTTACATAGTGTTTTAGGGAACTGTATTATCAGCAGCGTCCTAATATACTGTTATCAACATCTTTTCCTATCTTAGCTGTTGTCTGGTTTAGGAAACCCATTTACAAATACTGTACACTATTAAAGGGGTTTTGCCAAGAAGGGAGTTCCTCACCTAACAGGCTGATACTCCCCTCTTGAGGCTTGAAAAAGGGGCGTTGGGTTTTAAAAAAAAAAAAAAAAAAAAAGTACCTCCTCTGATGTCATCACTCCACCTCCCATGCACGTTCCTGATATTCAGTCTCTGTACTTGAGCAAACATGTTTGGCTAATCCACAGGGGATAATTGTATTGTGCACAAGTTTCTCCCTCTTATTTGCTCAGGAGAGAAGATAAGCTCTGAGAAGGCAGTGTCTTTCATTTGTTCACGAACTGCTGCAGGAGGGAGAGGAGGGCTAAGCAGGGAGTGTCTGCATGTTTACTCAGATAATTACATTACAACCAGTGGATTCTCTATACAAAAGACAAAGGATCTTTTCTCCCCAGTCCCTTCAAAGCTCATTCATGTTCACTGCCATCAGATAAGAAGTGCAAACCACAAAAGAGCCACCAGATCAGCTCCTGGTTGTGTCTAATGTAAACTGTCAGGAAACTAAGAGCATCTTAGTCAGGCTGTAGCTCTCAGAGGCTTCACTTTTTTAATGACATTTATTTAGAAAAGTAATACCCATTTTGGAGGATCCCACATCAACATTAGATCGTGGCAAAAGCCCTTTAAGGTATTTGAAAGGAATAGTCTAGGGTCTCCTATTTAGGGTCCTTTTCTATTAGGTTATGATTACATCTGTGTCGACCATTCCGTTCTCAACCTCCGACGCAGAGGGGCACTTAGGGATCCTTTAAACAACGGACACCCACGGCACCTGACAGACCCTATTAATTACAATGGGTTAGTTGGGTTACTGCCATGGTGTCCGTCGTTTAGACAAGAAAAGTAACCCAGCTTGCTTCACTATTTTTTCGGCAGAACTTGCAACGGACGTTCCAAACAGAACCTCCGACCCATATGTGAACCAAATTGTAGGAAGAGCAGCTACAAAGGGCATCTTTACACTGGAGGACTTAACATGTCCCCCATTACAGAGATGGTCTCATGCCTCATTTCTGTGGGTGCACAGTGGGGTAGCAGAGCACTTTTTGCGTTCCTCCTACAGATTCCAGCTAGTTACTTGGGGTCTCGTCACCAGGACATCCTGTGAACTGTTGATAGTTGCAGTAGATGTATTCTAAGCATTGATTGTCCAACGTGGATAACCCCTTTAAATTCTTGCCTGCCACTGTTTATACTACCAGCCGAGTACGGGTGCTGTTTATGGTAGCCTGTATAGTGGGAGTAGAAACACAGACTCTGTTATGGTTTATTTTTGGATTTTAGACAAGCCTTAAAGGGGTGTTATCACCATGCTGTTTTACACAGTCTCCTCTTCACAGTCGGCTTCAGGCTCCCACTTCCTGTTTAGGCTGTGGGCGGTTATACAGCAGCAACAGACATTTAAGCTCTATTATTCCTAGCAGAGCCTGTTAGATGGAGATTGATGATAGAGAGGCTTTAAACAGCTGGGCAGAAGACTACAGAACTCTAAAGGGTTAACATTTGTCAGTAAGAAACATAAACAAGCTCCTGTGCTGCTGATAAGATGCAGCAGGAAGTGATATCACCATCCCGACCAGGGCTGCTGGAGCAGAGAGTGGTGATCGATAACCTAGAATAGCTTGTGTAAACAAGCAGGAGAGAAGAAATGCTCTACATCAGTTCTTCTATTGGTCACCATTGTGGAATACCAGTGGCTGTATACAAACTTCACATTCAGTGGACATGTGATATAATTATGTCACCATATTGTCTACTGCTGGCTTTGCAGTAATATTGACAGTAGGATCCAGAAACAGAATTTATACAAATTGTGCCGATAGGAAGACTGTAAAGGAGCTATACCACAAAGGCATTTCATGCCTGGTTTGTTCCCTCTTCAGTTTTCAGTCGATAAGGGGCGTGTATAATTGATATGAACTGCATATCATGTTACCCAGCAGGCTGACATCACCATGCCTTTTCCCACATTGTGCTCACTCTAGTCAAGCAAGGTCTGTTTAAGTAAAGAGCTGTGAGTAGCTACAATGTAGAAGTGGTTAGCACTTCTGCCTTTCAGCATAGATGGATTTTCTTTCTCATTCCATGTATCTAATTGAGGTTTCTTTTCTTTTGGGTGGGTGGGGGATGAAACAATGCTTATCTGTACTGTTTGACTAATTTCTAAGGCGTAAACAGGATGGGAGTAGAATGACAGCGCCTGGTTGAATACTGTGAATGTGTGTGATTACTAGGCAAGGAAAAGACTGACAGTAGCTGCCCGAGAGGAGAGGTGATGTTTGCGCATGTGCAGCCAGGACTGAGGAGCTCTCGTCAGAATTAATGATGATGAACAGTTAAAATATTTCTAATTTTAATTTGCAAGCTTCCCACGTCACTTTTACTTGGTGGGAAAACCCCTTTTAACCATATAATTTTTGGCAACCCCCATCCACGCTACAACCCAGCATCATTATACGCTAATCCTTGCTAGTTCCCTTGACCCATTTGATAATTTGGGCAAAAGGAGCTACCAGTAGTATAGGCTGTCATTCCCTTATGGTGGGTTATGAGTAACACTATTAGATCTCCATCTGCTCATGTCCATATTGTAAACATATTGGTAGAAGCTTCTTAACTGTGTAGATTTTAAACAAAAATTAAAAAAAAATTAATTACTCTGTTATGTCACATCCGTATTCTTGATCAAAATAGATGGATCATACTACATTGGCCATCAATATGTATTTGCATGAAGCCACCACAAAGTATTTTCTTGTGCTTTTGTTGTTCGACGAGTTGCTGATCTAGATTAGCAGTGTGGCTTACTGCCAAAAACAACATAACATACCTATCAATGGTTTCCTCTAAATTGAATGCAAGCCACGAAAACCATAAGTGACTGTAATATATTTTAACATGACATAGCAGACTATAAAGCATCACTCATCACTTAAAGGGGTTTGGCCACGAAGAAAAAATTTGACGTTGAAGCATGCAATTAAATATAAACAATTTTCTCCATCATTATTAAAAAATCTGTACCGTTTTTGTTGAGGCTCCCTTAGTGATTCACTCTCCAGTGATACGACAGTGCTGTTGACTCCTCATCCTCTCAGATATCCCCTCTGGTCCTCTCAGCAGCTACTGAGTGCTCAACCTCCAGTCTTCAATGTACTCCTTTTTCCTCTGTATTCCTCAGTAATTAGCTAACAAATAAATAAAAAGAGAACTCGAAATCAGTTCTGTGCATTGAATAAAGAGAAAAAAAATCCCACATTTTGGTTCCTTCAATGATTTTGAACCTGGGCTCCCTGTGCTGTGGAGCAAAGATACTTTACATCCGACTACTTGTAACTACTCACAGCTCTTATACATAATCAGACCTTCTTTGACTAAAATGAGAAAAAAGCCTATTGATGACATCCTGCTGGCACATGATTTGAAAATGCAAACAATCACACACATCCCCCTCTGAGCACACAAGCTTGAAGACTGGATACAGAAGGTATGAAATCGGATTGTGGCAAAACCCTTTTAAGGCTCCTGTGATTGCATTGTTCTTTGTGGCCCGTGCAATAGCTCTACTCTTAAATAATCTCTATGCTTTCATGTAAATACCATCAAATATCGCATAACAAACTAAATGTCATTTTCTCCAGCTGTTGTTCAGTCATTTTTGCTAAGGAGTTCTCTCATAACAATGACCTATTGTAAAACTCAATTGTTATTTTAATTTTAACCCTTTTTTTATTAAGATTTAAAAAAAAAAAAAAAAAATATATATATATAATAAAAAATATATAATGTGTGTGTGTTATATAATATGTTTGTTGAATATAATATAGAAATATATTATATATAATATAAATATATTGGTGTGTAATAATATATATATATAATATATATATATAATATGTGTGTAATATATAATATATATATATAATATATAAATATGTGTGTGTAAT
>JAODAL010002091.1:0-50000 GCA_025379985.1 Phyllomedusa bahiana | reverse complement strand
AAGACTGCTGACTTGACAGTTGTCCAGAAGACATTGATACACTCCACAAGTAAAGGAAGCCACGAAAGGTCATTGCTAAAGCAGCTGGCTGTTCAGAGTGCTGTATCAAAACATATTAATGGAGAGTTGTGTAGAAAAGGTACACAAGCAACCGGTAAGGAACACAGCCTTGAAAGGATGGTCAAGAAAAGGCCCTTGAAGAATTTGGGAGAAATTCACAAGCAGTGGACTGCAACTATAATCAGTGCTTCCAATACACAGACTTATCCGGGTCATGGGCGACAACTGTCTTATTACTTGTATCACTCATGACCCGGAGACCCCGTCGGCAGTGTCTTGCTTGGGCTAAGGAGAAAAACTGAAGTCCTGTTTTCAGATTAAAGTAAATTTTGCATTTCCTTTATAAATCAAGGTCCCAGAATCTGTAGGAAGTGTGGAGAGTCCACAATTCAAGTTGCTTGAGGTTGTGTGAAGTGTCCATAGCCTGTAATGGTTTGGGGAGCCAAGTCACCAGCAGTGTTGGTTAGATTTCAGCCTCCACAAACTATCTGAGGCTTTGGCGCTGAATCTGCCTCAAGAATTGCCGTCCGTTCTTTTTTTCAGCACTAAGAAAAATCGGTGTTGTGTGCACTGAGACACTGATTTACAAGTGGAAACAACGAGAAGCAGATTGTAGTAAGATTTTGATGCTGATTCTGAAGCAAAATTCAGGTGAAAATCAGTCATGTGAACATACCCTTGTAATGATCAGAGCTCCAGGTCCCCTGCAAAGACCTGAATAAAAACCATAACATTCTGGCTGTCTGCAGCCACCACTGGAGGGAGACTATGGGGCTTACGACATACTTTTGTACAATATTGCCCACCGTAACCAATCTGAGTTAGTTTTTCCTTTATGTATTGCTGCAGTGAGAGTCTGTAGTCAGGATCCTTGATCTTTCCCAGTTTTCTTGATAACATAAACTTAGGACATGTCCCCACGGCACGGGTTTTTGGCCGGTTTTTCAGACTGTTTGAGATTTTGCAGACCGTCTGAAAAACTGTCCGCAAACAAGCACGGCGGGGCTCTATGGAAAACCTGTGCAGCAGTCCCTACTGCAATAGTTTTTCCTGCCCGCGGGCCGCTCAAAAAGACATTGAGCATGCACATTATTCTGTCTGGTTTTCGGACGGAATATAGGCATGCCAGTGTGAAGGGGAGGGCTTTTCTGCACTCAGTGCGAAGAGTTGTGACATCATCATTCTGTGTGTGCAGTGGAAGGGAGAGGATGTCAGCTCAGCAGCCTCCTGCTACGCTTTTGGCTGCAGCGTTCTCGGCTCCAGGCTGCACAAGCTCCTTGTAACCTCTGTCTTGGTGTAATTGCTGTTATATACACACAACCTGAACTGATGAAGAAATTGTGAGAAATGCTCTCTGTCCCCCCCTCACCCTCTCTGATATCAGACAGGAGGTAGAGCAGACTGTATAAGCCTGTTATACGTGGGGAGAGCAGTGTATAAGACTGTGTTAAATGAGGGAAGAGTGAATCTAGCAGTTCTACATACAGCCTGAACTGATGAAGCAAGTGTGAGAAATGCTCTCTACCCCCTTCCTCCCCCCTCTGTTATCAGACAGGAGGTAGAGCATACTGTATAAGCCTGTTATATGGGGGTAGCACAGGGTATAAGACTGTGTTATGAGGGGAGAGTGAATCTAGCAGTTACTCAGTACATAGAACTATCACTGGAGGAGCTGAGACAGCCTTCGTTATACACACAGCCATCTCAGGCAGCTCGTTTCTCACAGCTCAGAGGGGAGTAAGCACAGAGTGCAGGCAGCCAATCACAGCACAGGTGGTGTTTCCCGTCCGGGGGGGGGTCTCCCAACAGGCTGAATGACATCAGTCAGCCAATCACAAAAAAGGGGGTGTGTCCCGTCCAGCTGCAGCAGAAATAGCTATAGATGCACAGTTTAGCTTATAGCTACTATACGAAGTGACTTAGGTAATGCAACCCAATTACAAAAGTGCTTATTTTTACTGTCTCCATCATTAGAGATATGATCTTTGTAGCAAGAAAACCCCTTTAAGGAATAGATGGAAGGAATGTGGCTCTAGAGTAAGACCATGTAGGCTCAGGCTAGGTTTTGTATTGGAGGATTCACTTCGAAACCTCCATTTAGAGGTGAAAACGAGAGTCATTGGATCAATTTCACAGTGGATACCCACGGTGTCCAACGGACCCTATTAATCACAATGGGTCCATCAGGTTTCCACCGTGGAGTCCGAAAAAAAAAAATAATGCAGGTTTTTACTGCCATTCTAATTCACAGTCCGTTGGGTGCCGTGGGTGTCGGTTGTAAAAATGATCCCACGGCTTCTGTGTTCACCTCTGCAGTGGAGTTTCTGAACTGAACGCTCCGAGGCAGGTGTGAACCAAGCCTCGGTTTTCAGTCTGCCACCATTAAATCTGTATAGGAGCTGTATATACAGCACGATCAACACTGCAAAATGTATTTTTTTTTAACTTCTTTTAGATTCTTTAGGGTGCTTTTACATGGCAAAGACCAAATACCGGTCGGATTTCCCGACCAGTATTTTGTCTATTTTTGGCACTTAGGTGGATTCAAGCCCTCCCCCTTCACACCCACATGTTCATGTTCTGCCCGAAAAAGCAGGCGGAAGAATGAACGTTTTGTTCCGGACCGCCGGCAGTGTCAAAAACCATCCGCCGTAAAATCCGTGCAGTGTGGACTGCTGAATGGATTTTCTATTAAAGTCTATGGGGGAGCATTGCATGTTGGTTTTCAGACGGTTTCTAAACCCACACACCGTCTGAAAAACCGACCAATAAACCAATATACTTACAATACATGTCAGGTGAAGGCTTGTGTTTCAGAAATAAGGAAGATGACCTTGTGGTAATTGCTGTAAACTATAGAACCACTGTTACTGTGTCGAAAGTTATAAATGCAAGCAAAAAAAGGATAAAGAAACTAATAAAGTAAGTGGGAAGTCACGTAACCGGCACGGTCATCTCCAGCATCGGATATCTGCTGATGTATGAAGTGTGCGCTCAAACCTCTATATGCGTTTCAGTTTAGGAAGTTTTTTTGGGGGTAACATATGCAAGATTGACGTAGAGATGTACAATATATCACTGCAAATAATAATCCCTGTTAAAACTTAACTTTTACTTATCTTTTTTAAAAAATATTAATATCTAAACCCCTATACATTACCACTACATACCTAGATGATACAGCATACTGTGCACTATCTGCCAGTGGAGTAATAGGGATAGCTGGGATTTAAAGGTGTTTATTCACGCATGTAGTGACATTGTCTGTCATTAAAGTGGAGCCGCTCTTTATCAGGGCGATTACTCCACTGGCAGATAGTGCACAGTATGCTGTATCATCTAGGTATGTAGTGGTAATGTATAGGGGTTTAGATATTAATATTTTTTAAAAAAGATAAGTAAAAGTTAAGTTTTAACAGGGATTATTATTTGCAGTGATATATTGGTATAAATCCTCTGTTCATATAGAATTTGTAGTATTTCGTAGAGATGTACAACCAACAGTGTGCACAGCTATGTATGCTTGGTGACAGGTGACCAGCTCTCCATAGTCTCCAAATTGACTGACTAGGCTTGCATCTTAGGGCATGTCCCCACGGCACGGGTTTTCGGACGGTTTTTTTCAGCCGGTTTGCGGTTTTGCAGACCGTCTGAAAAACCTGCTGAAAATGAGCACAATGGTGCTCTATGGAAAACCCGTGCAGCAGTCCCCACTGCACGGGTTTTCCGTCGGGCAGTTTTTCCGCCTGCGGGCCGCCCGGAATACATTCTACAAGCACAATTTTCCGTCCAGTTTTCGGACGGAATCTGTGAATGTGAAGGGGGAGGGCTTTTCTCAACCCCCCCCCCCCCCCACCACCACCACCACCTCCCCCCTGAGGCCGTGTGCACTGCACACAAACGGGACAAATACCGGTCGCATGCCATGGGGATGCAGCCTTAGGCAGAGTTCACACGGCTTATTGACAGCGTAATTGCAGGACGGATTTCGCCCGCAATTAAGCTGTGTGTACGGGGGTGGGGAGGCCGGCCCCATAGACATCCATTGTCCACGGCGCGTATCCCGTCGGGATGATTGACATGTCACTTTCTTCCCGCTCACCGTATTTTGCAAGCGGGGAGAGGAGACGGAATCCATAGTTCTCTATGAGAACTGTGGATTACTGTAATGTCTGGGACGGTTTTCGGCCGTATTAGAGCGCAATACGGAACGAAATCCGTCCCAAAATAAGCCGTGTGAACATAGCCTTACTGTAACAGCAGCTCTGTACCACAAACTGCTGTGGTGCAGAGCTGCTCCCTTTATAGGGAATGTACACCCAACCGATTTTTTTACGCCATTTTCAAAGCATTTCCTTGCCCCAAACAGCATCAAAAAAGCCTCTAAAAAGCCCCCAGTTGATTTTCATTGACTCCTATGTAAAACAGTGTTGTAGTTCACACACAAGGTTTTTCCGAGCAAGTGCCATGTCAATTCCTTGAAGTGAAAATCCTCATAGGAATCAAAACCCTCGGTGTGTTTTTAGAGGAGTTTTTGGGTGCGGTTTTTGCATTTGCTATTTATTTGTATGGGTGTTTCAGAAATAACAGTGCTGCAAAATCTCTACTGAAAATGTGCTTTTCAGACGAGATTTTGATGCCAATTTATAATCAGCCATGTGAATATACCCTTATGCTGCAAATAGCTGCCTAATTGCATAGAGAAGACTTTCACCACTTTTTGTATGTTTTCTCGAATGTCAGCATTTTTGTTAAACATCCAGGGGATTTTTACAGCGCTTATGTAACCGTTTACCTAATAACTACATTAAAAAATGCTTTCTTTTCAAAGTTGAACTTGGGTATGTGGTAGAGCATGTTTTCAACGGGATCTATTCAGTTTTTTTTTTCTGTAAAAAATATATATATATATTTTTCTCATTTGGTCCACAGATACTGAAATCAGTAGTGGGACTGAGGTTGAACCACCCCAAGAAGTGCGGCTCAAGGCCTGTTCACATTAGGTTTTGTGGCTCTGTTGCTAGTATCGGTCTTGATATTGTGAAAATGACTGCTGCCGAGCCAGAAAGGTCTTAATGTAGTCTCTCTTAAACTGCATTGGCTGTCTCACGATTGTATGTTTTATAAGCTGGACATATGACGTTTTGTGTCCAGCATGTACAACGTATGCAGTCGTGAAATAGACATTTAGGGCTACTTATATGAAAACTGAATAGGTCTAAAATTCACTTGGTTTCCCATAGCAACTAATTAGAACGCCCCTTTCGTTTTTCCAGAGCACTATCTGAAATTAAAGGGGTGCTGTGATTGGTTGCTATGGGAAAGAAAGTGAATTTTAAACCTAGTCAATTTTCATACATGTGGCCCTTAAGGTGACATGTATGACCGGCGCCAGTATTCTGGTGTCCTTTCAACCCAAAAGCTGGCGCAAGATTTATAATCAGACGCAGTCCAAAATTAGGCGCATTTTGCGGTGCCCGCGGCATTTTGTAATGTGCCCAAGATTTGGGGGCGTCGCACCACAACCGTATGATTCTACACATTTATGGCGGAAGGACGGCAAAAGTGAGTGCATTACTGCTGGAACAGGCAGAACAATTTAAAGGTGGTTTACATGAGTTGTCATAGAGGAACTAGAATGCCCCAACTCTATGACCCACAATAAAACTGGTGCATAGATTCAGGGCATTCTACGCTGCTAATGTGTGCAATAAAATTGTCGCCTGGCTGCCAAAATACATACATGTCGCCCAAAATGTAGTCCAAAAGAAAGTACATTGTAACAGAGGAGTGGATCCACTGGGCCAATGCAAGCGATGATAGCTAAGCCACGCCAGGGAACGGAGTCTAAGTAGCCCCCGGTTTTCACCAGAGCCCGCCGCAAAGCGGGATGGACTTGCTGCGGCGTGAGGCTACCAGGTCGTTACCCCTGACGTGACTTGCTTGCGATGGCGGCCGGGGTACAGCGTGGTACAGAAACGTAATCCGGAGGCGTAGTCGGGGACAGGCAGAAGGTCAGGGCAGGCAGCAGAGGTTCGTAGTCAGAGACGGGCAGACGGTCAGGGCAGGCGGCAAACAGGCAAGGTCAGGAAACGTAAGCAAGCGGACTGGTACACGGGTAATCAAGACTGAACTCCAATACTCTCTAAACACACGGAAAACACACCAACAGACTGGCAGGAAGTACTGGGGGCGGATACCTTAAATAGGACCAGCGCCCGACAATAACCAATTATCGGGACACTGGCCCTTTAAATTTAGAGAAGCCGGCGCGCGCGCGCCTTAAGCGGCGGCCACGCGCGCGACGGCCGGGACAGGCAGGCACGGCGTTCACTGGAGCGCGGCCAGGTAAGAGAGGCGGCGCCGAGGCAGCAGAGGGGTGGTCGCGGGCCGCCGCAGCCGCCGCGCCAGACCCCCTGCGAGCGGGGATGTGGTCGCGGGGGGCAGCGGAGCCCGCGACCCCCGTGACATACATTTTCTTGTTTGCCTGTATGAGTATACTGGCGATGGCCTCATAAAACCTGATGGGGTCTTCGTATGTCCTTTCTTTCCCCAACGGTATAGATTGTGTCCACATCATGTTTGGGTGTATGTAAGGAATTTCCACAGCACATTATTACAAAGGCATCAAAGATTTTGTGTATGGTTCAATAAAAGAACTTTATTCATGCAAAAAATGGCTCTCGTGCATCAGGGTAAAGAAGGTGAGGGAAACCAAGTTGTGCATAAAGGAGATAAGAAAAATCACCGTTCATCAGTTCTCTCCCAAACATGAATTATCCGTCTGGAGTACCGGTAGTGTTGTAGGGTGTCATCGGTATGATGTCCTATTAGTCCATTAGATCTTTGGGTGGTATGGTATGTTCTGGATACGTAATCCTTATTGTTTTCAGTGCTTCCAATTCGTTACCCTTGCTTTGACGTAGGAAACGGGAGTGTCAACGATATTCCTAGAGCGACTTTTTTTTAGGTTGTGTGGAGATAGTTCTGCTCATAAATCCTCCTTAGGCGGCCATAATAGAAAGTAGGTTAGGAAGCCTACATGAGCCGACGTTTCGGTGCAGAGGACCTTTATCAAGGAATAGGCACTGTAAATAGAATAATAAATGTCAATGACTGAATGGGACATATGAGGTCATGAGACAAGAAGTAGAGGGATATGAAAGGGGAGTGGATGTGATAAGATGCAAAGGCCATATGTATATAATGAGATAACTAGTGAGGTATAAAGCCCTAAAAATAAGCATAATATGGGTGAAACGGTAGAATGAGGGCATAGGCAAGGAAGAAATCACATGTACAATGGAAATATTAGTGTGTAGGTATAGGTGGGTATAGAGGAGAGTATGAAGCATATACAGGGGGTATGGGACATATGTGAATGACGTATGGGAAAGCGTAGTGTGTACAGAATGCATAGGGAATAGGTGGTATAAAGGTATTGTGAGAATGGGTGATACAAAGGAAATAAAGAGGTATAGGGGAAGCTAGACCAAGTAGAAAGAAGCCTAAGGCTAGGTTCACACGGCTTAACTGCGGGACGTAATTACGCCGTGTGGCCGGGAGCGGGGGACGGAGCGGGGGGCCAGCACTTCGCCGGCCCATAGACCCTCATTACTAGCGGCGCGTAGAGGCCGCTGGTAATTCACATGTCAATTATCTCCCCGCCCGGCGGCTTCGCCGGGCAGGGAGAAGAGACGTAATCCATAGTTTTCTATGAGAACTGTGAATTACCGTAATGAATGGGCCGTTTTCAGTCCGTAATTTGCGCACTTTGGCGCGTAATTGCGGACTGAAATACGGCCCATTTTAAGCCGTGTGAACATAGCCTTAGACAAAACAAGGTCAAGTCAGAGAGGAAAATAAAAAAAAATTCACAAGATCTACCGTATAAGACGGTGCCAGGAGCAGCTCTGTATGTGGACGGGAGGATCGGCGTTTTTAATATAGTATCATGCATGCGTGGAAAGACTAAAGGCAGCCCTTACCGAAAATGACTGAAGTGCGCTTCCAAGCCGCGCATGCGCAGAGTAGGGAGCTGATTCCGCACCATAAGAACAAGCCGGAAAAGAATTGTAAAGCGTGGAATATACACAGGAATGGGATAAGGAGTAGATATTAATGTGTAGAGAACGTGGGAAAGCAGGGGGTACAGAGGAGTAATGATAACATGGTAGATGGGGACTCCATCGCAGGTATCTCTTGGGAACATAGCCTTAGTCTATGTAAGGCTGCTGTGTAAAGTTAGACTAAACAGTCTCGGAAGCTCTCGCTAAAACGCGCGCACTCCCACAGCACGGGAGGGGGGGGGGGGGGTGGCAGTGTCCGCCGGCCCCAGTGACATTCATTACTCCCGGTTGGTAGGGGCGGGGAGAGGAGACATCATCCATAGTTCACTATGAGAACGATGGATTACCGTAAAGTCGGCATGCATCTCGCTCGTATTAGAGCGCAAATATGCGGCTAAACGTGCGGCGGAATTACCCCGTGTGAACATAACCTTAATTTCTCGTGTAATTGCGAGGCGCATTTCACAGCATATTAAATGCAATACGCTGTGAAATGCGCCCCACAATTACGGTAATCCATAGCTCTCCTAGAGAACTATGGATAACGCCTTGCAAACCTCCCTCCCTCCCTGTTCGTACAATACGATCGTACTTTACGCGCGGGTAGATAAGTGACATGTCAATGATTTGCGGCTATTACACGCTGGCCCCCCCGTGCCTAGGGAGTACGTGCTGATCAGCGCGAGCTCCCGAAACAAACGGTGTATTGCGGCGCTTACTGTATGTGCCACAATACACCGTGTGAACATACCCTTACAATGCAACACATTTATCGTAGAGTTGATAAATCTGGCGCATGTTAGAACAGATTAGTCGAACCTTAAACATTATTTAAGTTGGCTTACTTTATGCCACTAACTGCGCCCTAATGCTGGCGCATTGTGTCAGGCGATAAGCGATGCCCCTTTTAGAAGTCACACTGCTTTTGTCAGACGAGTCACAGAGGAGCCTAGAAACTGTCTAAAACACATCATAAATGAGGTGGGAAGCATGTGCATCATTATTTTTGGCGCAAATTGTGGCAGAAGTCTATCGCAACTGCCTTGATAAATGTGCCATAATGTATATAGGCTACATGTCAGAAATGTTATGTTGAAGGGTATCGGAGGCAGTTGTCCGTGTACACCGATATCATGTTACCATAACTCTACCCATCATACACAATCTTCCTCCTTACTGCTTTTATGATGTCACATAGATCTAACTTCCTTGTAGGAGCCACATTAACCACTAGTTGCCATTTAATATCCTCAATCCTAACACGCCGAAATGTCTACCAAAACGGATCTTTCAGATGTATGCCTCTCTATCCCACCATGGGTTGTGCTCTAGCATTCAACTTTTTTGGATGAAGTTTTTGAAGACAAAAATGCATCTAAAACCACGGGAAGTCTCGGTCTTTTCTCAAAAAAGTTGTCCAACCACACGGTTTCACAACGCAAAAAGCGGCTTTAATTCATGCATCCTGTCTCTTGCTGGTCAGGCTGTGGATGGTTCGCATATCGGCTCCATCTTCAAAGGTCTGAAAATTACTCTGAGATGAGAGCAGGAGATGTTTATATAAAAGGCCAGAAAAGCTTCAGAGCTAAAGTAAACGAGTCATTAGTCTCTGTTTGTTAGATCAGATCATCCCTGCTATCAGATAAGACAAACCGCAGGAGAGAATAGGGCAGAGCAAGTCCTAGAGAAACCTGACTGCACTCAGAGCTGATAAAATCACTTTAATCTCCTCCAACAATGAAAAATAAACAAAGCAACCTATTTGGCAAAAGTCTTCATTTACTGTCCCCTGCATGTGGAAAGCTCATCTTTGTAGTGAGACAACCCCTTTCATGTGTTTTCCCCAGTTATGATCTTATTCCGGTTTTTGCTAAAAAAAAAAAAAAAAAAAGCCCCGGCCTCTAAAAATCTGAATATTTGAACGTAGTATGATTGTCCTCCTCACAACCTGATTTATAAGCATCATCATGTGGTGTTGCCATAAATGCCCATTGCTGCTGATCCACAGGAGAACTCTGAATACTTCCTCAACAGAAATTGCTGCTGCTTGTTGTGAAAAGCTCCACAATAATCCAGTCCAGATCTACCTTCAGGAGTCTTACTGATAACCTATAGTTTCATAGTTTGTAAGGCTAAAAAAAGACAAGTCGTCTATCTAGTTCAGCCTATTGTGCTAAAGTGTTGATCCAGAAGAAGCAAAAAAAAAACCATGAGGTAAAAGCCAACTGTCCTCATTTTAGGGAAAAAATTCCTTCCCGACTCCAATCTGGCAATCAGAAAAATCCCTGGATCAATGACCCCTCTCCTGAATCCTAGTCACTGTAACTTGTTATATTATTACGCTCCAGAAATGCATCCAAACCCTTTTTGAACTCGGTTATTGAATTCACCATGACCAGTCCCTCTGGCAGAGAGTTCCACAGTCTCACTGCTCTTACAGTAAAGAATCCCTTTCTATGTTTATGTAGAAACTTCCGTTCCTCAAGACGTAGAGGATGCCCCCTTGTTCTAGATACAGCCCTGGGTATAAATAAATCTTGGTAGAGATCTCTATATTGACCTTTGATGTATTTAAACATATTTATTATGTCCCCCCGAAGCCTTCTTTTCTCTAAACTAAATAACCCTAATCTTGCCAATCTTTGTGTACTGTAGTCCACCCAGTCCTTTTATTATTTTTGTTGCCGCCTTTGTACCTGTTCAAGCTCTACAATGTCTTTCCTGTGCACTGGTGCCCAAAACTGTCCACAATATTCCATGTGTGGTCTGACCAGTGACTTGTATAATGGGAGAACCTATGTTAGGGCAGATGTCCAATCTCCAGGTTGTAAATGCCCTTTTGCAACATTTACCTGCTTTATATGTGTGTATGTATCTATGTATAGTGTGTGTGTATATGTGTATATATATATATATATATATATATATATATGTGTGTGTGTGTGTATATATATATCTTTTTGATTTGAGTATGTGTGAGAAGTCTTAATTTTTTTTTTTTTTTTGGATTTTCAGCTTCCACTTTCCTTTGGCATTCTGCCCGGTGACTTTTTATCTTCTCATACTTGTTTGTCTTTTAAAATAGAATAGTCCTGTTCCTTGCACATCTAAAGAGAATGAGGTCAGTCACTATTTTTATCGTCCTTTCTAGAGCTACGCTCATCTGTTAAGCCGACCATGTGGGTCTTGCTCCTGAAAGCTGCCTAGATTAGCCGTGTTTGGCACTTGTTTCATCTGCAGAAATCTAGACAGCAGGGTGCCCATTTTAATCACTACATGTCTTTCGGGTCCTTGCAGGAGTGGTCCACGTTTTTCGGGGGCCCTAGACAAAAAAGCGTATTGTGCCCCCCCCCCCCCCCTCGCCGCCTCCCCATGGTAACTTCAGCCCACTCCATACCTCCTTGCATCTCTTCTTGGCATAAAGTGGCACCCTAGGCGCTCGCCTACCTTCGCCTGCCCATTGTCCCGGTCCTGGGTCCATGGTCCACAGTGGAGCTTTACAGCTAAAAGTAGGATATTGAAACTGCTGTAATTCCCTTTATATAGTTGTCTTATTGAACTGGTTCCCTGTTATCTGCAGACCTGCTGGACTTGATGAGTTGTCTGCAGAGCATAGGTTGCTGTTTTCAGCAGCCTATATTCTGTCAATAGACTTAAGACACCACTAGCAAAGCTGAAATCTTCGGCAGCTCCTATGCTTGTATTGCATTTTTTTATATTGAATTTATCTTTGTAATCGCCCATTACAGGGATGCACTTTCTTTGGTCTGACATATTTTCAGATTTGAGTAGTCAGAAGCTTTTGCCTGGACTGGGTACTTGGAGTTTTCCTGCAGGGTTTTCCAGTGATATATAGCTTTATGTAATTTGAAGCAGGATTTTAGAGTAAAAAGCAGAGTAAATCCTAGACCTTAAGCTATGTCTACACTGTTAAAGTTAAAGGGGTTGTCTCACTTTATCTTACCTCAGTCCTATTTTCTTAGTTTCATTTTTGAATTCCGGATTGTTCACTGGCCTTACTGTCTTCTGCTGGCCTGCAATGATGAACTGCTGAGGACACCAGGTCTGTAGCTATAGCGACCAGCGCTGGCAGCCTATCGGGAGAGATCAGAGGTCTGTAGCTATAGTGACCCAAGGAGCTGATGCAGCCCATACAAGAGGGGATATCTAGGAATAAGTAGGTCACTGCAATACATGTCCTTTAACAAAGTGACTTGTTTTTGCAAGACCTTTGAACGGGTTGTCTCACTACAAGGATTGCTTTTTATGTTAAAGTCCTGCTGACACCGCCCACATACATTGATTGACAGTTTGCTTGGCTCAAATAAAAATGCAGGACAAGCTGTCAATCATTGAATGTCCATCACCGTCTATTAAAGGGGTTTTCTCATCACAGTGATTTAACTTGAAGGGAAAGGTAAATGAAGACTATTACTAAAAACGTTGCTGTGGTCTGGACATAAAGAAGATTTTAGCTCCTTTTTAGAGTACACAATTTTCTCTGGTTACCAAACACTTCTCTTTCCTCTGTCTCTTATCTGATTTGATCTAAGCTGTCATCGGTCAGTTTGACTATGGTGAGTCACTCCCTGCAGAGTCTTCTCACTAGCAATGGAGTTTGTTTTACCTAATTTAATAAAAAGCTTTCACCCTTTAAAGCTCTGTAGCTTGTCTATACCATTGCAAACTCCTTCCAGCTATCATCTCACCTATATACAAAGTCAGCTTCTCCTTGATATGTCAATCACTACTTCAGACTACCTCCCACAAGCGTAAACCATGAAGTGCGAGTCTAAAGCTAGCTGTGGCTCTGTAAATCTGCATGGGAAGCTCCGCTTCTCTCCCTCCATCATATAACCCTATATACCACAGAGCTCAGCTTCTCTCCTCCATCGCATAACCCTATATATCACAGAGCTCGGCTTCTCTCCTCCATCGCATGACCCTATATATCACAGAGCTCAGCTTCTCTCCTCTATCATATAACCCTATCAGGGCTGTGGAGTCGGCAAGCCGAAGCCCCGACTCAGACTCCTCAATTTCCCAAACCTCCGACTCCTGACTCCCTCATACATGGCGCATGTTTAAGTGATAACTTTACTATAGTAAAATGGTAACATCAGGCTGTTTATCACCTTATGATACAATAATCAAGCTATTTAGGTAGAACAGACACTGACAAGCAAAAGGGTAACAATGTTTTGATCTTTTGAACACTTGTGGGTAGAGCTGAAGAAAAATCTGTATTTGTCTCCAAGTCCAGTCTGCACCAACATTGGGAATGTGTAGAAGAGACCTGGGATCAGATTTCATTCAATATATGCTTGAATCTGATCCAGAGCCCAGAAGGATTCAGGCAGTATTAAAAACCAAAGGTGGATTTACCAAATACTAACAAAATAATAAAAATTAACTCTTTGATTTTTAGGAGCAAAACTGTAACTAAGCAGATGCTAATAGCAAGTCTATATATAGAAGACTATATAAAATTACAGCAGCCTCAAAACTGTAGTGGATGGAGTGATATGGAGTCTGAAAGTCACAAGTTCAAAACATTGTTACCCTTTTGCTTGTCCGTGTAAAATATATTTATTGGACATTAGGACACAAAAAAATTGTAAATATGCAAAACACTGCAGGAACATTTGTGGAGTCTCTGAATTTGTTCAGAGAAATAGTATTGCCTCCATCAGATCCTTCATACATGACCTCACATCTGATCTCATTATTTCCAGGCTAGAGAACGGCCTCTCTACACTAACTTGGGTTGGGGCAAAGCGGTGACCACAGGGGCAACATCTCTAACAATGTCAGGGTATAAAGGAATCGCCTCAGCCACAGTCAGTTTTGATGAATGGTTGGACTCTTCTACTTCTTTGAAAACAGGTGAAAACTTTTGCTGGAATCTGTTTGCCCTGGGAGCAGAATCTTTTCCCCCTGGGGCAGTGCTTTGCCTGCTCCATGTCATCAATTACACCCCATGTGAGGAGGCTGAAGAAAAAAAGGGAGCATAGCCCCCTGGCCCGGACCCCCAAAGCCTCTTAAAACTTTGCATCGCTAACTACCCAATCATTAATTTTTGGGAGTCGAAGCGGTCCATTTTGATGACTCTGACTCCGACTCCCGCAAAATAGCCGCTCCACGACTCCGACGCCAATCCCTGTTTATCACAGAGCTCAACTTCTCTCCTCTATCATATAACCTATAATACAGATTCAGTTCTCTCCTCTTCTATAACATATATATCACAGAGTCATTCTCTCCTCTATCATATAACATATATATCACAGAGCTAGCTTTCTCCTCTCATTGATAGGCTGAAGATATGGCATACACTGCGGATTCCAACTCCTCTTGCCTCTTTGCATCAAACTACTGGACACTATTATATATTCTGGGAGTCGAAGTCGGTCCATTTTCTGATGACTCTGACTCCGACTCCTGCAAAATAGCCTCCGACTCCACGACTCCGACGCCACATCCCTGCTATATATCACAGAGCTCAACTTCTCTCCTCTATCATATAACCCTATATATCACAGATCTCAGCTTCTCTCCTCTATCACATAACCCTATATATCACAGAGCTCAGCTTCTCTCCTCTATCATATAACACTATATATTGTCCGAGCTTTGAAGTGTAATACAAAATTCTTTTTGCTGTCATTTGTGACCGTTTTTCTTAGAAAATGAGGAAGGTGGAGATGAAAAACATTACATTATAACTTATTATACAGTTATTCCAGTTTAGCTGTAGACCTGTTAATGCTACAGTTTTTGGGTAACTAGGGTTACTAAAGATTAGGTTCACCTTAGCCCTACTGAACCTATTTTTTTTTAATAGAAAAGAGACTGTCTTTTAATGTGCAATAACAGGGCCTTCCGTTGTAGCACAAGCAATGAAGGTATGCAGTGCAGGACATTCATAGATGTGATTTCTCCTTAAAATACAGGAACATATATATTAAAAAAAAAAAAATAGAAAAAAAGGTCCGCTACATGTCGGTAAAAGATCTTCGAATCTTGGCGTGAACACATGAGTAAAGCAAAAATGGTTCAAGACCTGGAAAATGCTAGGTGACGGTATATGTCACTACAGGAACAGACTAATAATGTGTGCACAGGACTAGGATAGAGAAGCATGATCTAGGAGGGACACCTGAAGGCTATCTAGACTGGGCAATGCACGAAGACTTGATCCATAGGGTCATAGTGTAGAAGTTTTCTGGGGCTCCTGAAGGTATATGAGGTTCCTGCACGGTAATGCCCCACTTGCACAACCAGTCTGTTGGGCATGGACAGTGATGACGTTCATCCAATTATGTGCTATCAACTTCCTATCTCTGAAGAGTGTTTAATGGAACCGGGCGTTGGGATGGGGAAAATTGATGAGCTATCCAGTAGCCCCAGAAGACCCGCCTTATGCTTGAGGGGAAAGTGGGCACTCCTCATATCATTAGGAAATCTGATTACTATGCCTGTACATGGGCACTGTTCTAGAAGGTGGTAGAGGGACACACCTGGGGCAGATGTTACTCCTTCATGGGTAGTATCTGGCCACTCTAGATGTAGGCCTGATGAATTATATGTAACTGGCTAACGCCATACCTCCCAACTGTCCTTATTTTGGAGGGACTGTCCCTATTTTTAACCCTTGTCCTCTGTCCCTCTGTGCTCTATAAATGTCCTCTTAGCTCTTAAATGTCCTCTTTTTCATTTGAGAAAGTAGCTTTGTGTCAATTAAATGACATCTTATTTTAAAAAGTATCTGATGGCTTAGTACCGGTATTGTCACGTAATGGTGTATACTGCGGAATCATATGGCAGGGTAGATTACAAAAACACTGGGAGGAGGTGGATAGCGATGGTCCAGGAAGGTAATGGGTTGCTGCTTGGTCAGAGTGCAGAGGTTAGCGGTGGTGGGGGAAAGCGACAGCAGGCAAAAGGTTAGCGCCAGGGTTAACTGCAGAAGAACAGGAGCAAGCGCTGGACGGATGTTCCGGCGAGAGGGACTGGAAAGCAAGGAAGCTTAAGCACAATACTCAAGCAGTGAAACAACAGGCTTGAGGGTTTATATAGGAACAGGAAACAGGAAAACAAGATTGTGGCAACCAGTTGAGACAATCCACCATCTTAACTAAGGGCAAACTTAAGGGCAAACACAGTTAGTAAGTTCCAAGGCAAAGTAGGAGATTCCTGACATGTATATTAAAGAACAATTTACTTAATATTTCATCATTGGACACAATGCAATCCTGAGAATGTGTCCCTTTGTTGGTGTTAAAAAGTTGGCATGTAGTGGCGTGGTTAGAGGGTTTGTCTTAGTATGATGTTGTGTGGTTAGAGGCGTGGCCTGATGTGTCTCTTTGCAATCTCTAAAAGTTGGGAGGTATGTAACTCTTAGTTACTAAGGGTAAACCTTATGAAGGATTACCAACATAACTTTGGAGATTCCAGCCTCCTGAATGGGCCAGTTATCCTAGAGTCGTTCTTCAAGGGCAGATGGGTAAGAATTTCGGCACACTTATAACAGAGGGCACTTACATATGGAGGAGGTACAACTTTCTTGTCTTGGTCATGCAAACTAGCGGATTGACCATCTTCCAAGGTATATCTAACAACTTCACACCTGCCTATCCAGCACTGTCAGCAGTCTTAGGCAATGTTCACACGGGTTAACTGCGGGATGTAATTACGTCCTGCAGTTACGCCGTGTGGCCGGGGGCGAGAGCGGGGGTCCGGCATCTCGCCGGCCCATAGACCATCACTGCTAGCGGCGCGTATACGCCGCTAGAAAATGACATGTCAATTATCTCCTCCCTTGGCATATTCTCCGAGCAGGGATAGGAGACATAATTCCATAGTTCTCTATGAATGAACTGTGATTACGTAATAAGGGCTGTTTTCAGCCAGTAATTTGCGCCACTCTGGCGCGTATTACGGACCGAGATACGGCCCATTTTAAGCCGTGTAAACATAGCTTAGGGGTCAATGCTGCAGACGGACTCTTTTTTTGAATGGAGCATTTTATAGGAAAGTATTACAGAAAGGAAAAGATCCAGGGGGTTTTCAGAGAATATTGATTTTGCCTACATGACATGATTAATTATGAATTGGAGAGTATAAATATAGAGAGGATAGAGAACACTATTATGTAGTGTAAAATAAAAGATAGCTATGAAAGCAAAAAATAACAATCCCAGAAAGATATATGTTGTACCCTGAAGCCTGATGCTTCTTGGCAATGCTGAGCCTTTGTAATGTTTCTGAGAAAAGCACAGTGGCTCTCGTTTTGAGACACAAGGCGTCTTAACCATTGTATGACCAAGCTTGGTAGTGACTACGTCAATTTGGGGGACGAGCAGAGGGTATGTCCTGTAAAAAAGGTTTTTTTCATGGTTTTTATTATAATAGATTAATTTTTGCTTCCCTTAAGCGGTTTATTGTATGTATAAATCCACGGCATCCCTTGGAGATGTGCAAATATGCAAGATTTTTGTAACAGATACAAAAGGGGCTATGTCAGTACAGGCGTCTGATATGGCCATTCCATGACAGGTAAACTAACATTTTGGCAGAGATGGTCATCATCAGGGTTGGGACCATAGGTAGGGGGGTTCACACGGTGTATTTGCAGGGCGTTAATTAGCCCTGAAATTTAGCGTGGGGCGGGAGCGGGGGCAGGTGCGGGGGAGGCGGCACCTCAGCGGCACCCATAGAATTCATTACAGCGGCGCGTATACGCCGCTGGTAATTCAATGTCACTTATCTCCCCCGCGGCGGATTCGCCGAGCAGGGAGAGGAGAGTAATCACATAGTTTTATGAGAACTGTGATTACCGTAATGACTGGGACGTATTCCAGCCCGTTAATTTGGCGCACTCCGGCCGTGTGAACTGCTTAGAGTTGCTGAGCATGTGGGTGCGTGAGATTGCTTCCGGATGAGGGTGTATAGAAGTGCTTTCCACATCGCCCACAGTGCTATGCTTATCCACTTCTAATGGTCGGTCTGTTGGAAAGAACCATTCTGGTCGAAATTATGTGTAGCTACCTGGAACTTGGCAATGGGCATAAAAAAATAATTTGGCCATAGATGGTCTTTCAACAGGTTCCGCCCTTAAAGTGGATGGAGTATGCAGAGCACTGTGGGCGATTGTGAAAGCACGTATTACACCCATCGGTCTGGAAGCAATCTCACGGCACCCACATTGCTCTGCACATCTAATGGTCCAACTGATGATGACCATATCTGGCCAAAATGTTATTTTGTCACTGGTCCAATGGAGATGGCCATATCGAGCGCTGTACCGGGACATTAGCGGTTTGTAAAGTCGTTACTCGTGATTGCTTCACTGCTCACCTGTTGAGGTTAGACACTCCCTGTAGATGGAGTGCATGGACATGCTTGTAAGGACTACAGAGCCCCTGAATACTTTCAATAATTGGGATTGGTCATTGGAGGCTGAGATGCTGTCGCCGTATTATTGAGCAGAACGGTTATGCTTTTTAAAGTATTTTGTAATAAGTGTGGATATTTTATTTATGAAACCTGGTCAATTCTCAGTACTAGATTTCCAAGGCCTTTTGAACCGTGGATTATCCAATTTTAGGTAGAATAATGGCTGAAACCTTCTATTGAGCACTGACTCTGGTATATGGAGTCGGTTTCCTGCAAACCTTAAATTTATTTTGGAAGAGTTTGGAAAGCTATTCACACAAGTATATATGAGTGTATGCACACGTCACTTGAGCCTGTGCATACATTTTTATGACAGATTGCATATTGAAATCTAGTTTAGCATCAATGTCCCTTTTCAATGGGAAAAACTCGTGTAAAACTGTGGTGCTGATTCATTTTGTGTGGTTTTGAATACCTATTGATGCAGTACAAAAAAATAAAAATATGAGTTTCTATTAACACAGGAATTATGTTCGGATTTCACATCAGAAAGCCATGTTCTATAAACAATGTTAGGGGCCGTTCACACACGTGTTTGGTTCTGTGTTGATTCCGAAAATCAGATCCAAAAAACGCTGCAGCGTTCCTGATCCTAAACAGATCCCTCAGCAGCTGCGTGTTTGGATACGTGTGAATGCAGCAGGATCGCATCCTATAGTTCTAAATAGGACACCTGCTGCGTCTTTCCGGAATCAAGAAGGACATGTCTATTCTTGGGATCGATCTGAAAGACGCAGTGGAGACACACAATCAGGGATCTACTCCTGTGAACGCCGATTGTGTGTTTCTATTTAAAAAGGCAATGTACATCACATTGCACATTATTAGATACGTGTTTGGGTCCATTTAGGGTCGACAGACGGATCCAAACGCGATTTTTTTTTGTAACACTGACTCAAACACCGTGTGAACATACCCTTAAAGATTTGTGGCAGAAACTGAGGTTTCGCCTCGGATTTTCTGCTCCCATTCCATTCGATTTTTCTCAATGGGGAAAAATTCTGTTGCGTGCAATAAACCTTACATTGTTATCCCGCTGAACTTATAGGGTGCTTTCACACCCAGCGTGTTTTTGAGATGACGTTTTTCGGATACGTTTTTTTTTTATGCCGAAGGGCTCGGCAATTACTGCGGTACATTTCTGCAAAAAAAATGCACTGTGTGAATGCACCCTTTGGCCCCGTTCACACGGTTTATGCCGGGATTTGTGCGCCGTTATTGCAGGCACAAATCCGCCGTTGAATATGGGGCGGGACGGGGGCGGGCGGAGCGCGGCGGGGGCGCCGCTCCCGGGGCCCCCTTTAGACAATGCATTGTTTTCGGCGCGTCCGCGCCGTAAATAATGTGCACATGTCACTTTCTCCCGCCAGACGGATTCGCCGAGCGGGGAGGAGTTGACGGATTCACTGTTCTCAATGAGAGCAGTGGATTACCGTAATTGCTGCCGCGGATTGGCGCCGTACTGGAGCGCAAAATACGGCGCGCAGTTCGGCGCCAATACGCAGGCAGTATAAAGCGTGTGAACGGGGCCTTAGGGTGGGCATCCTCTCAGCACCGGACAAATAACGGTCGGTTTACTCTCACCGGTATTTGGTATGTTTTCGTGGCCGTGCACACGGCTGCAGGGGGGGGGGATGGCTTTTCTCCGCAATTAGCAGATAAAAGCCCTTCTCCCTTCGCATAGACATGTTTCATATTCCCGTCGAAAACTGGATGGAAGGAATGAACATGTTTCAATGTTTTTAGGACCACTGGCGGTCTGAAAAAACCAAGCCGGACGGAAAACCTGTGCGGCGGGTTTTCCATAGCGGTCTATTTTAAAGTTTGCGATTGTTTTGAAACCAAAAACCGGCTGTAAAACCGTGCTGTGGGGCACAAGGCTTTAAAATCATGGTGATCTCTTCAGAAACCGTGCTGCACCTGTTACGGCTAGTCTGGAATTGCAGCGAAATGGAGATGAGCTGCGGTACACATTGCCATTGTTAAATTAGGGTTGTATAAGGTTAGAAAAAAAAGTCCGGCGACTTCCACTATAACAACAGAAAACAAGTGCAGGAAGTGGCCACGAAACCACAGCTGCAGCCTCCCTCCATGTGTCGGATAGGAAAGCTCACATCTGAAGGTTTTATACTCAGTTTATGATGTGTTTCTAGGGGGTATATAAAATTATCCTTTTTAAATTTGGGAACAAACACTTCTTAACGGTTTATTTTTCCTTGACTACAGCAGCCGTGATAACATAGTTGTATCCAATGGTATTATATACTCTAGCATGGAAGCGGTGCTTTGCTTACCTTATAGGACAATGTTACTGTGATTAGTTCGTTGGGCTATGTTGTCTCCAGAGGTACTCTATTCACGGTCAGTGACTAATTGGTAGTGTTTATGTACTCTTGGCAGGGTGTCAGTCAGGAAAATCTGGAGTATTGGTTGCATTATTTAACAGAAGCCATAGAAGAAAAAATGAAGTTTTTATGGTAAAAAACAATGAAATTTCAACTCACCTTGGGAGCCTTACAAGACTTTATTATAGCCTCCGTTATTCTTTTATTTCCTCTTAAGAGAATGTAACCCTCTAAGTCCACTGGCTGTGACTTTTAACTTCATCCATGATTACTGTGTATTTTTTTTTTAAGATTTGTATTAAGAGGTTGTATCATTACATTAATTGGTCTTCAGAAGTAGGGGACAGTGGAAAACAAGCAAAATTTGCAATAGGATGTCATTGCAAAGCTTTTGTCTTGTTTTCACGGTCTGCCTTATCTTCGTTTTCTGTAAACACAGTTCCCCTGTGCCGGTCAGATTCCTCCTCCTTTCATTATTTGGTGACTGCTTACAAGTTACATTCTGTTCGGCCCCCGGTCAGTATTCACGGTGATGGTGCATTCCTGCCTCTCTCACTCAGATAAGGGGCCGGCAAACAATTTTACTCTGTACAGCTACCAGCTCCTCATTGACACTGCAGCTGCTTTGCAATCAGAAAACCAGCAGAATTGTGCCTAATGTGCTGCTTAGAAGGAGATGGATCTTGTGCTTGGATGAGTTCATAGAAGACTGGATTCAATGGAACAAACCTCCACTGTGAGAGGAGAAGAAATCGCGTGCTCTGAGTTCATTAGAAGTCTGTCTAGATGATGCACGGCAGTGGTATATAAAACGCTTTTACAAGCAAAGACTGAAAAAGGAGAGGAATAATACAATGACATGTGGAGATAGAGGGAGGGGGGGGGGGGGTCTTGAACACACTGACTTGGGGACTAAGCATGAACAGGAAGGGCGGAATGAGGTCTTCCCCTTCGTAAGAAACCACCCAACCGGAGAGGGGAAGAAACGTCCCTGGATTTCAGGAAAACTGGAAAATCAAGTTCAAGGGAACAGCGAATGAGGAAGCGATCATCCCCTTGAAACCTTACGTTTCCCATGCTGGATACGGTCTCTGCCGGTTGTAATTTAGGCACGTGTTACTTGAGATGCTTTAGGACCCCGTTGCTCGATCTATCATTCTAGCATGGCTAAGAGAATGCTTCCTCACATCTGTAGAATAGTGGTTGGGACATAACACACTAGATTAAACTGTTCTACTATACACAGAATACACTTGATGCTTACCTTTCGTTAACCTAGCCATATGTGTGCTGAGATGGAGGCATTGTGGTTTGTGAGCTTCGCTATGGACAACCACTAATAATCAGATTTTTTATTATTGATGCGGTTACGCCCAGAATTGAGTTACTTGATATTGCAGAGGGCGTAAATGCACAAACTGGAAAACGCAGACTTTCAGAATAACCGCTCTTTGGAGAGCTTGGGTGGGTGAGAGTGATAAGTTAAATTGAACTATAAGTGAATGGGCAACCAGAGCAGTGACTGGCACAGGGTAGAGGCATCGGGCGTAGCGATGATGATACAGAAAAGATGAGCCTGGCCAGCTATGTTCTGAGATGGGAGAGTGTAGTGGGTGGGGAAATGGGCTTTATTTTTATACATATATATCTTCAATGGCGCAATAGAAAAAAATTATCACACTCTTGTTGATTTCACTTGTTAAAATTATCTAATCGAAGCTATTAAATAAGCTGGTTTAAGTTTTTTGTCTATAAATAGTTAATGACGGAGGACACTTACCCTGTGGTCTGATTCCTTTCAAAACGTCCTTTGTGGGTATCAGATTCACTTCTTAGTCCGTATCAGCTGAGAGGAAATTCATGTGTATGGTTTACAATGGGCATTGCTACAAACCTGTGACATTTCGTATGGGAACACGCCTCCTTTGTCAAGCGTGACGGAAACAAACTCCGCAATTCTTAAAGGGGTTGTCTCGTTTCACTGTTTTCAGTAGAGCAAAGCGCATTATTCCTTCTTACATGCTTCTGTCACTTCTGGTAGCTGTCTGTAATTAGCATATGGCTTCTGTTGTATTCAGACTTCTCTTAATTAGATAAACAAAACAATTCTCTGCTCTGAGGTCCAGAGAAGCTTGAGTTCTAAAGTAAACAGTAGTAAATTGGTGTCTTTTGTTCTGAAAAGATCACAGATAACACACAAGCTCTCTGGCTGCCAGCGTTCTGTGCAATTGACCATGTGTGAATGTCTCTCCTGCTATTCAGATAAGACGACTGCAGGGAGAACAAAAAAAAACAGGTCGGTCACTAGAGAATCTGGAGAGCATCAGGAAGATGATAAAAAATATTTGTAGCTTCTCAACAAAAAAAATGAACAAAGCAATATATTTGGAAAACATCCTTATTTTAGTGTCCCTTACATGTGAAATAATCTTTGTAGTGAGACAACCCCTTAAACAAGATTGATAGTGATTCAATTACAACTTCAGAAATTAAAAACCTATAAACACTGGTATATAGATAGACAAATATGTGCTTAAACAATTTCACAATAATTTGTGATTATTACATCCATGTGAAAATGAATATAATCCCATCTACGTTACTAGGCTCTGGGACTCTTTTTGCCTCCATTAAAGGAGTTGTCTCACCATGTTTTTTTCACAGAGCCAAAATCTGCTTCAGAGGCATCCTGTCTCTTCCTGGTCAGGCTGTGGGGGGTTCTCTAGCAGTGAATAGCATATCTGCTCCATATTCAAAGCTCTTCTAATATCACTGACATGAGAGCAGAAGATGTTATCTAGAATGCAGAGAGCTTCAAAGCTCAAAGTAAGCAATCAAAAATAGTTTCTCCCCTTTGTTAGATACAGACTGTGCCTGATGTATGAAAACTGTCTAATAGTAACACTCTTTGTTGCCCATAGCAACCAGTCGGGGCTCTAAGCTTTAAATCTTCCAGGGCAGTAATATGGAATGAAATGCTGGAGACTATTGGTTGTTATGGACAACAAAGACCTTATTACTGCTAATGCAGTTCCTCTGAGAAAACTCACAAGATGTCCAGCACCGTCTAAATTTAAAAATATTTTTTTTATTTAAAATCCATATTAAAAAGCAGTACAAATGCAGGTAAAAAAAAAAACTGCTATAATCCACGCTTACGCGTTTCATGCTCTGAGCAAGGGCAACATTGCTGCCCGAAACATGTAAGCGTGGATTATAGCAATGTTCTTTTTATCTGCATTTGTACTGCTTTTTAATACGGATTTGAAATAAAAGATTTTTTAATTTGGGCGGTGCTGGTTGTCTTGAGTTTTCTCAGAGGAATTGCATTTGCATTCATGAAACTGGTGGATTTTCCAGTGTCCGTTGCACGTCTGCTACAAACAAGTTCCTTGGAAACCAGTGAATGAGGACTGAACAACATATGAGGTGAGCACAAAAAAAAAAAAAAAAAAAAAAAAAATTTATATATATAAATATATATATATTATATATATCTCTATTATATATTTATTTATTATTACTGCTAGACAGTTTTCATACATGAGGCCCATTGTTCTCAAGCTGTCGGCAGTCCTGTGTGCTGACCTCCCTGCTATCAGATAAGTGTAGAGAGAGAAGGGGAGAGCAGGTTCGTAACATAGAGAAACCTGTGTGTACTCGGAACAGATAAAATCTCTGCTCTTCAGCAAAGCGAAATAAAGCAATATATTGGGAAAAAGCCTTCCTTTACTGTTCCCTACATGTTGAAAGCCAATCTTTGTATTTCTTTGGGGCTTGTTAACACGCTCACATGGCTGAAATAACATGAACCCAGTAGCTGCAATTTGCCATTTATGCTGACTGGAAAAAGATCCAGGTGCAAGCTAATTGCTTGGAGCAAGATGAAAAAAAACTGCAACACCAACTTAACACCTATTCACACCAGCATGCAGAAAGCCGCAGTATAATGCATGGGGAGATTGCAAAGATTGCAAAGTAACCAATGAACAATCACTCATACAACCTCAGAGCATGGAGGGAGGTGGTTGCGGTACTACAATTGCATTTATATACAGGCGATACAGAAGGGTGCCATAAATAGAATACGTGTCGGTACACAATGCTGGCTTACAACCTATTAGTGACACCCCATACTATTAGACCAGGCGGGGCTTGCCTGCATTTTCAATGTGTCAACACAAAACTGGCACACTTGCTCCCAGCCACTGTTGGGAAAATAAAAAGGACATTACTGGAAAAATATTAAATATGGAGGTATTAGTTGGTAATGGGGCCCATGGGACACAAGCTCACCAGGTGGTTAAAGTTGGGTTGTGCGTTTTTCATTCTTGCTTAGCAATTAGCTGCACTTGTGATCTTTTTCCAGTCAGCATAAATGGCAGATGTTTGCTATCTACTGGGGTTCATGTTTGTTCCCCAAAAGCCATTGAGTGTTAACAAGCCCCAAGAAGTGGAGTGTTTTTTTGAGTAAGTAATGTCCCATTTTCTGTATGTTTTTTCCAATCTTTGTAGTGAAACAACCCATTTAAAGATGGAGAAAAATATCTTCCATTGTGCCTAGTACTTATGCACACACCATTTCCACGGAACGTAAAGGACAGATTCTAGCAATAATAAGACGCATAGAATCGATTCAAGTTAAACATGACCCAAAGACAAAAATCATGCCTCCATAGAGTAAGGGTAGTATAACATCTTAAAATGGGGCCATTGGAAGTGCATTGGGAGTAGAATTAGGAAATGCACAGATGAGTCACGTTCTAATGAACACTGCACCTCTACTGGCAGAAAAGTCTTACATTTTCATGGTAGTATCAAAATTGGATCTCTGGCTTGTCTACTTTGAGTCCTGTTTTATTGAAAGGATGGAAATAGGTGTGTCACGTGAGAAACCTCACAGAACAAACATCCTGCAACCATTGCTGGAAGAAAACAAGCTGGTGGTAACAGCTTTGTGGTCAGGAAATTTTTTATTCTGTCAATTTCTGGGCCACTCATCCATGTGGAAGGCTCTCGAACCAATCTGGCTATGAATGCATCCTTGCAGATCATGTATACCCATACATGCTGATTGTCTTCCCTGGGGCAGATGGGATCTTCCAACAAGACAATGCGACATATCACACTGCTAGAACTATAGGACATTGGTTGAAAATTAATGACCAAGACTTCACTAATTCTTCCGACTTAAACCCAGTAGAGCATCTATGGTACCAGTCACAGGGCTGGAATTATCTTGGCCTCCTAATTCCCCAAACTTGAACCCAATTGAGCAGCTCAATCATCATGTTGCCTCTGAAATCTCCCCCAGCAGCTGTGGGATAAAGTCGGCTCCAGATACCTGTGACTACTAACCAGGACCTTATTGAGTCACTCCCAGCCCCATCAGCTGCGTGTCATTCAAGTCTTAATTCTCTGACAAAAATGTAAACATATTATCCAAAACTAGTAATATGAATTCAAAGCCTAAACCAAAGTTTTAATAAGTCTGCTTACTCTACTCTTGATTTTCAAACTTTGTTCCTTCTTTAGTGGATCCCAGGGCCATCAGTTACCGGACATAACTTCAAATATGCATAATATACAGCAGCAAAGAGCAATGAGTTTCCAGAAAGATCCTTAAAAGGGGTTGTCTCGCTACAAAGATTTAGCTTTCAACATGTAGGCGAACACTAAAAAGAGATGTATGTCCAAACTATATTGCTGTTGTTTTTGTTAAGAAGCTACAATGTGGATTTTATCACCTCTGCGCACTTATTTGGTTTCCCAATGACCCAACATGTGTACTCTCCTCCACCCTGCTGTTTGTTGTATCTGATAGCAGGTAGTGGACATCATACACAACAGGTTTCGGACAGTGAAAGCTGTTTTGTTAATTCTGATCTTTCAGACAAAAGCCAAGTTAATTACTGCTGTTTACGTTAACTCAGAAGCTTCCCTGGTCTTGACGCATAAGATTTATCTTAATTAGCAGAGTCTGAAACACAGAGACTTTATTGTAGTTACAGACAGCGTTGACCAGGAAGGCGACAGAGAACTGCAGCTTGGAAATTGAGACAACCCCATTTAAAACGATGTACTTTATTGTTCCATTTAAAATATACACAAAATGAGAAGCATAAGCAGAATACTGAAGTGCTTGTTGATCTGCTTACATGTTTTCTGTCTCACGACTTCTTAATTCACCGCTGTTGATAAGGGTCACCGAGACCAGAAATGCGTAAGCGACTACAGCTGTGATCAAGGGTCAGCGAGACCAGAAATGCGTAAGCGATTACAGCTGTGATCAAGGGTCAGCACGACCAGAAACGCGTAAGTGATCACCACTGTGATCAAAGGTCAGCGAGACCAGAAACACGTAAGGATCAAGCTGTGATTCAAGGGTTAGCACGACCAGAAAGCGTAAGTGTATTCACCACTGTGATCAAAGGTCAGCGAGACCAGAAACACGTAAGGATCACAGCTGTAATCACTTACGCATTTCTGGTCGTGCTAACCCTTGATCACAGCTGTGATCCTTACGCGTTTCTGGTCTCGCTGCCCCTTGATCACAGCGGTGATCAAAGGGTCAGCGAGAGCAGAAACGCGTTAAACGTCATCCACCAAGCACTTCTGTATCTCTGCTTTGCTTCTTTTTTTTGTGTATATTTTAATGGAACAATAAAGTACGTGTTTTAAACGGATCTAGCAAATGAATATTTTGATAGGTTAACAAATCTTTAAAGAACACAGAACATAGGGCATGTGTTAATTCTCCTGCTTTACAGCCTATATTGTATTCCGGTGCTGTTATTTCTAATTTCTTTCATATCATTGATGGCACAAAGAACTTGCTGTTATTGAACCTTGCAAGTCCATAGACTTCAGGAGGATAGTTTTCCATAATACTACCACCCAGTCGGTGGTAAATCCGGGGTGTCGGGGAGTGCTGGGTCATGTAGTTCCATACAAAGCAGAGAATTTATTAAAGCAAAAGTTGGTGGCACGGCACAGCAAGGGGTTTTCTTCCCAATAAAAAAAACACATTATGTTGCTAACAAAGGAAATAAAATAAATTGAGTTGTTACAACAAATAGCCGCTGCCACATCAGGCTTTCCGCTTCACGCGCTGCTTGTATTTGCTGTGACAAGCTCAATTTGGATTTTACGTCTTGTGAGTATAATAACTTGTCTTTATGGGAAGAAAAAAACACCAGCTGTGCCGTACTGCATGCTATGTGTTTTAGAATGAGCTGGAAAGAGTACTGTAGATAGAGTTATACTACTCTATTGAACTACCACCAGATCTAACGCGATGAAGTGTTTAAAAGGGGATTTTGTCCAGTCTTAAAAGAATGAAACTGCCAAATTAAAAAAATACTCCACTTTCCTCCTCACCTTGGTCACAGCACTGGCTCTCGCAGTGTCTCTCCCTGGTCTTCTGTTTCCTTCCTGGTACGGCTGAATTGGGACGGTCACCGCTGCGAAGTCATTGTTCTGCTGCCTTACACCCCAAAATCGGAGCTATTAACACTAATGTACGATGTGGCACCATGACCGTTATAATGAGGGATGCGGTTTGGACTGGCGCCAAGGAAGTACAACTGAAGTGACCGGGGAAGAAAGTTGCAGGGCCAGCCACTGGGAGAGGAAGGGGAGTATAGCTTTTTTGGCGCGTTTTTGACAGGTTTACGAAGTGGGTTTATTCTGACATTCAATTTTGTACCAGGGATTGTTTTTGGGCACGGAAACGCATTCAAAAATGCGCCGTACTTTGTGTGGATTCCTTTTTTGGACGCGGTTTTGAATCTCTCCATGGGGTTTACTTTGGGACGTTTTATCGCCTCTCAAGAAATGACACGTCAATTGTTTGTTCAGCGCTGAAAATAAGCGAGTAAAAAAACCGCATCGTGCGAACGAAGACTCCATTTTACATAGGAATAAATGGAATGAATTGGAGGCATTTTTATAGTCTATTGTTATGCTGTTTAGGAGATGGATTCCTCGGCCTAAAGGCTGCGTTCACACGGCAAAAGACCAAAAATAGCGGTCGGGATTTTTCCAACGGTATGTTGTCTTTTTTTGGCGACGCAGTGGGGGGACAGCTTTTTGTCAGCGGTTTGCGTATTTCAAGCCCTGTCACTTTGCACCCACATTTATTTCTGACCAAAAAAAGCGGCGGAAATTGAATATGTTCTATAAGTTTTTGAGGAACGAAAGGCAGTGTCAAAAAACCACGAGGCGGAAAATCCAAGCAGTGTGGGACTACTGCAGGAAGGATTTTCGATTTAAATCATGTAAAAAAGGTTACAGTCTGTTTTCAGACGGTTCTTCAAAACAAAAACTGATGAAAACCTGTGCCGGTGGGGATCAGCTCTAACAGCGTTCAAACGATTCAAATCAGCGATAGTGAACATACTCTTATTTTTATTTTATTTTGGGGCAAAGTATTGCTCTGAAGTATTTTTGGATGCAGGCTGTGACAGCTGTTATCTGGTGTTAGATAGTAACCTATACCAAGCTTTGGGACAGGTTAGATGAAGACTTTTGTTTGAGATGTTCAGGAACTGGTTTTGAGACTCGCTTTTTCACAGTTTCCCCGAACCAGTTGGTATTTTAGCAGCCCATTTGGTGTGAACTGAGAAATCAGACACTCCAATCCTTAAATATAAGGTCCTTGGTGTCCAAGGCAGTAACAGGGTCTTAAACTTCAAAACCCTTGTGTTCCGAGCAGTAATATGGTTGATGTAAGGATTCTTGGTCTTTAGAGCATTATGTGGGTAAATGCGAAGGTTTCTGGTAGTGTGGAGTACATGGGGGTCCAGTAGTTATCACCTCTTAGCTTACTGCATTGTGATAGCAGTTACTTCCTGTTTTCTCCCTAGCACTTATCCATTGGAGTGCAGGGAGGTCAAAAGAAGATTGTGGAGCTGTAAGTGTGACGGTTTGCTCAGTTCTTCTGATGGATGAGAATAGCGATTCAGTAACCCTCTTATTTATGGAGGAGTGATATGTCTATTGGTAACTTATTGAATACACGATTTACAGAGTTGAATGACTGTAAAAGTTTCACACAGCGTTCTTGCATCGCGTGGACTGTGGCTGCTGCAAGACACAGGTGTTTTAGAAGTATTGAGAGCTATGATTTACCGTAGTTACAGTCCCTACTTGTGGGAGTATTGCAAGCGCAATAGTTGTCCGAGAATACGGGACTAAAAAGAGCCATGTGAATATACCTTTAGGCCTTCCTCTCTCTTTTACTATGAAAAGTGTCCCACTGTGTCACCAATGGGATTGGCCTAGTGTGAAAAATCTCACTGAGATTATATGGCCAATTTAGCTGTCGTACTACCTTATAGGAGTTCTACTATTTCAAATTATTTCCATCTCCCAACATAAGAGTTATAAATATAACATAGCTTCTTTCAAGTAAGATGGGAAAATAGCTGCAGTTTCATGGACTACTAGAGACCTGGGACCATTATGTAGAATATAAAATATATGAAAATGGTGTGCAACCCCCTTCCATACATTTTTAAAATTTTAATATATTTTTATTCAAAGTTTTAAAAAATTTCAAATCCAAGAGAATTTTTTTTTTTGCAGCAAATTAAACCCAAAACCCAATCCCTGAGTACAGCAGAACATGTTGCACAGTAAATCACATCACCCCCCCCTCCCACTTACTTTACATTCCCTTTTCCTATCGTGCATCTTGAAGTCGGGACCAGCTCAGACCGTGGTTGTAGGATTGATGAGTTGGAATCGGATTCCTTGTATGGTGGTATTTATTTTTAGTCATGATTTACAATGAGTGGAAAACCTTATAGAGGTAATAGCCGCATCTCCAGCGGTCTAACTGAGGTTGACTGTCTTTTCGGCTTACCATCTTTTCTTTATGCTTGACCCAGTATCTAGGAAATAAGAAAAGGATTTATAAATCTCCATACACACGCTTTACTTTACGTGGACCACTCTGAAGTGTAACGGCAGAAGATCCTTATGAATAAAACACGGTTAATGGAATGCACACAATACTTTTCCATCTATACCATGTATAATTTTCGTCCTGGGTGACTGACCTTGTCAGGGCCCTTTCCCCTAGGGGGGTGCTGAAAAGTTGAATGTGTTGGCGGTCACAGTAAGCGGTATCTGGTCGTGGTGTGCGTCAGAACGGATCATTTATTTCAGGTCTTTTTCACTACAGCTCATAGGGGAACTAGATTTGTTCTATGCATGTGCTTGCTGGACAGATGAATTAAGAAAGGTCATAAAGGGACGGCTCTAAAAGTTCCTGGTAAGGAACACGGCCAGCAGTAAAGCTACTGAGCGGCACGAGGCAGCCAGCCTGAATTTCACTGAAAGAGAAAGCTTCCTGTGCTCCATTTACATTTCCTTCCTATCGGCCTGCGGTCTTCTAGCTCCGTTACACAGTGGATAATGGCTGCGATTTTTTTTTCAGTTTATCGCCAACAGTTTGGATTTGGATGCCTGCACGAGCCAGCACAATTGGGTATTTACAGAGTCCGAGCCAAATGTAAGCTTTGCTTGTTCTAACTTTCAAAGGAGTGCTTGAAAGGAAAATGGTGTAGGAAAGTAGATGCTGAAATGATCCACAAAATTTTCATGATTGTCATTTGTAATTATTTAGTTTAATAATTTAACTACCCCCAGTCTTTAAAGAGATCGGTACATACGATTATTGACCCCCTTTTCTGAGGACAGCACAGGCTAGTGACAGACATTGCTGTTTCCCAGCGCTGTGTCCCCTGATTCGTAGATGTGGAAGTTTTAGAGCATTTAACCCTCAAATCGGGTGTTAGCCCTCGCCACCCCCCCAAAAAAAGGTAGACCCGCCCACTGACTGTTTTATTCACATGTTTCTACCTATTCAAAGTAATAATCAAAGAAAATCAACGCACTTCCACAGTGTAACTTAGCGGGTAGGTGCCAGCAAAAACGGATTCCCGGAAGGGAAGCCAATTTAACTACTTAATAGTAAATATGCAGCACTCTAGTAGTCAGATGAGAAAACGGGTTATTGATTTACCACATATATCCAAAAACTTTTGGAATATGTGGTAATAAATACACGTTTTTTCACGTTTTTTTTCATCTGACTACCTGAGTGCTGCCATTTTTCATATATGTATTTCAAGTAATAGGTCTTTATTGAGGTGGGCGGGGTATGAAGAAACTGACTTTGAGCGAACTCTTCGAATGACTTTTCTGGCTGAAAACTGCAGATTTGAGCATTAAATTCAGGAAAATCTCCAAGCATCTTACAGAATTAAGGCTATGTTCACACGGCTTATTGCGGGGACGTAATTTCGCCCGCAATTACGCCGTTGCCGAGACGGGCGGCGGGGGGGGTGGGAGGGGGGATGTATGCAGGGGGCCGGCCACTTCGCGGCCCATTGACTATCTATGCTAGGCGGCGCGTTACGCCGCTAGAAAGTGACATGTCAATTATTCCCCGTCACGGCGGCTTCGCCGGGGCGGGGAGAGGAGACGTAATCCATAGTTCTCTATGAGAACTGTGAATTACCGTATGAATGGTGCCGTTTTCGGCCCGTAAATTGGCGCACTTCGGCGCGTAATTCGGACCGAAATACGGCCAATTTTAAGCCGTAGTGAACATGGCCTAAGGGAGACACAGCGTGGAAAAAAGAGGTCTGGACAACTAGTTGTGCTGTTTCAGCAAGGGGGGGGCAAATCTATGTGGACAGGTTCTCTTTAAATTAGACCAGTAAAGCTCTTCTGACGTTCTTTTTTAGTAAATACATGGCTGTTCCCCTAGTTAACCAAAACTGAGGGCTTATGGGGCATGCTGGCACTTGTAGTTCACAGCAAAATGTTGCCAGCTAGGCATTGTGCCACAACCCAAAATAGTAGACTGCTTCTAATGGAGACAGTTTATAAAGATGCTTCACTGAAGATGTTCTAAAGTGATGACCCCCCCCGTGCTTCACCTTACATTGTAGATGCACTGGAGAACTAGACCCTAAATATACATGGCCTTTAAAGTTGAGTATATGTCAGGCAGGATGTGCACAGAGATTGTACTGAGGCCCATTGACTTTCAGTTATTACGAAACCTTTCTAGTCTTGGTTATGAGCTAATCCTCTTCATGTT
Source organism: Phyllomedusa bahiana (assembly GCA_025379985.1). Lineage (NCBI taxonomy): Eukaryota > Metazoa > Chordata > Amphibia > Anura > Hylidae > Phyllomedusa > Phyllomedusa bahiana. The sequence goes on along the minus strand of JAODAL010002091.1, from coordinate 16,950 downwards.
TGCCAGAGTATACATTATCTACTTTGTCTGTACATCTGATGGAGCTGACTAGTCTAAAGTGTATGTGCCAGATGCTAATATGAACATGGTTTTAGGATTCTCACGGGATATTAATGGTGTAGACGAAAAATGCCCCATCACTGCATAGAGGGAGAAAAGCTGAGGTCTGTGATATATAAGAGCAGGATGTGATAGAGGAGAGAAGCTGAGCTCTGTGATATATAAGAGTAGGATGTGATAGAGGGAGAGAAGCTGAGCTCTGTGAATATATAAGAACAGGATGTGATCGAGGAGAGAAGCTGGAGCTCTGTGATATGATAAGAAAGGATGATGTGATAGAGGAGAGAAGCTGAGCTCTGTGATATATAAGAGCAGGATGTGATAGAGGAAGAAAAGCTGAGCTCTGAGATATATAGGGTTATATGAGAGAGGAAGAGAAGCTGAGCTCTGTGATATATAAGAGCAGGATGTTGTGAATAGAGAGAGAAAGCTGAGCTCTGTGATATATAAGAGGAGGATGTGATAGAGGGAGAGAAGCTAAGTTCTGTGATATATGTAGAGCAGGATGTGATAGAGGAGAGAAAGTGAGCTCTGTGATATATAAGAGCAGGATGGGATAGAGGAGAGAAGCTGGCTCTGTGATATAAAGAACAGGATTTGATAGAGGGAGAGAAGATGAGCTCTGTGATATATAAGAGCAGGATGTGATAGAGGGAGAGAGTGAGCTCTGTGATATATTAGGAGCAGGGTGTGATAGAAGAGAGAAGCTGAGCCCTTGTGATATATTAAGAATGGATGGTGATAGAGGAGAGAAGCTGAGCTCTGTGATATATAAGAGAGGATGTGATAGAGGAGAAAAGCTGAGCTCTGAGATATATAGGGTTATATGAAGAGAGAAGAGAGCTTGAGCTCTGTGATATATAAAGATAAGGATTTGATCAGGAAGTGAGCAGAAGCTGGAGACTCTGTGATATATAAGAGTATGGATGTGATAGAGGGAGGAGAAGCTGGAGCTCTGTGATATATAAAGAACAGGATGTGATAGAGGAGAGAAGCTTGAGCTCTGTGATATATAAGAAACAGGATGTGATAGAGGAGAGAAGTGAGCTCTGTGATATATAAGAGCAGGATGTGATAGAAAGGAAGAAAAGCTGGAGCTCTGAGATATATAGGGTTATAATGAGAGAGGAAGTGAAAGCTGAGCTCTGTGATTATAAGAGCAGGAGTGATAGAAGAGATAAGTGAGCTCTGTGCTATATAAGAGAGGGATGTGATAGAGGAGAGAAGCTAAGCTCTGTGATATATAAGAGCAGGGGTGTGATAGAGGAGAGAGCTGAGCTCTGTGATATATAAGAGCAGGATGTGATAGAGTGAGAGAAGCTGGCTCTGTGAATATATAAGAGCAGGATGTGGGGGGGCGAAAAATAGAGGAGAGAAGCTGAGCTCTGTGATATATAAGGCAGGATGTGATAGAGGAGAGAGCTGAGCCTCTGTGATATATAGAGCAGGATGTGATAGAGGAGAGAAGCTGAGCTCTGTTGATATATAAAGTGCAGGGATGTGATAGAGAAGCTTGAGCTCTGGTTTATATAAGAGCAGGATATGATGGAGGAGAGAAGATGAGCTCTGTGAGATATAAGAGCGGATGTGATAGAGGAGAGAAGCTGAATGAGTCTTTGATATATAAGAGCAGGATTTGATAGAGGAGAGAAGCTTGAACTCGTGATATATAAGAGCAAGGACGGATGTGATAGAGGAGAGGAAGCTGAGCTCTGTGGAATATATAAGAGCAGGATGTGATAGAGGAGAGAGTGAGCTATGTGTTATCTAAGAACAGGATGTGATAGGAGGAGAGAAGCTGAGCTCTGTGATATATAAGAGCAGGATGTGATAGAGGGAGAAAAGCTGAGCTCTAGATATATAAGAGAGGATGTGGATAGAGGTGGGAAGCTGTGCTCTGTAAAATTTAAGAGCAGGATGATGATAGAGGAGAGAAGTGAGCTTCTGTGTGTGATATATAAGATCATGATGTGATAGAGAAGCTGAGATCTGTTGATATAAGAGCAGGATGTGATGAGGAAAGTGGAGGGAAGCTGAGCTCTGTGTGTTCTCAATTTACTAATATAGTACATGACGACAGGAACTGTGATAGAGGAGAAAGTGAGCTCCTGTAATATATAAGAGCAGGATGTGATAGAGGAGAAAGCTGAAGCTCTGTGATATGTAAGAGGAGGATTGTGTAGAGGAGAGAAGCTGAACTCTGTGATATAAAAGAAACTGGATGTGATAGAGGGAGAGGAAGCTGGAAGACTCTGTGATATATTAAGAACAGATGTTGATAGAGGGAGAGAAGCTGAGCTCTGTGATTATATAAGGCAGGATGTGATAGAGGAGAGAAGCTGAGCTCTGTGATATATAAGGAGCAGGATGTGATAGAGGAGAGAAGCTGAGCTCTGTGATATATTTAAGCGGCAGGATGTGATAGAGGAAGAGAAGTGATCTGTGATATATAAAGAAGCAGGATGTGATAGATGGAGAAAGCGAGCTCTGTGATATATAAGAGAGGATGTTGTGATAGAGGAGAGAAGCTGAGCTCTGTAATATATAAGAGCAGGATGTATAGAGGAGAGAGTCTGAGCTCTGTGATATGTAAAGAGCAGGATGTGATAGAGAGAGAAGTGAACTCTGTGATATATAAGGAAACAGGATGTGATAGAGGGAGAGAAGCTGAGCTCTGTGAATATAAGAACAGGAAGTGATAGAGGAGAGAAGCTTGAGATCTGTTGAATATAAGAGCAGGATGTGTAGAGGAGAGAAGCTGAGCTCTGTGATATTATAAGAGCAGGATGTGATAGAGGAGGAAGACTGAGTCTGTGATATATAAGAGCAGGATGTGATAGAGGAAGAGAAAGCTGAGCTCTGTGGATATATAAGAGAGGATGTGATAGAGGGAGGAGAAGCTGAGCTCTGGATATATAGGGGTTATATGATAGAGGGAGAGAACCTGAGCTCTGTGATATAAAGGGTCTATATAAATAGTACATGCTTCTAGTTGCCGTTCATTCGAAGGATTCCTGCGCTCCTATATTAGCTATATTTCAGCTCATGTAGAGCAATACGCTCCATCCTCAATGTATTAAAAAGGTATATTTATTGTGCACATTATACTAAAAATACATAAAACAATAAACACACATGAAAGTGATCCCTAAAAACGCAACGCGTTTCGCGCACCCCTAGTGCGCTTCATCAGGAGTGATGACTTATAGACTCAATATCTATTTTTACTAGGATCTTATAATGGTGGACCCAACCTGCTCATCTCGATTACTCCTCCCCCCTTACATTCATCTCATGTTACATTCGGAATGATATATATTTGTGTAGCTTCCACCCCCACCTCATTTTGACATATATCAGTACTCCATTTCACCTTATTTTACATATTTCATACTTAAAACTCCAATAAAACTTAAATACCTTAAACTGTACTTCAACCATGGGTGCAGGGACGCTGTTTCCCGTCTCCGTGATCCCGGGCGGAAGTATGTCATCGTCAAAAGATACTTCCGCCAACAACCGACGTGCTACTATTTGCGCTTCTGCGCATACTCCACAGTATGTGTTGGGGGAAGTATGTTATCGTTTGGATACACTTCCGCTCGCACTATCTTTCTCACATTGAGATTTCTTGCGCATGCTCGGTGCAATAGGGGCAAGTAGGGCAATTGCATAGCTCCTTACTATAATCTGACTTGCGACCCTGACACCCTCCATCTCGTTTCGGGAGGGGATATTTCCTATTATATCGATGGGATCACATTACTCATTGTGTATCTTTTATAAGAACCCCCTATATCAAAAATGGCTCAAGATTAATTATCTCAGTTGTGCAGCTCTCAAAACCACATTCTATACTGGGATACATAACCCTTTTATGAAAAACTTTTAGGCAATCATTAATATTAATTTACTATTCCTGTACCTATTTAGGGCCATATGGATTTAAAGTATTCAATTTAAAAATCAGGAAATGTTTCTCTTTATTACAAGGGGTTTGCAAATCTATTTAGGACATTCTCATGTATGTAATCTTAGGTTGTAATTTTAATTGATATTCCCATCACCTATGTATTTCCTGGATGTGTCTAGGTAAACTATACAGTCTATTCCCTCTTTTTATAATGTACCGATGGTTGTTCATTCTTTGCGATAGTTTTGTGGAAGTCTTCCTATATATTGTTTCCCACAATCGCATGTAACCAAATAGATAACGAAACTGGAATTACAAGACAACCTATGCTTAATTTTGTATGATTCTTTTGTGGCTGTAGAGCAAAAAGTATCCCCCACCTGAATCATGTCACAGCATTTACAGATGGGGAAGCCACATGGAAATGCACCTTTTTGATTATCTCCATTTTCCTCTTGTTAAATCTCTGGCTCAAATTAAATGGCTTGGCGAGATGGTGGCTAAACTGTTCTTTAGAGAGCCTGCTCCTCCGATAGTCATTCTTGGTCGTCTGTCTAATGGGGTTTTATAATGGATCTGTAAAGAAGGATATCCCAATATTTTGACAATTATCCCATATAGATCTTTGTGTTGGGGGCAAATAAAGATGTGATGAAATTATTTTTATAAAATCTAGTATTTTCTTTGTTTCTGGATGACACAATCCTTTTTGTCATCATGAGTGCTTTCGCGTTTCGCACTCTCTATAAGTTCCTCGGATAACTTTTTTCGGATAAAACCTTTCTCCTCAAAATTTGCTGCTTGGTACTTGTATACCTCATCGAAGTGCATTTTTTCGTTCCCTCCGGAATTGTCCGAAGGGTACGTTACGTGTCACTTGCCATTAATGCTACAGTAAAGTGCACATAATATTGGAGTCTTACCGGTTTATAAAATAAAAGTTGTTGGGACAAAATGCTCTGTTTTCACCAAAATAATAAAAGATTAAAATTGGATTTCCCTTGAATTTATGTTTGATGTAAAGGTGATCCCCCAAGATGGAGCAGGTTGGTCCACCATTATAAGAGTCTAGTATAAATAAGACATGAGTCTATAAGGTCATCACTCCTGATGAAGCGCACAAGGGTGCGCGAAACGCTTTGAGTTTTTAGGGATTTACTTTCATGTGTGTTTATTGTTTTATGTATTTTTAGTAGAATGTGCAAATAATTACTTTTTAATACATTGAGGTATTTTGTGCGTATTGTCTACTGAGCTGATATAGCTAATATAGGAGCGGTGGAATCCTTCGAAGAACGGCTACTAGTAGCCATAGTATATATAATTACTCCTTGGATCTCCTTGTGCGAGGGAAGAGCAGGATCGGAAGTGGCCAGCAGCTCCAAAATGGGATATATGCTTACTAATGAGTTGTACCATTATTGAGTACAACTTGCTCAGGTGAGCAGTTCGCCTTTTTATTATTTTTAAATTCAAATTATACGTTAATACACTATTTGTGTGCGCCTTTGTGTCTCCAAATCCCCCCCCTTGTCTTTCCTCTTTCTCGAGGTTGGATTGCACAAGACGTACCAATAAAGGGTTATATGATACGAGGAGGGGGGGGGGGGGGAAAGAAGCTGAGTTCTGTGATATATAGGGTTATATGATAGATGAGAGGAGCTGAGCTCTGTGATATATAGAGTTAAATATGCTAAACCCATAGTAAATCAATTAAATGCAAAATATATTTGATTAGAAATATTTAAGGCACTACCGTAATATTTAAAAAAAAATATATAAAAAAAAATGGCATGTCATGATGTGACTGGTATTACCGGAAAATAAAAAAGAGCACATAGTGAATGTGTCACTGATTAATTAGTACGGCAATTCATAAATATACAGAGCACATAACATGATGAATTTACTAGTGCAAGTTCATAAATGAAATATCATGTATATAATTAGACGCCACATAAATACATAGTGAATACATAAACATGTGCCAAATTAAAGTGCAAGTGCATCAGTGTCCTCAGCCAGATACCCACACACTCCTGACACGCGTTTCGCTCCACTGCTTCGTCTGGCACATAGTTATGTATTTATTTAATGGTGTCTATTTATATACATATGTTTGTATACATGATATATAATGTATGCGCTTGTACATTCATCATGTTTTATGCACTGTATATTTATGAATTGCCTTACTAATTAATCAGTGTGACATTTACTATGTTCTCTTTATTCCATTTCCGGGTAATAACTATTACATTATGACTTTTTCTTAATATTCGTGTTTTAAATATTTCTACTCCGATTTTATTTTTATGGATTTAGTTTGTATTTCATTGATTTACATTGGGTTTAGCACAGTTCTTTGGAGGTAATAGATTTATATTTTGTGCGTCATTTGGCCCGGTTTGTATTATTTCTGTAGTACACTTGTGGATGAGCATTCTTTTTTTTATTGGTTGATATATAGGGTTATATGATTTGATGCTAAAATTGAGCAAAATACAGAGATACACTATTGTAATACAAAGGTTAAAGGAGTTTTGCCACAATCTCATTTCATACCTCCTGCATCCAGCTCTGTGTGCTCAGAAGGGGGCGTGTGTGATGTGTTTGAATTGCAGATCATGTGACCCAACAGGATGACATCACCAGGCCTTTCCTCTCTGTAGTCAAAGAAAGCTCTGTGTATATAAAGCATTGTGAGTAGCTGAGAGGTAAAGTTTTTGCCTCCAGGCACAAGGGTCCAGGTTCAAATCCCTGCAAAAACCAAAAAATATGGTTTTTTTTTTCTTTTTATCAAGCAAAACCTGGTTTCTTTTTTTTTTTTATTTGCACTGTTTCCTAATTTTTAAAGGGAGTAGGAGAGGGAAGTAGAGTGACGCCCCTGGGGTTTGAACATAGTACGCCTGGAGGAAAATTTTTCTGAGAAAGTGCGACCAGGATGGGAGTTTCCCACCCTTTGGGAAAAACAAGCTGTAAACAATGATCACAAAAGGAGCCAAAACAAAAAGGTGCAAAATTTTTAATAATGATGAAGGGGAAAATTTTTGTTATTTCATTTGCAGCTCCCACCAATTTTACTTTGGGGGAAAAACCCCTTTAAAGCGGGCTGGGAGTCGGCAAGCTGAAGTCCCCACTCCCACTCAGATCCTTAATTTCCCAAACCTCTGACCCGACTTTGACTCCTGACTCCTTATACACGGGGATGTTTAATGATAATTTTACGTATAAAATGGAACATCAGGGTGTTATCACCTTTATGATACAATAATCAACTATTTAGGTAGAACAAAAACTGACAACAAAGGTAACAATTTTTGATCTTTTTTAAAACTTGTGGGGAGGTTGAAGAAAAAGCTGATTTTTATCCAAGTCCATCTACACCAACATTGGGAATGTGTAGAAGAGACCCGGATCAGATTTTTTGGTCAAATGTACTTGAATTGATTCAGAGCCCAAAGGATTTGGCAGAAATTAAAAACCCCAAAGGTGGATTTCCCAAATGCTAACAAAATAATAAAAATTAACTCTTTGATTTTTAGGAGCAAAACTGTAACTAAGCGGATGCTAAATACTTGCAAGTCAAATTTATGTATAAGATAGGTAAGATGACTGCATATAAAATTACAGCAGCCTCATGTACAAAGCTTTAGTGGAGGGTGAGCTATGGAGCCTGAAAGCCACAAGTTCAAACTATTGTTACCATTTTGCTTGTCAGTGTAAAACATATTTTTTGGATATGACTTTAGAACACAAAAAAATTGTAAATATGCAAAACACTACAGGAACATTTGTGAGTCTCTGAATTTGTTCTGAGAAATAGTATCGCCTCCATCAGATCCTGCATACATGACCTCACATCTGATCTCATTATTTCCAGGCTAGAGAACGGCCTCTCTACACTAACTTGGGGGCAAAGCGGTGACCACAGGGGCAACATCTCTAACAATGTCAGGGTATAAAGGAATTGCCTCAGCCACAGTCAGTGTTGATGAATGGTTGAACTCTTCTACTTCTTTGAAAGCAGGTGAAACATTTTGCTGAAATCTCTTTGCCCTGGGAGTGGGATCTTTTCCCCTGGGGCAGCGCTTTGCCTGCTCCATGTCATCAATTACACTCCTCATGTGATGAGGCTGAAGATGTGGGAGCAGTAGCACTGGCCGGACCCAATTCCTCTTGCTCTTTGCATCGAACTAACTGGACCAACTTATATATTTTCGGAGTCGGTCCATTTTATGACGACTCCGACTCCTGCAAAATAGCCACAGACTCCGACCCCACAGCCCTGCTTTAAAGGGGTCAGAGTTGGCTCACTATCTCCCACTAAAGTCAAAAAATTTAACCAGTGCTTGCCTCTCCAGATGTCATTGTTCCAGCAGTGCTGAAGCTCCCGTGTCCTCTATCAGTCCCTTACTAGTGTCCTGTTCGTGGTCTGATGTGACCATGAGCCAATTACGGGCTGCAGCGGTTGTGTGGTACATGTAGGCACTTTACTGTGAAGGCCAGTAATTGGTCAGCTGTTAAGTGCATCCATCTTCCTGTGGGTGATGACTTGGGTACATAGCTTCTGCACTCACATCATTACTCTGCTGTAAGTTTATGGCACAGGTCCTTAAGTGCAAGCTGTCAGTGTGGTAAACGGATGCTCATCCACTTATTCTCCTAAAATCTGCAGGGGATCTGTGTTACTTTATCTGCACCAAGTTGAGTGGGTTTTGTTCTTTCGGTCCATGTGAAAAACAGCTAATCATGTATAATTAAACCAAAAAAAGCAAAATCCAGAACAATTAAGTTTTGTAGGCAATTTGCCAAAATTGAAGGTCTGCTTCTGTGCAGAAGATATGCGCGTATCTCAGCCACTTTGCTGCTATGGTTTTCAGCTGAGGTTTTATCATCCAAACCTATAAATAGAAAATCCTCAGCATTTATGTAGCCTGTGCCGAGGATGAGTGGGGACCGCCGCTTTCTGTCATAATTAATGGGCGAGTCGATCTGTCTAAATTTATTGCTTGTGGCAATTCTGCTTTGAGTGCATGTGGCCCTGACTTAGACAATATCTACACGGCAGTGGACAAAACCAAAATGCTTAAAAAATGTTCATAAAACGGAGTTTTCTTCAGTGCCTGTCAAAAGCTGCTGAAAATAAAGTCAGTTTTTATGGCGCATTTTGCGGGTTTTTGACACTTTTTTTTTTTGCAGAAATGCCCAGCATTAGATTTGCTGTGTACTTCTGCAAAAAAAGTGCCAAAAAAGCGCACAAAAAAAGTCCGGCTCTTTACATAGATTCCAATAGTAAATGTTCTCTCCCTGCTCAGTTGTTTTTTGCAATAGGTTTCAAATAACGACCAGCAAATAAAACGAGCAGAAAAAGAAAAACAATCTGTGGAGACAACAGTGCGTTTTTACTATACGGGTATGTTCACACAGCGTCTTGTGGCGTGTAACTGTGCGCGCCGCAAGACGCTGTGTGTTTAGAACAACGCACTGATCAACGTATTCTTCTAAAGTGCGCGGGGGAGGGGGGGGTGGCAGCCACATTCACTTTCTTTATCCCTGCTGCACATACACAGGAAAGATGTGACATGTCGCTTCTTTCTGACGATGTTCAATACACGGCAGGGAAGACATTAGTAATCATAGCTCTCTGAGAGCTATAGTGGGGGTCAAAAGTATTGGCACCCCTGCAATTCTTTAAATGTTTCAGTGCTTCCAAAAATAAATCAACACTAATTCTTTGGTATTATTTCTTCTTTTAAAATTTGTCTTAAAGGGAAAAACCAAAAAAAAGAATTGCAAAAAGCCAAATTTGGGGTAAAATTTCCACACCAAACATAAAAAGGGGGTGGAAAAAATATTGGCACTTTTGGGAAAAATCATGTGAGCTTCTCTAATTTTTGTAATTAACAGCCCCCGTAACTTACCTGGGGGACCTAACGGTTTGGCAATAATAAACACATTTGCTGCATTAATGATTAAAGTTATCAACCTTGCCCTGTGTCCTTGTGTGGACCCTGGAAACCCCCGAGAAAGCCAGCCTGGGAAAAATCCAAATTAAAGCCCCGGCACTGCCAAAACCTCCCAGATGAAAGCCCATTTCACTGTGGGAATCCCAGATGTAAAACCCATGGCACTGTGGCAAAACCCCTAATTGAGGCACGTGCTAACTTCCCAGAGTAAAGCCCATGGCCCTGTGGCAACCTCCCTAATGTAAAGCCCCGGGCACTGTGGGGTAACCTCCCTAATTAAAGCCCCTGGGCCCGTGGCTAACCTCCCTAGAGTAAAGCCCATGCACTGTGGCTACCTCCCTAGATGAAAGCCCCGGCCCTTGTAACCCCCTAAGTAAGCCCAAGGCCCTGTGGGTAACCTCCAATGTAAAGCCCATGGCTTGGGCTAACCCCCCTAATGTAAAACCCTGCATTTGGGTAACCTCCTAGATGAAAGCCCCTGGCACTTTTTTTTGGGAAAACCCCCCAGATGAAAAACCCATGGCCTTGCGGGTAACCTCCCTGATTAAAGCCCCTGGCACTGTGGCTAACCCCCCCCTTTGATTTAAAAACCCATGGGATGTGGTAACCCCTCTAATTAAAGCCCCTGGACTTGGCAAACCCCCGTGTAAACCCATTGCCTGGGAACCCCCCTTTAAGTTGGGGACCCATGGCACTTCTACCCTTCCCAGATGTTTACGGAAAGAAAAAATTTGAAGGAAGTTTCCAAGCAAAGTTGGCGGGGGGTTGGAAAAGAACCCGAAAAACATCCAAACAACAAGCTCCCTGAGTTGGGGGGGAAATTGCTTGCGCCTCTGGATGAAAAAACTGTATGGTAGAACCCGGAAAACCCCACTTTTTCCCCCCGGAAAAAAAAAGCCAGGTGGATTTCCAAAATTCCGAGAAAGCCTAAAAATTTTAAAAAGCCTGGTGAAGAAAAATGGGCTTTTTAAAAAGGCATCAAAGAGAGACGGAAAAAAAAAGGATTCAAAGAAAAGAACCGGCCCCCATCCAGGCAAAGGGTTTCCCGGTTTTTGGGTTTCTTTGCGCTTGTGGACTCTTTTTACCTGGAAACTTTGGTTGAAATCCAAATTTTTCACATAATGAGGGCCCAGGGGGAAACTGGGTCCCCCAGAGGGGTTTGGGTTTGGGGAAAGCCCAAAAACAACTTCCACTGTTTTGGGTTTTTAAAAGCAGGAATTTTAAATGGGGAAATATAAAAACCAAAGAAAACCCTTGGGGATTCCCAAACATTTCCTTTGGGAAAGGGTTCCCTCGGGGACCAGGTTTTTCCAAAAAAAAAGGGTCAAAATTTAAAAATTTGCCAAAAAACTTTTTTATTTTTAAAATTTTACCTTTGGTACCAAAAGGGCCCTTTTTTTTTTGTGCTTTTTTTTTTTCACTCGGCATTCGCCCAAAAAATTACAACATTTTCCAAAAGTTTTTCCCCCCCCGGGGGAGGGGGAACGCGCTTTTCGTTGGGTAAACCCGCCGGAAGAAATGACAGGAATGGGGGCCGGCTTTTTGAGGGGTCACATTAGGCGATCAAACCCGTGTGAACATACCCTTAGGGCATATTTTGTTTCCCTGTGTCCTTCATTATGTACATTAATGATATCTTCACATTTCATATTCATTTTATTAAAAAAAAAATGTTCTCTTGCCCTCCATTAATCATTCTCCAGGAGGCTATACTGACAAATATTTCAGAATGAATCAGTTAATGTTTAAGACCTTACCTGTTTATATTAGCGGGTTGTCTAGGTTTAGAAAACACATTTTCATTTACCCTTTTAGTGAATTTTGCATTAAAGGGGATTCTCTATTCAGGATCCTCATTTTTTTAGCCAGAATGGAGAGGACCTATCTTGTTCTAAATGACATGCAGTTCATTGATTATCTGCTCTGTAATGCTTAAAGGGGCTTTCTCACTACAAATATTAGCTTTCAACATGAAGGGACAGTTAAATGAAGACTTATTCAAAAAATTGGCAGGGATTTTATTTTGTTTTATTGCTCTTTTTGTAGGAAACCTCTTCCCCAGCCCATACCGATACCCATTTGAGCAGGGAGTGACATCACCTCAAGGAGGAACGGATTGAGCTCTGGATAAAAACGAAGTATCTCTAACAAGATTAGCCTTTGCTTTCACTCCTCACTTTCTGTGCAGCGTTTTTAATCCCCGATAAGTTTCTTGAAATGCCCCCTTTAATTAGTAGTTAGCGAGGGGGCTAAAATGCTAATCACTGCTAAGAACCATCACAGCCTGAAGAACAGGGGTAAAATAAAACGGCTGTGACTGAAAATGATAGTGAGGAAAACCCTTTTTAATCCCCCGGGGGTGGTTTTGGGGTAGTTCAAGGGCTTTTTTTGGAGCGTTTTTCACGCGTATTTTCGGCGTACGCACTTAATACGTGGGAAATGCGCCCCATAATTACGGAAATCCATAGCCTCATAAGAAACTATGGATTACCCTCCTTTCCCTGAGTATTGTATCGCGGGGAGATAAGAAACGAAATTTTTGGGGCGATTACGCCCCCCAGGAATGCATGTCAAGGGGCTGTATGTATCCCGAAATTAGCCATGTTAACATCCCTTACTTATTGTATACAAATTTAAATTGCTGTAGATCCCAGCAGGGGGACACTTTGTGATTTGTTACTTTCTCTAGGGACCCTACTAACAAATAGGGATTGTCCAAACTCCTTAGTGTATGTTGAGCATTTACTAGGTATTTTGATAATTATGGGACTTTCTGCATTCCCAGTGTTTTACCACCATGTTACTCATATTTGTACAAGTTACCATAGTGAGAATTTTCGTGACCTTTATCCAATAGAATGCAAATTCTGCCAGTTTGACTTGCAAACTAAAGGACATGTCAATCCGAAATCCGATTTCACATGCAAAACCGAAGCTATGTGAGCACTGTGTGTGTAAAGCATGTGAACGAACATCTATCATTTTTAGAGGGGGCTCAAAATGATCTACTGTGGTTCTCCAATCCAGCTACGTTTGCTCTCTGGTCCCAAGTGTGTGCCCAACATTGAATGTTGTCTTCTCGCTTACATTACTTTACTTGGGGGGGAAAAAATAAATTTTTTTGCCTTAAAGATAACCAAAAATTAACAATGAATTAAAGGGCCCTTCAAAATTTTTTTTTTTTCAGTGTATTGACAAAATATGATTTATTGCAGCTTTTAGTTTTCAGTGTATTGTACATATACTGATTCTATTGCAGCTTTTGATTTTCTTTTTTCTTTTGCTGTCTCTTCTATGGCTATTGGTACGGAGACCAAATACATACAGGCACAAAATTAAAGGGTTTTCCCTACAAGATTCTTTCAAAAATTTAGGGACAAGTTATTGAATATTTTTTCCAAATACATTGGTCTTTTTGATTTAGTCATGAGATGAGAGATTTTATCTGCTCTGAGTTCACACAAGTGTCTCTGGTTATGACCATAATTTTCCTTCCTGATTTAGACAGCAAGCAGGGAGTGATGTCACCATGGTTGGAGCTCATTTCGGAGAATACTCATCTCTAGCAAGATTAGCTTAGTTTACAGATAAGCAATTGTTTTCACTCTTCAGAGCACTTGTAGTTTTGTTTACTGAAGATGAAATCTCCTGCACTTATGTCTTTGTACATTACAACTTAACTAGTTATAAGAGAGCTAAATTTGCTAATTACTGATATAGAACCAACAACAGCCTGATAAGGCAGAGGATAAAAAGCTGCTTGTGACTCTGTGAAACAAAAATGGGAAAAACCCTTAAAAAAACCCGGGGGCCCTATCACCCACAGGAGGCACTGCTTTACCCGGGGAACACGGTTTCTATTTTTTTTTGAAGGTGTAATGGTCCGCACTGGGGACTTGGTGGCTCCTAATTGTTTTTGGGGATAAGTGGTTAGCATTTGGGTACTATGTTAGAACTCTTATGTTGGTAATATAGGACTTTGCATTGATGCATTTTGCCCCTCTCATCTTTTACTCCCCTTTGCCTATAAAAACTCCCTAGTAGAACTTCTTTGCATGTAGCGTAAGGCCATTTCACAAAGGCTTAAAATGGACTATTTCAGTCGTAATTACGTCCGGAGGCGCAAAATTTCGGCTGAATCCGTCCAGTAACTACGGAATCAAATTCCATAGAGAACTATTTGGGTTACGTTCCCTCTCCCGCTCGGCGAAAACCGCCGGGCGGGAGATATTTTTAAAGTGAATTTTAGCGGCGTATACGCGCCGGTAAGCAAGTTATGGGCGGCAGGGCCGGCCCCCCGCCCCGCCCGGCCAGACGGGGTAATTGCGGGGGTAATTTGCCCTGCATTTAAGCCGTGTGAACCTAGCCTAATCTGTCAGAGTAAACAGCTGAGTTTCCTGTCACTGGTTGCCAGCCCCGTGCTTTCTATTAGTCTTAGTCTCTGTTCACACTGGATTTTGGTATGGAAAGCTCAGGTTTTTCCCCAAAAAAAATTATACTTATTTGGAATCCATGCTGTACAAGCTTGGTATAATGCGGATTTTCAACATGCTGTAGAAAACACTTATTCCACAGATTTGGTGCAGAGTAAGGCTGGGATCACATTGTCTGGAAGCCGCTTGCGGGTAATGGCCAGCAATGGCTGCACAAGTTTGCTGGTGAAACGGGACACTTGTGGCCATTGGTGGCCACATTCAGACATGGTACCAGGTGACTCCAGACTGCGTGGCAAGTCCTTTATTGCATGCCCGCAAACAGGATATATTGGGGCTAATCCACCTCTGAATACACGGTAAAGTTCACTGCACAAAATATATCATTTGAAGCATGGATCTCTACCACCGATACAAGATTTCCATATATAAAGATGTGCTGTGTGAATATCCTGTGAGTGGATAAAACATTGTTTGTATTTTTTTTTTTTTTAGATGGATTAAAAGTTACAGCCCCCATGCACAACACCAAAATTTCCCTTTCTAAGGGATATGTAACCTTACTAAGTCCATTTCAGATGTACCCATTGGATTCATGTGGTTTTTTTCAGCCCCCTTGCAAGGTGCATGCCCCATTACCCTCGAGAGCACTAATACATGGCGAAACAGATCGGGAGGGGGTAGAGGAATTCATAGGGTTTTAAATGGCAATAATATTGCTCCTTGTTATATGTTGAGTCTAGACTGCAATAGACTCCTGCATCATATGCTCTATTACTCTGATGTATAAGGGGATAATGATAATAAATTTTGTTATAAAATTTGGGCACGGCTCTGGTTTTGGGGGGGTTTTTTTTTTTTTTTAGTTTGGCCATAAATTTAAGGGGGATTTCACAGGCTATTGCGGGGTATTTTTGGACATACTGTGTGGGCCGCGCAAATTCTGAACGCCCCCACTGCCATTCCTTTTATTGTGCACTGGGGAAAACAGCAGGTTATCATAGCTCTCAATGAGCGCTATGAATTACCATTTTTGCGGGTCATAATTCAGGCATATTGCAGTGCTATTACGCACCAAAATATGCCGTGTCAACATACCCTAAAGGTATTTTCACAGGACGTATTGGGGCACGTACTATACAGGCCGCAATATGGCATGTGTTTTAGAAGTACGCACTGTCCAGCTCGTACTTCTAAAGCACGACGGGCCGGTCCCATTCACTTTCACTGATAGCGGTGCGTAACTGACATGTTACTTATCTCCCCCGGCGTACAGTACGATTGTATTGTTTGCTGGGGGGAGACGAGGCGTAATTTATAGCTCTCTATGAATTACCGTAATTGCGGGGCGCATTTCGGCCATATTAAAGCACAAGTACGCGGTGAAATGCGCGCCACAATTACGCCATGTGAACATACCCTAAAAGTTACATTTTATTAATTAGATAGTGGAAGGAACAATGGATAATTACTTGCCGAAAGGCAAAACTAGTTTGGTGCAGTAAAGTGATTGACCACCAGAAGGGGAACCCAAAAAAATCCCCTCCAAAATTTTTAAAAAGGGCCCCCTTTAGGGACATTGGGTCGTTCCTGTAATGAATCCGGCACCGTCTTTGTTTTTGGATTTCTGTTCCTGTGACAGAACAGAAACTCGGAAATAACACAGATGTGAACATGGCCATAGAGTAACTTCATAGATAGGATGTTTTCTGACCGGTGCCAATTGCACTGTTATCTTCTAGAACACACGCTTTGGCCCTTTGGGTAATATTTTAAAAATAATTTTTTACGGTTGTGTTTTGAGGGGCAGGAACTGTGTTTTAAAAGAAAGGAAGTCTCTTTTGCTAAATTGTATTCTTGGGTGTGCACTTTTTCACTTCTTCGTATTGTTGCTTCTCCCAAAGGGTTGTTTTTCCCTTGTATGCATGAAGCAGTTGCCCAAGGGGTCTTTTTTCTGGTCCCCTGGTGGTTTTAGTAGTCGTAACCTCGGTGAAGTGGAAGCCATTTCTTCATGCACAGACTTGCTGGCAGCCCTGTGCCTATATACAACAGGCAACATGAGTGTACAGTGTAAAACATGGGGGATAACAGCTTGAAAGAGACAAAAGTAATTCAGATTTATTTCAGTAGGTTTGCCGGGCCCTTTTAACAACCCAAAAATACATTTTTCCACCATAAATCCGGCAGAAGAATGTGCACCTTCCAAGGTTTTTACAGAGCTGTTGGCTTTGAAATCCGACCTCAGAAAATCGGTACTGTGTAGACCACAGCTCGGATTCTCTATTGAGGTCTATGGGGATGGTTGTCAGTCGGATTTTCGCCAGTTTCAAAATCCGAAATCCGTGTGAAGATCTTACTGTAAAACCATGGCGTAGACGAACCCGAAAGGGAACCTGTCAGCTCCCCATTTATGTACGCCCAAAACAAACGTGGGAAAAAGCTGCACGTTCAGTGAAAGTGTGTTTTAATGTAAACCTTTAAAAGCCCCGTTAAAAATGCGCCCTGGGTGGGGTAGAAGCTGGTGGGCTCCCTCTTAACAGCCCCCTGGGCAGGCTGTTTTACCAGGCACCCTTTT
>JAODAL010002090.1:0-206704 GCA_025379985.1 Phyllomedusa bahiana | reverse complement strand
AAAAACTATGACTGCCCTCCAATATACAGTCCCATGTAAAACTATGACTGCCCTCCAATATACAGTCCCATGTAAAGCTATGACTGCCCTCCAATATACAGTCCCATGTAAAACTAGACGGGGGGGCCCTCCAATATACATCCCATGTAAAACTAAAATCCCCCAATATACAGTCCCATGTAAAACTAGATGCCCCTCCAAAACCGCCCATGCCCAAACCACCCCCCCAATACCGTCACAAGCCATACTATCCCCCCCTCCAATATGCACCCCCAGAAAACTGATTTCCCCTCCAATTACAGTACAAAACAATTTGGCTCTGCACTTTTAAAAAAAAAATTTTCGAAAAACAAGCATGGGTGCAACACAAAAAGGCAAATTACACAATACAAATACAGGGCACACTAAAAAGACAAGTAAACCCAAGGTATAAGGAAATTTTGGGAAATGCATTACTCTAAGAAAAAAAACCCCCGGGGGACTTTAGTTTACAGTATTTGATCAAAGTTGTTAAGGCCCTAGCTTGGTTTTTCAGAATATATTTTAAGTGCAGGCCAAAGATTTTTTGAACTTTTGGAGGCGATTAATTGGGTTTGCTGCAAAAAAGGTCCCATTTTTCATTTTCCTTACAATAATGCATTTCCAATATTCTATAACCTTGGGTTTTACTTATCTTTAGTGGCCCTGATATTTGTTTTGAGTAAAAAGTTTTTTGTGTGACCATGTTTGGTTTTTTCAGAATAAATTTTATAGTGCAGACCCAAAATATGTTTTGGTAGTTCATTTGGATTGGCGTCTCTTTGGCTTGTGCACTCAGTCCCTCTTTTAAAAACCAGTGCAGGAAAATTCAATTGCTATCCCTACAATACCCTGAATTCAGTCTGGGTTGACGCCTAGTGAGGTAACAATTTTAGTGTAGGGACTCACCTGCTCTGGGTCCCCCTTGACGTTTTTTGGGGGTACTTAATTTCAATCTTTGATCAAATACGTAAACTAAGAGCCCAGGTTTTTCAATTTTTCCTCTCCAAAACGTCCCAGTAAAATAAAACTTTCCCCCCAAAATACAGTCCCATGTAAAAACTGACTGCCCTCCAATATACCGTCCCATGTCAAAAAACCCTCCCCCCCCCTCCAATTACCGTTCCCCCCTTCAAACCACCCTCCCCTTCATTATACCTCCCTTTTAAAACCCCTTTTCCCTTTTAAACCCCCAGAAAAACCCCCCCCCTCCATTATCCTCCCCGTTAAAAAAAACCCCCCCCCCTCCAAAATACCGCCCCTGTAAACCCTCCCCTCCCCTCCAATATTTTATCCCTTAAAACCACCCCCCCTCCAAAAACCCGCCCCTTTAAAAAACCTCCCTCCCCTCCAATAACGTCCCCGAAAACCATCCCCCCCCCCCAAAATACCGTCCCCGTCAAGCACCCTGCCCTCCATAACCGTCCCAGTCAAGGCCCCTCCCTCCCCTCCAATATACCGTCCCATGTCAAAGCATCCCTCCCCTTCATTATACCGTCCCATGTTCCCCTTAAAAAAAAAAAATTTTTTGCCCCCCCCTTTTTAAAAAAAAAACCCCCCCCCCCCCCTTTTTTTTTTAAAAAAATCCCCCCCTTTTTCCCCCCCTTTTTCCCCCAAATTTTTTTTCCCCCCCCCCCCAAAACCCCTTTTAAAACCCTTTTAAAAAAATTTAAAACCCCCCCCCCCCCCCTTTTTTTTTTTTTTCCCCCCTTTTTTTTTTTTTAAAAAAAAAACCCCCCTTTTTTTTTTTTTCCCCCCCCAAAAAACCCCCCCAAAAACCCCAAAAAAAAACCCACCCCCCCAAATAAAAAAAAAAACACCCCCCCCCCGGGGGCCCCCTTCCCCCTTTTTCCCCCCGGGGGGGGGCCCCCCCTTTGGGGGGGGGGGGTTTTTTGGGGGAAAAGGGGGGAATTTCCCCCCTTTTTTAACCCCCCCGGGAAAACCCCCCTTTTTCCCCTTCCCCCCCCCCCTTTAAAAAAACCCCAAAAAAAAAAAAAAACCCCCCCCCCCCCAAAAACCCAAAATTTTAAACCCCCCCCCAAAAAAATTTTTTTTCCCCCCCTTTCCCCCCAAAAAACCCCTAAAACCACCCCCCCCTTTTAAATAACCCCCTTAAACCAATTTTTAAAATTTCCCCCTTTTTTTGGGGGGCCCCCCCCCCCGGGGCCCCTTTTCCCCCCCCCCCTTGAAAAAATTTTCCCCCCTTTTTTCCCCCTTCCTTTTTTTTTCCCCCTTTTTTCCCCCCCCCCCTTTTTTCCCCCCTTTAACCCCCCCCCCATTTCCCCCCGGTTCCCCCCCCCCTTTTTTTTTTTCCCCTTTTCCCTTCCCCCCCCGTGTTTAAAACCCCCCCAAATTTCCAAAAAAAAAACCCCCCCCCCCCCCCAAAAAAAACCCCCTTAAAACCCCCCCCCCTTTTTTTTCCCCCCCCCCAAAAAACCCCCTTTTAAACCCCCCCCAAATTCCCCATGAAAATTTTTTAAAAAAAATTTAAAAAAACCACCCCCCCCAACCAAAGGGGGCCCGGGGGGAAAAACCCCCTTAAAAACCCCCCCCCCAAAAATTTACCCCCCCCCCCCCCCCCCCTTTTTTCCCCTTTTTTTAAAAAACCCCTTTTCCAAACCCCCCCAAAAAACCCCCCCCCCTTTTTTAAAAAAAAAAATTCCCCCCCCCCCCCAAAAAAAGGGTTAAAAACCCCCCCCAAAAAAACCCCCCCTTTTTTTTCCCCCAAAAACCCCCAAAAAAATTTCCCCTTTCCCCAACCCCCAAAAACCCCCCTTTTTTAAAATTTTTCCCTTTTTCCCCCCCCCAAAAAAAGGGGTTCCCCCCAAAAAAAACCCCCCCCAAACCCCCCCCCCTTTTTCCTTTCCTTTAAACCCCCCCCCCCCTTAAATTTTCCCCCCCCCCCCCCCCCCCCCCCCATCAACCCCCCCCCCCCCAAAACCCCCCAAAAAACCCCCCCCCCCCCCCCCAAAAAACCCCCCCCCTTTTTTAAAAAAATCCCCCCCTTTTAAAAAGGGCCCCGGGCCGCCCCCCCCCCCCCCCCAAAAAACCCAAAAAATTTTTTTCCCCCCCCCCCCCCAAAAAATTTTTTTTTTCCCCCCCCCCTTTTTTTAAAAAAGGGGGTTAATTCCCGGTTTTTTAAACCCCCCAAAATCCCAAAATAAAAAAAGGGTCCCCCCCTTTTCCATCCCAAAAAAAACCCCCCCCCTTTTTGGGGGGAAAACCCCCCCCCAAAAACCCCTTAAATTGGGGGGCCCCCAATTTCCCCTTTTTTTTAAATTTTTTGGGGCCCCCCCTTTTTGGGGGGGCCCCCCTTTTTTTTTGGGGGGGGGGGGTTTTTTAAGGGTTAACCCCTTTTTTTTTTTGGGGGGGGGGGGTTGGGGTTTTAAAATTTAAGGGGGGGGGGGGTTTTAATTTTAAAAAATTTTTTTTTAAAAAAAGGGTTTTTTAAATTTTTTTTTCCCTTTTTTTTAAAAAAATTTTTTGGGATTGCCCCCTTTTTTAAAAAACCCCCCCGGGGGGGGGGGGCCCCCTTTTTGTTTTTGGGGGGCCCGGGGCCCTTTTAAATTTTTCCCCAAAAATTTGGGGTTTTGGGGGGTTTTTTTTTTTTTTAAAAAAAAAATTTTGGGGGGGGGGGTTTTCCCCCAAAAAAAACCCCCAATAGGGGGGAAAAGCTTCCCCTTGCTGAAAAAACCCCCTCATGGGGGTTTGGGGGGGTTTTGGTTTTTTCCCCCAAAAAAAAACCCCCCTTGGGGAGGGGGGGGGGGGGTTTTTACTTAAAAACCCCCCGGGGGGGGGAAATTTTTTCCCGGTTTTTTTTTTCCCTTTGGGGGGAAAGGGGTTTTTTTTTGGCCCCAAAAAAACCCCCAAAAAAAGGGGTTTTTTTCCCCCCGGAAAAAAATTTGGAAGGGGGGGGTTTTTTCCCTTTTTGGGGTTTTTCCCCGGGGGGGGGGGGGGGGGGCCCCCCCCAAAAGGAGGGGGAAGGGGTCTGGAAAAAACCCTTTTGGTTTCCCCTTTGGGGGTTTGGGAAATTTTTTTTAAAAAAAATTTTTTGGGGGGGGGGGGGCCCGGGGGTTTTTGGGGACCCCCCCCCCATGAAACTTTTTCCGGGGCCCCCCAAAAAGGGGCCCTTTTAAACCATATAATAGAGTGTAAAAAAAAAATGCAAAACCCAAGAGGGTCCCCCATTTCAGTCTCCATATCTTTCGTCTTACACGTCTGCCCGTCCCAACATATCCCTAACACATGGCAAGGGAGCTCCATCCATATCCCCCTCCACCCACTTTCAATTTTACCCCTCCACATTTCCCCTTTG
The DNA here is from genome assembly GCA_025379985.1 of Phyllomedusa bahiana. Lineage (NCBI taxonomy): Eukaryota > Metazoa > Chordata > Amphibia > Anura > Hylidae > Phyllomedusa > Phyllomedusa bahiana. The sequence goes on along the minus strand of JAODAL010002090.1, from coordinate 202,371 downwards.
GGCAGGGGACCCCACCACCTTTTTAAAATAAACACCACAAGAAAGTAAAATTTTAACTCCCTATTTACAGGGTCAGATGTTCCCCTTTAATTTTTTCAATCAGGGGCCCATGTAAGCTGCCCCTATACCCACCCAATATAACCTACAACACCCCCATATAGGGGGGAAACCACATAGGGGGGTCAGAACCCAAAAATAAAAAAACCCAAAAGGTAAAAAACCCACCCAAAAATCCCCCCTAAAAACCACAAAAGAGGGGCCGAAAACCACTCAAGGGATAAAACCAAAAACAAAAACCCCCATATAGAAACCCCATAGAGGGCAGACACCACTCAGGTTAATAAAAACCTTAAAAAAAATATCCCCCCATTTTAAAAAACCCGCCCCCATAGGGTCCGACACCACTCGGGATTAAAACCCAAAAACACCGCCATATAGAACCACCCTAGAGGGTTTAACACCACTCAGGTAAAAAACCTACAAAACCACCACATAGAGGTCAGACACCAGTTCAATATAACCCTAAAAAACTTCCATATAAGACCCACTTTAAATTCCCCACACCACTCGGGTCCATTACAGTTGGGAAAACAGCACTGATCCAATTTTAGAAATTAAATAACCCCTAAATCAAGGGGACTCCAGGGGACGTCTTATCTCAATTAGTCCCTTCCCCTTTCTCTTTTGATCGTTCTTATTCCCTTTTTCCCCTGCATCCGTTCCAACCCCATGAAGACTTTTTCCCGGTCACCAAATCCCTGCAGAAATTTAAAACCCCAAAAATCTTAGAATCCTCACTTTTCCAGCACTCTTTACCTATTCCCCCCTCTTTCCCAAACTTTTCCGGGGGTGGGAGAAGGGGTACAAGCCAAAAATTAAGGGAGGCCTAAAACCTAAAGGTTTGAGGGGGGGAGAGCCTAACCCCCTTGAGAAAAATCCCTACAACAAATGGGGCTGCCCCTCTCAATTATGTTACCGGGAAGGTAGACAAGCCCCTTTAGGTGGGTGGGCAAATGTGAAAAGGCCCCAGGAAATTTTAGAAAGGCCCGCTATTTAGGTGGGTAGCCCCCTTGCGGGAAATAAGTTGGGTAGGCCAGCCCCGGGTTTATTTGGTGGGTACTTTAGCTACGGGGGGGGTAGGAAAAGTAGCCCCCAGGTAGATAAGCGGGGCCCCAGTTAGGCAAGTTGATAGGCTACAGTTATTTGGGGCCCCCATTTTATTTAAAGGCTGTAGGTGGGTTTTGGGGAAAATTTCCCAGTTAGGTTGTGGGAAGGGGGGTTGCCCCCCCAATTGGGAAACCCGGGTTAGTTATTTGCCCCCCTTTTTTAGGCTGAAAAAAATATTGGGGGACCCCCTTTGGGTATTTAAAACAGGCAGTTAGGGCACCGTTTGGGGTAGTATATCACAGTTAGGGGGCCCCCCTTTAAAGGTTTGGTAAAACAGGCACCCGGGGCCCCCTTTTAAAAGCTTTGGGCATTCAGGCCCCCCCTTTTTAGTCTGACATTTCCGGGGTCCTTTAGGAAGTTAAAAAAACAAAAAAAAACCCAAAAAAAAAAAAAAAAAACAACCACCCTTTCCCCCCATTTTCCTGACGGGGGCTACTCCCCACTACGGGGCCTGGCGTTTTGGGCAGGCTTAAGGCCATAACTTTTTTAGGCCTGCCAGGAAGGCCAAGGGGGCAAAAAGTCCCGCAGCGCCCCAAATTTCCGCTAACCCCGGGTGCACCCCCCGGGAGTCGGGGACATTAGCCCCCTATTTTTTTGGGCCCTGCCCTCGAACGTTTGGGAACACGGGGCCTGGGATTAAAGGGGACGGGATGGGGTTTGGCCCCGGCCCCCCCAAAAAGGGGAAGCACGCCTCCGGGGCCAAAATAGCTCGGGCCCACCGGGGATCCAAAGACCCCCCGGGGGCCATTTTCGAGCCTGTATAAACCCAAACATGGAGGGGGTTTGAGGTTTCTGTAGTTTGGGGCCCACTAACGGACATTTTAAACCCATCAAGGATTTGGTAAGGGTCTGGAGCTTGGTCACCGCTGACAAAAATATAAAAAAACCATTTCATTGAAAAAAAAAATGCGGGGTTCTGGGGGTTTGCTCTTTTTTTTTAAATTTTTGTTTCCATACGCATTTGGTGCCAGACAGAAATTTTACCGGTCCCCCGCTTTTGGCCGGTTTGATTTTGTAAATTTTTTTTCCATTTATAAACACATCTGGGGGGTTTTTAACCCCCTTTCACACATTTGAATTTTGCAGAAATGTCTGAACTCCTAAACCTGGTGTATGGAGGGGGGCCCCCCCCCCAGAAACTGACCCTCACCCCAAACGTGTGGGTTTTTGGGGCCTTTTAAAATTACCGGCTTTTAAATTCCTCGGGTTTTAAACCTATTGAGATGCATGGCGTTGGGGCCCCGTGACCTCAAAAAATGAATGAGGAATGGGTGGGGGCCTATCTTCTTCCCCCGTTTGGGCCAAAAGCGGGGTTGATGATCATTCGTTGTGTGTGTAGGGGTTTTTTTTTTTTTTTCAAAGGGGCAAAAATTTAAAACTAAAAATTTTGGGAAACATTTGGAATTGTATCCCCCCGCAGAATACAAAATTTTTAACTTTTTTAGGTAGGAACCCCAAAAAAAGGGTTTCCCCCTTTTCCCCCTTTGGGGGGCTCCCAATTCCCCTTTTGGGGCAAAAAAACCAATGGGGAAGCATTCCTCAAAATTTCGGGGCCAATTTTTTGAAAAGGCCCCGGGCTAGGCCCGGCTAAAAGGCCCCCGGGGTTAACACCAAAAAAGGTAATTGGGTTTGGTTGGGCACCCCTTTTAAACAATCAGGGGGGTTAAAAAACCCCCTAAATTTCCCTTGAATCGCTTACCGGGAAACCAAAATTTGGGTAACTTGTGGTCAAAAATCACCCCCCTGGGCAACTTTTTTTCCAAATTTTCCTACGCCCAAATTTTTCGATGAGCTTGGGCAAATTGGAGCCTCAGTTTCCTGTTCTAGCTGAAAGGAGTGAGGCACCCTGTGTGGTCTTCTCTGCGCTGTAGCCCATCTGCCTCAAAGTTCGCCGTACTGTGCGTTCAGAGATGCTCTTCTGCCTACCTTGGTTGTAACGGGTGGCTATTTGAGTCACTGTTGCCTTTCTATCAGCTCGAACCAGTCTGTGCCCATTCTCCTTTGACCTCTGGCATCAACAAGGCATTTCCGCCCACAGGACTGCCGCTCACTGTGTTTTTTCTTTTTCGGACCATTCTCTGTAAACCCTAGAGATGGTATGTGTGCTGAAAATCCCAGGAGATCAGCATTTTCTGAAATACTCAGACCATCCCTTCTGGCACCAACAACCATGCCACATTCAAAGGCACTCAAATCACCTTTCTTTCCCCTACTGATGCTTGGTTTGAACAGAGGAGATTGTCTTGACCATGTCTACATGCCTAAATGCACTGAGTTGCCGCCATGTGATTGGCTGATTAGAAATTAAGTGTTAACGAGCAGTTGGACAGGTGTACCTAATAAAGTGGCCGGTGAGTGTATAATTTATTACTTATACCGAATAGTGAACTACACAAAAAAAGGAAAGTCCTACCTTGTCCCTGGAGGGGGTCTGCATCTCCTGTCTGCTTTACACCTGAGATGGGAGACAGCAGAGACCTCTAATCTGCCGAATATGGAAGAAGCCCCGGAGCTTGGAATCGGCTACAGGCTCCTCCGAGGACACAATGAGAGGTATCGATAGGTGGCTGCCCATAAACAATGCAGAAGGGTGAAGCCCCCTGGATTCCCCGGTGTGTATATCCGCTTACTGACACATGGGGTAATTGTATGTCATGAAGGTGGTCAGTTTGGAGTGGGCTCCCTCACTACCCGCTCCATACACGGCCGGGGAGAGCTCTGATCCTGGACTTGTTAGACCTTGAATGCAGTGAGTAATGTGTCCACAGCATCTAATGGTTTATGCTGCCGCTATGAGATCGTAGATGCCAATCAGTTGTCATGACAGGTGAGGCCCTCATATAGGACTCCATGGCTGCCCTCTTTCCGTGGCAGAGTGTAATAGAAGAGGCATTATCGTACTTTGTTCTGAAATATACTATTATTGTAGAACAGTTACAAGTGAATGCATCCGAAAGTGGTAAAGTATCCAAGGGGGTCAATAAGTAGAAAATATATTTACATTCAAATCTTCCCCAAATTGCAAACAAAATTATCAGAAAAATAGAAAAGTTACACCTACAATAATTGGTATTGGCGCCTTTTAACTCAAAACTGTGTCATTCCCAGAATCCTTATGACCTCTATACAACAGATGGTGCCATTTATACTTTATATGCCATTATATGCATAAAAATGGAGCCCACAGAAATTGTGCAACTGCAATTTTTTGATGTCCCATCCCACAAATAGACGTGTGTGTTTGTGTGTGTGTTGTGTTTGTGGTTGTTTGTGTTTTCCCCCCAGTACATTTTCTGGTGAGGTCAATGGTATCATTAAAACCTACATCTTGCCTCAACAATAAATCAAGTCCCCAACCTCAATGTAGATTAAGAACAAAAAGCTGTAAATAAAGCTTTCAGCCTATGATTCCCCTCAACCCCATCCACCATCGCTCCCACTTCCTCATCGCTCCAACTTTTTCTATTCCCCATCCCCTCATCACTACTTTTCTTCCAGCTCTGCATCACTCCCCATCCTTTCCCATCCCTCATACCTCTCCTTCTCCAATATCCCCTTTCTCTCATTGCTCCCGTCCCCCATTACTCAACTTCTTCCCACTGCCTAATCTCCTATTGCTCCACATCCTTCATCATTCCTCTTCTTCCTATTCTCAGTTCCTCATGGTTCCCCATCACTCCCTATTCCTCATCATTCATCTTCTTCCTACTACTGATTTCTGATCTCTCTTTATCTCTCTTTATCCCTCCTTACTTCCCATTCCCTGTTCCCCATTCCTTCATTTTTCCCCACATCGCATATTTCCCCATCTCTAACTGTTCCTCTTCTACCATCGCTCTTTGATCTTCACCCTTCCCCATCAACCATCACTGCCCTTCTTCCCACTCCCCATCTCTCATCCTTTACATGCCTTAATCATTCCCCTTCTTATGCCCACTCCATCATTGCTCCTATTCCTCATGACTCCCCTTCTTCCTACTACCCAATTCCAATCACTCTTCATCCTTCATCACTCACACCCCTCATTACTTCTCATAGCTTCCTCCTATCCCCATTCACTCTTCATCACTCCCACCCCTCATTACTTTTCATCCCTCATCGTTTCCTATTCCCTCAGTTTCCTATACCCACTCTTCATCCCTTATCAGTCATCTTCTTCTACCCCATCTATCATAGCTCCCCTTCCCTAATTATACTTCTGTTCCCCACTCCCTATTGTTCCACATTCCCTCATTTTTCTCCACCCTTCATGTTTCCCCATCCCTAATCACTCTCCTTCTTCAATCCATCTCTATCCCTCATCCTTCTCCAACATTTATTTAGAAAAGCATTGTGGTAGTCATGTCTCCAGTAGAGTAGTAGGCATTAATGCAATATAAGTTATCCAGACTTTTCAGAGCATTTTCGGCCTTCGTCAATCTAGTCTGTAATGAGAAATATGAATAAATATACAGTGATATAGACTAATGCACACGAAAGATGGAGAGGATCACGCAAAGTAATGAAAAGAGATGACCATAAGTGGTGGAAGTAAAGGAGAAAAGAGGGGGAGGGGGGGAGAGAAAATAGTAATAAGGACCTAGAAAGGTATAGATACATAAAGAAGATGGTAATATACTGCATTACTCAAGTAACCACCCATCAGCAACTAAAAGATCTCTCCCCATTTCCCATTTCACTAGGTTTTTTAGAATAGTGGATGACCCCATGACCCAAGACTCGTCTCTCCAAAATGAAAACAAGATTTGTTGAGAGGGGCATGCCTCCAGCTCTACTGGCAGAGATAAAAAAATACCTTTTCTACACAGGACACGCACACTGATTCAGAAAAAACTCCCCGTATGGCGTTTCGACAAAAATTCCATCCCCTGAGTCACAAGATCAGTAACATCATTAGGAAACACTGGCCCCGTCTACAATGGGCATATCCCAACATCAAGGAATTCAGTCAACCGGCACTACAGTGTTTTAAAAAAGAAAGCAATTTACATGATACTTTAGTCAGAGCCGATAAAGGCGCATCACATAGAGGCTCTATACAAAATACTCTATCCACACCCAAAAGGGGAACTTTCCCTGTCTTCACTGTACTCACTGCTCATCAGTTACGAAGGGAGAATACTACACGCAACCCCGCATGGGTCGGCGCCAGTAAGGCCAAAAATTCTCTGTAAAGTCTGAATCACTTATATTGCATTAATGCCTACTACTATACTGGAGACATGACTACCACAATATTTTTCTAAATAAATGTAATCCTTTTCACCAAACATGAGGAGTTCTGAGGTATTTCTTTTGCTGATTTAACCTAAAGGATTGGTTACCCTAACATAAACATCCCAGTATTTCCAACAGAAAACCATTAGATGGTGTGGCATCCTTCCTACAACCAATGTTTTGCTGTGTCGTGTCATCTGCTCTAGCTTCAGGGTTTCAGGTTCCAGTTTTGTGTGTGCCCTGACATAATTCCAGGGCAATAACACAATAACAGGGCTTCCATCAGATCTGACACTTTCTGCATTCTTGGTAGATTTTCTGTTTGATGTTAGGAATGCCCGGGCTCTCCATATTGGGTAATAATTAAAGGCTGTTCCAAATGCATATCGTGAATCTATGTATATGTTCGCAGTCTTACCCTTGGCCACTTTACATGCCTCTATTAGTGCCTTCAACTCTGCTTTCTGTGCAGACAGGTGAGGTGGGAATGGTTGTTCTTCTATTACCTCACATTACGTGACCAGAATATGTTTAGTGTGATACCTGCCATCCTCCTGGTAACTAGATTTATCAACAAAGAGTTGAGAATCTGGATTTGTGATCGGGGAGATAAATCCTGTTTCCGGTTAGGGCCATACAATCATGTTCTTCTGCTCTCTCCTCTATACTCTCCTTCATGCCCCTTTGGATCTAAATTCAGGGGTAATAGAGTGGTGGCTAGGTTCAAGGTATTACACTGGCTCTGTGTGACGTGGGGGGCATAATCAATGGACACTGGAGGCATAGCTGTTGGGCTATGGAGGCATTTCATGGTTGCACTTGAGAAAGAATACCATGAACATTTGTGTGGTGTGTGTATTGTGATGGGATGGTCTAGTACGACCTTTGAGCCTTTGTGTAGTAGTACTTGAATTGCAGTTACAACGGATATTATGAGAGGGCTCCACTTGCCACTGGATCTAGTCTGGCTTAGTAGTAGCATCTCTTTCAACTGTGCAAATGACTGTGAGGTAAAGCAGAGAGGCTGAGCATATCCAGGACCTATTGTATGATGATTTTGTAGGGTCTGTTCCCTGTCTCTGGTCCGATGTCTTGCACAAGTGTCCTAGAAGGTAACCTCTGTCTGTACAAACTGCAGCTTGTATTTTGAGAGTTTAAATACTTTATATCCCCTTAGGCTTCCTTGCCAAATTATGTTCTAACCCTTTTCCTACCTGTAACAAATCTTTTGCGTCCATGCTGTGTAATTTTGGTCTAGTTCTGCTCACTCCATTCCTCATTGGTCTTTGTAGTCCATCTATAAAAGCTTTACCCAGTATCCTAATGTCCAATTTAAGTTTTGGGGAATATCTCATGTCCATTTTATCTGTAATTTAGCATAAAATTTGTAAACTGGTTCTCCCTTCTCTTGGGTCACATCTGTGAAATTTACTGACTTCTCTGCTTCCTTTTCCTGTGCCCAATTCCAGATCAGCTGATTGTACGCGTCGCCTGACTGTTCTGTAGGTATCCATCCCCAACCTTGACTTGTCATTCTGAAAGTTTTATGGGTCTCACATGCTTGTTTCTTAATGTCACTGGTGAAGGCATCCGTTTGGGCTTTTGTCAGGGCCTCAAGGTGCATACATGTACACCTGTAGGTGGCCTGTATCTGAGCCATTGACTTGGCATATTATGTGGGGGGATGCCTCAAGTTGTTTGATTATAGCTAACTGGTCTCCTGGACTCTGGTCTATCGACTATGGTCGATATTTGGTCACCTGAACAGTTTATGGCACTTCAACAGTAACTGGTCTCTATATCCTTCAGTTGGGGGCCTAGCATAACTGTATACTGATGGAACAGTGATTGACATTACTGTCATCGTCCCACATATCTAGATCCTGAATAGGGACAGGTGTCCCTCCCATGTGGGATCAAAGCAGGGGTCACCAGGGGTCTACTGTAACCTGTGGAAATTAAAACAGGAGGAACCATCGGTCCTACCCACCCCGCAGTAAGAAATATTTATCGGGTACAGGCTAATCCTAGACTTTGGTCAGTGTGCTCACTCTAGAATAAAATGTTGTTTCGCATACTCGTCAAGTCAATGCACCCAGCCAATTATAGGGTTGGGGGTGGCTTCTTCATGGTGTTTGGATTTGTTTCTTATATTCCCTTTTTCTCCCCTCGTTGTCATTATAACATTCATATATTGATACTGGTCACCTATAATGGACTTAATCAAACCGGCATTCATCCTGCCATAACACAATCTCCAATTTTTCTATCTTCAGACAAGTTCTTATCATGGCAAAATAACTTATTTTGTTCCCCTTTATGAAGTGTTTCCATTTCTCCTCATCTAAACAAGCGTCTTTGGTTATTCCCGCTCTCGGTTTCTGACTGTCTCCGGTCTTCTCGCTCCTTTACTATGGGTGCTGTCGTCTTGTCTTTCAGAGTTTTCCTTTCCCCTTGCTCAACAAAGTTACCCATGACTCCCATCCGATATAGTACTGTCCACTGGGTCTGGCCTCAAAATGGCCCCACTTTTTAACACAATCTGGGTTGTTGTTACACCTACCTAGCTTCTCCTCCTTCAGAGCAAACCCTACCTCTTTTCTATACTACAGGCCTATCTCTAGCTCCTTTTACCTCAGATAAGATCTAACAACTATTATCCTTCTGGTACAAATAGAACGAATGGGCTGTCGGGAATCCCTTTTTCTGGTCTATCTCAGTCCTCCACGATAACCACGTAATAAACAACAAAAACTGAAGGATACAAATCAGAATCATTATACTGCCAATGTCTGTTCTACACATTCCTGGAGACATTGATTCTCATCTTCAGAACTTCCATCAATCTACACACACTACAACCAAGACACTCGGGATAGGCCTTCACTATCATCACTCAACACTGTCCTCACACCTTATCTTCAAAAAGTCACCAACAGCACTATTTCACCAGGTTACCTTCAGACCATTCATCACACAATAAGTTTATGGTGTATTCAGAATAAAGTCTCCTGACCCCTTCTTCAAGGAAGGTTTCTTTAACAAAATTCCCCAAACTCAAATGTGCTCTCAATGTAGTTTCCTACTTATGATACATTTTCCTGTTGGTTATGAGCTGGTGCTGCCTATCAATCAGGGACTTATTGAATTTGTCCTCCTTTACACATATGATCCTATTTTTATCAAGATTCCTTGGACCAGACTAATAACTATATTGTATGAATCCCAACTCACCTGGAACAGGAGGTCGACCACTTAAAGAGACAGAATCATAAACCTCAGTAAGGTTCTTTTCCTCATTATTTCTGTCCGTCTGATGAGATGACTCATCACCTTGCTACTCCAGTTGAACGCCTCTGTCCATCTAGGTCCCTGATTCAGGTGACATGAATTGATAACTCAGTACATGGCTTCAGATGAGATTGGGGGGACGGGGAGCCAAGCACAAGTATAGACTCATAGAGCACCCTACAGATACACGGGCTATCTCTACCCAGCATGCATTCTGTCTTTATTATCAGCGTGTTCACTTTATACAGGATATCTTTAAACAAAACAATGATTTCATACATCAGAAATCACAAGTTACAAATCATGTGTTGCAAATAAAATAGTTACTACGGTTACTTAGTTGTCGCTGATCACCAGACAGAGGAAGTGCCAAATAAGCTAATCTCAGCAAAACATCATCCATTGACCATTTACTGATTAGAATCTTCAGACTGACAGGACATATAACACTTTGCACTTTCCAAACACGGACATATTTTTAATGTGAACTCTGGTTCTATTTCATATCAATCCCATATAAAATCATAAATATTTCTCACAAGTGTAGGTAACCTGTGCTGTACTGTCATGTTATGTATGATGTATTAGCGCAGCGTGCTGTACTCATCCATGATATGTATGATGTATAAGTGTAAGGGAACCGTGCTGTAACTGTCCCATGTTTGTATTATGTATATGTAGTGACCTGCACCTGTACTGTCCATGCTTCAGTATGGTGTATAGTGTAGGTAACCTGTGCTGTAACTGTCTTGTTTATGGAATTATGTTTAGTGGTAGGAAAATTATGCTGTAATGGTTATGTAAAAAAAATTTGTAATAGTCTAGAAACATGTGTCCGCGTGGCTTTTGCAGTCATGTTATATATGATGTATAGTGTAGGGAACCTGTGCTATGTCACAGTACATTGTATGTATTCTTATCATGATTAATTGTCAATAAATCTCCCATCTCACACTTTGATGACATATTGATAATATCAGGCCTTCTTAAATGAGATGGAGCATTTAGAAAGACTTCAGGATCTGTACCAGGACATCATGATGGAGGATCAGCCGCCCCTCACATCACTGGGTAAGTGGAGACCTCCCTGATTATAAGGAAACCAGGTGTGAGGGTCACCTAGATCCCCATCATCAATCATCACATAGAAAACAATAGGTTCAGTTCCCCTGTGTTTAGTCCCTATAGATGAATCCAGTAGAAAAAAATCCCACCAAGAGAAGTCCTCGTCCTCTATATTCCCCAGGATGGTCCAGAGGAAGAAAGCATAACCTCCCACTGGATGATCCGGTAGAAGGAAAGCTTGAGATTCCTGAAATCCTCTATATATTGATGTAATAATGAAGCTTCTCCTAATCTCCACCCCACAGCATATCTCACTTGGTCATGGTTGGGAAGCGTCCACACAAATGTTTTTTTGGTTTCCATAAAAGATTGTGAAACCTTCCCCTTTGGACTTGCCCTTGGCAATGAAGAGTTCCAATGTGAATGAATGTAAAAATTTCCTGCAATGTAAATCATCCACTAAAATAACAGCACAATGCCATCACAGCCCTCTAAGGCTACAAAATACTTGTTCCAGGGACTCACCCAGTTGTTGGACATAATTCACTTTCTGCTTTACAAGACATTATTGCAGCCCAACATCTAAAATGACTGAACGGGCAGTTTTGGGCCACCAAGGGATGGGGAAACCCATCTGAAATAAGGAGATAATACCACAGTAATAGAAAAAAAAAAAAAAAAAAGAGATGTTAAAAGCAGTGACATTAACTGAAATAATGGAATGAGAAGCATCTGCTTCAGAAAAGATCCTTTTCCATGTGGCACAACACATTGTTTCTGTACAATCCTTGGGGAAACATGTTGGTCCGTCTGATCGGCCACGTAGGAGACCCCTTCTTTCTTTAGCTCAGAATTGGTTTCCTTCCTTCTGGAGGGTTTGACCCTTCACCTGAATGTAGGATTAACTCTGCTCCCTTGTTGTATTTGTTTTATTTTGGGCTCAGGTCCATTAATATGGAAATCCCTTGCAGGAAAGGTCCAGAGGAGTGATGAGTGACGGAAAAACCCTGATCAAGTGTCAGCTGACTGGTAAAACCCTTCGCAAAAAGCTTCTCTTTTATTCTTTCCTTAAAATCACAGACGCCATTCCTTACCAACATTCTTCCTGCTTCACACAATCGGAGGAAGATGTTACAATACTATCAAATACGATTCCGCTTAATCTGTATCCACCTATATGCATGTCCCTGGTACCACAATGCGAACCCCAATGGCTACCACCTCCTCCTACTATAGATACAATTACGGCCACAGAACCTGGAGAGAGATAACAGAATATCGGTCCAGAGTGATGGCTGCAGATAACATAAGTGAGAACCTTCCCCCATCAGGCCAAGGCGGAACCCGTACATTATACAATCCTCAGTTATCAGCTGTGGGCACTTGGTTCCTCAGGGTCCATGGAGCAGTCAATTGTGGCATTATTGTGTGGGGGGGGGGGGGGGGGGGGGGGGGGGGGGGGGGGGGGGGGGGTTCCATGGACTGTGGCTTAGGGACTAGTGAGGTCAGTGTACCACTCCTTAGTTTGTATTGGATTCTATGTACCAGTCACTAGAGGGCACTGAAGTTCATGTTTCTGACTTTTTTAAGGGTCTTGGAGTCCATGTACCGACCTTAATAGGTCATTGGGTCTGTGTTTCTGCCATTTTCATGCTCTGAATGTATTAGATAAGATAATGTATCATTATGGCTTTGGGTGGACACTGATGTAATTTGTTTGAGTAGAGGGTACTTGGCCTAGGAAACACTGAGGAACATTGCAAAATCAGTGGAATAAGGAACAGAAACATGAGGTTTAGGTTCCTGGTGTTTGTCCTAAGAGGGGAGTTGTCAGATATATTGTATATGGTGATCTACACTTACTATTTTTTATTGCTCCAATAGAAGAACAAGTGAAAAGCAAAAACCACCATAGGAAACACAAATAGTGTCTGCCATAGAGGCCATACTGGAGTGTCTGCAGTGATAAATAATCTTTATAACACAGCAGCAGGATGGCTTTAATGAGGAGGTCAGTTCCTATCTGATCACTTCTTTGAGGAGGTAAAACAGGTTAGTGATGCACGGCTCTGACACTTTATGTAACTATGAAGAGAACCTTCTATGGATTTGGTGACTGGATTCTGATACATTGTTTACACTGAAATGATAAAATATAAATTTTGTTTGGAATAAATGTTGTTTCCTTTTTCCAGGTGAAGACTTGATGAGAGGCCTCCATGGACATCAACTTTTATCTGCAGATTGTGAAGTTGAAGATAACCAATCACAAACTGACAAAACAGGAATCGGACCTGAGAGCGTCCACAGAGAAGAGAAAACATTTCCATGTCCAGAATGTGAGAAATCTTTTAGCTACAAATCATCATTTTTAGAACATCAGCAAATTCACACAGGAGAGAAACCATTCTCATCCTGGAAATGTGTGAAAGAAATTTTATTAAAGAAAATCAAAACTTGTTGGACATGAGAGAACCCACACAGGGGAGAAGCCATTTTCATGTTCAGAGTGTGGGAAGTGTTTTAGTCAGAAATCAGGTCTTGATAGACATCATAGAATTCACACAGGGGCCAAGCCCTATTCATGCACAGAATGTGGCGAATGTTTTAGGCTGAAATATTCTCTTATTAGAAATGAGAGAAATCACTCAGGGGAGAAACCATTTACATGCTTATTGTGTGGAAAATGTTTCCGTCTGAAAGCTGATCTAGTTAATCATCTTCAAATTCACACAAAAGTTAAGTCATTTTTATGCACAGAATGTGGGAAGAGTTTTATTAAGAAATCAAAACTTATTGAAAATAAAAGAACTCACACAGGGGAGAAGCCATTTCTATGTTCCATATGTGGGAAAAGTTTTAAACAAAATTCACATCTTGATAGGCATCAGAAACTGCACAAAGGAGAGAAGCCATTTTCATGTGCAGAATGTGGGAAGAGTTTTAGTCGGAAATCACATCTTGTTCAAGTCCATTCTAAGAATTCCCACACATAGGAAAAACCCAAATTCCTGTCCAATATCTGAGAACTCACACATGGGAGGAAATAAAAATCCATAAGTCCAGTATATGGGAAAATTTTTTATCCAGGAAATTGTATGGGGTAAACATCCATGATTCACTCAGGAGATAGGCCATTTATATAACAAAAATTTTTTACGGAAATATTGAAATAAAAGTTTTTTATAAAAATAAAATATTACTGCTTCCCCCAGAAGACATTCTGTTTCTGATCTCAGTACATCTATTTGTTTTTAATGGACTGCGATCATCATTGATAAATTGTCACTGAGAATAATGATTAACCCCCTATTAACTGTTTAAATTAAGTAAAAATATCTTTACCTTTGTCTAAGGAACATTAATATTCATTTTTTAGTCGTCTTTTGGTGCAGAACTGCCCTGTAACAGACACAGTCATAGGTTTTCCTGCAGGATCTGTTAAATCCAGGTTAGAACTCTGGAACAACATCAAACCAAAGTGAGAAATGATGGTGGGCAAGAATTTAAATAGTGACTGACCTGTCATAAGAGGAAGGGACAACAATATATGAAGTTCATTGTTGTATATAAAGTTCAGACACGGTTCATATTCCATAGATAGGAGTAAATATCATGAAACATCGTCCTCGGGTTCAAGAAATCTCACATCCCCCAACATATTCCCCATCAGCTAGTAAGCTCATAAATCTCTATCAGGAGCTTCAGGAAAGTCCACAACCAACTGAGAGGAGATTAGTCCAGGAGTTTTTCTATGGCCTCTTTGTCAGGATTTATAAATGTCCTCTCCAGGTGCTGAAAGAAAATAACAAATGTGTCTTGTCCAGGCAGAAATCTGCATAAAACCTACAGGAGGGCAGTTGTGCCAACCTCCAGCTCATATAGTAATAGGTATCCCTGCTGCCCACTCCAGAAACCACCAACTTCTAGTGCAACCAGACTGGGAGGCAGGAATTACATCCCATATAGGGAAAATATCCGGGACAACCAAGAGAATTATTAATCAAGGGAAAAATCCCAAATGAAAAAAAAAAAATTCGATTTTAGTGTTACAATAAAAGAAGCTGCAGGGTTTGATTCATAGATTAAAATCCCAATAACACTTTTTTTTATACTGATCCAATAACAGAGTAACCAAATATAAAAATCCCAATATCAGGACTTCGTGTTTCGTGCTCCTTCCTCAGGTCCATACACTGTGAGGAGAGACATTAAATACAGATGAAGGTGGGATCCAATTTCAAGCGGGCGACAAGTCTCAGCCTGACTGAAATGAGAGGTCATGTTTAAATTACATTAATATTGTAGAAATATAATGTTTTTTCAGGTTATAAAACCAACAATCATAAACCTAATATTAAGTCATTAAACATAGGGAGATACAAATCACCACAGATCATCGGGAGTGGAGAGCCGCTCAGTCTTTCATCTCATACAGAGCCGCCTCACAATGATCTGCTGACTTACTGGAATAGAGGAGACATCCACTGAAAGAAACCGCCACAATTTGATACCAAATAAGAGACTCAAAATAAAGCAAAGTTCTATAAAAAGAACAGAACAAGTAAATATATTACAGATGAATAAACAATTAAACGGCAGAAACATGGAAAATGGATGAAAACTAAAGATTTTTTTCAGCAATACAAGAACCCAATGGTATAATAAAACCACTATTAAAAATCATCTAATACTATTAGAAGCAAAGCGCCATTCAGCCGAAGCCGCTCCGTTTCCTCTTATCTCATTACTGACAGATGAAAAGTGATAGAAATCGCTTTATTCTTATTATATGAAAAACAGATTCTACTTCATTTATCTATTTGTTCAGGTCTCAAAGCAACATCAATGACGGAGCAACCGCTGCCATAAACCGGAGAGAGGAAGAGCCGCTCATCTCATTGCCTCCTTCTGGTTTGTAAACAAAATTATAAAAGAAACAAAATATATGTGATGAATAAAAGTGAATTAAAAATAAAAGTTTGAAAGTTTTTAAAATACATATATTCATTCCAAAAATATTAGATATTATTTTGCCAATTTTCAAATTTATCAATAAAATGTAATTACACATAAAGTAAGGGACGTCAAATATAAGAAATAACCTTGGTTGCTTCATGTAAACCTATTGGTTTTATAGACCATTTTAGTTCTAAATATCCATGCTTTCGTTTTCACATTCTGGACTCCTCTCACACCTTGATTGTGATTTGTTTTAATGGACAATGCCAGGATAACTCAGAGTCATCCTGGACAGAATAACCTCAAAATGTTTTGGGACAATTGTGCAGCGTAGATCTTTCTTTTTGTTACATTTGCTCTATGTTGGTTCCATCTTTTTCCATATCTCACTGTGGTTCTCCCTATAGACTGTGACCCACAGAAACATTGAATAAAACACAAACTCAGTCCTGTGTTTGGTTCATTACATTTAGTTCTTTTCCTCTACAAATAAAATAAGTCATCCAATAAGACGTCTATAAAATACAATATTTTTTTCATTTTATTACATTAAATTAACAAAAAAATCATACATTTCGTCCCCATTGTGTCCATTAAATCCTCACGTAAGTAAGTTTTCCACAAAAACAAACCCCAAAAACTAGTTTTTTTGTTTTCCCCGTAAACCCAATGGATATTTTTGGAGGGGGGCCCAGCACTTTTGGCTATATGGGGCCCTGAAACATTCCCTGAGGGCGGCACTGTACACCACCGCCACTTTTATTAGGTACAACCTTCCCAACTGCCTCGGTTAACCACTTTAATTTCTAATCACCAATTCACATGGGCCGGCAACTCAGTGCATTTTTAGGCATTGTAGACATGGTCAAGACAATCCCTGCAGTTCAACACCAGCATCAGTATGGGGAAGAAAGGTGATTTTGATTGCCATTGAACGTGCATGGTTTTGGTTGCCAAAAGGTGCAGTCTGAGTATTTCAAAAAATGCTGATCCTCCAGGGATTTTCACCGCACAACCATCTCTAAGGGTTTTTTACAGAGAATGGTCCCGAAAAAAGAAAAAAAACCATCCAAGTGACGTCCAGTCCTAGTGGGCGGAAATGCCTTGTTTTTTTTATGATGCCAGAGTCAAAGAGATGGGCAGACTGGATTCGAGCGATCAGAAAGCAACAGTACTCAAATAGCCACCAGATTTTACAACCACAGGTAGGCAGAAGAGCATCTCTGAACGCACATACGGCGAACTTTGAGGCAGATGGGCTACAGTCAGCAGAAGACCACACCGGAAAGCCCACTCCATTCAGGCAAATAACAGGAAACTTAGGCTCAAATTTTGCCCAAGCTCATCGAAATTGGACAGTAAGAATAATTGAAAAACGTTGTCCTGGTCTGAATGATCTCGATTCTGCCTAGCGACACATGATTCCGGAATGGTAGGCGTCAAATTGGCTCAACCAACATGAAAAGCATGGATCATCCTGCCTTGTATCAACGTTTTCAGGCTGGTGTGGTGGTGTTCCATTGTGTGGGAATATTTTTCTTGGCACTCTTTGGGCCCCCCCCCTTGGTAACCAATTGAGCATCGTTTTGCAACACCTTGGTGTAATCTATGCCACGAAGAATTGAGGCAGTTCTGAAGGCAAAAGGGGGTTCCAACCCGTACTAGCATGGTGTAGCCTAATAAAGTGGCCGGTGAGTGTATATGTGCTGTTTGAACGGTGATTGGAGGTTGAACGATTGAATATATAAAAAATAGGGGGTATCTGAAAGGGAGTGTATGCATTGATTTATTTTCCTGTAGGGAAAGAAATATAACCACACTGTTGTTGGGAACACAACTGAGCTGTGGATACATAAGGGGACGCCCCCTGGAGAGAGGTGTCCAATTCGATTTTGCTCTGATTACACCGCATCAACTGGACTCAGTGAAATTTGATGAAAGGTGAAGGGTCCATTGTGTATTTCTGAGCTATGTTGGAGAGAGGTTGGAGCTGTGTCCTGCACGTGGGAGCCAGCAGCAATGTCCTGCACTAATAGGGAAGCCTCGGCCAACAGTGTCCGCCCGTGGAGATGGCCCAGTTAGTGAATTGGTTGGAAGGGGGTGAATGTCTCCAGAGATGATGAGAGCAGAATAGGTATTGGCAGCACAGTGCTTCCGATCGGGGTCCTGCTCTTTATATTGAATATAGTGGTCATTGCAGAGAATAGTGATTGATAAGAGAGAGGGAAATTGTTCCAGCCTCTGGTTAAGCCAGAAAGACAAGCTCATTGGATTGTGTTCCAGGTCGGACAGTCAGGGTCTTGCTTAATAGTTAATTGAACCAGAAGGGCAGAGACTATTGGGTGTAGCCGGAGGTAGGAGGAACTAACTGGGTGTATGAACCCATAAAAACATAGCTCATTATGGGGTTAAGGTCCAAAGACCAGAAACTGCGTGAGCGGGGTGAAATGGAAGCGGAGTATGGAACTGGTTGGGCAGTGGGAAAAGAGATCTCTGAAGCCGGAAAAGTTACAATAGTCATAGTTGGACCCAGAAATATCATGGAAATAGGCAAGAGGAAGAGCTGGAAATTTTAATGTTCTTAAGCTGGAGTTTTGGAAGTATCAAAATGATGGAAGGGTTCTTTCTATAAATGAAGGTTAAGCCTGTCACCTGGTATGTAATAGTTTTTTTGGGGAAGGTACAGTATGAGATGAGGAATCAGTGTAATAGCTCCAACCTCCCCGCTGGAGACCTCTTGCAGCAGATGTGATTTCAGGGAGGGAGCTCCAGATGTGAGTCTCCATTGTGCGCTCTCTGTCTTGTATTACTCATGATCACTCTTATCTGGTTTGGACATTGATGAGTATTGGACAAAGTCTATTTGGAACTGACATGTTTCTGTCCTTACAGGTAATGTTCTGCAGATGATGTTCGGTATATACAGCATATAGTCACGTCTGCTTGGACTGTTCATTGTAAGTATTTAGGATGTAAGTTATATCTGGTGTATGAGATAGAGAGGAAAAGTGACCTACATGTGTTATAAAGGAAATACTGTTAAATTTGGTTTTAAAAAAATTATGAAATATTCCCATGTATTGACCAGTTTGCAAGGAGGGGGGGGGGGAGGGGGGGGGGGGGGGGGGGGGGGGGGGCGGGGGGGGCCGGGGGGGGGGGGTGGGGGGGGAGGGGGGGGGGAGCGGGGGGGGGGGGAGGGGGGGGGGGGGGGGGGGGGGGGGGGGGGCGACCAGAACGTCACTAATGTACGTTTTTTACTAGATGTTGCCTTTAGGTGAGAAGAGCAGCATTAACCATTCGACTTGTGTTTTCTCATAGGAAAGAACAGATTACATGGTATTCTTTCTCAGGTGCAACCACAACATATCTCTATGGCCCATCAGCTACACCTGCAGTGTGCATTACTGATGCCCCCAAATGTTCCACTGACTTGGTGTAAAGTCTTGAACCCTACCCCTCTAGTACCCTTAAACCTAGACCAAAAGGGGAGGAGGTAGATGGTATAGACGACGAAGAACATGCTTGTATGGTCCTAAAGGCTCAAGAAACATTATGATTTGCCCATGTGAAGGACTCCCTAATCACTAATAAAGATTTTAAGTTTTTTTCTGCTGGAACCAGGTAAAGGGAAGACGGCAGGTATCACATTGGATTATCGCGGTGGTCACTCAACTATGAGCTAATAAAAGTGAATCAGTTTATGCCCTCATTTGTTTCAGGAGGAGGAGTTTAGGGCACTCACAGAGGCATGGAAAGCACCTGAGGGTAAAACTGCAAACATATACACAGACTCACAGTATACATTCAGAATAGCCCATGATTATGGTCCCATATGGAGAACCCGGGAATTCCTAACATCAAATAGAAACCCATCAAGAAGTGTCAGAGACCTAATGGAAGCCCTGTTATTTCTTACAGAGCTTGGATATATATTTAGCCCCTGAAACAAGGTGAAAATACTAGAGAAAGCGAAGTCGACAAAATTGACGCAAATAAAGCCCATGTTTAAGGAATCCTGTGAATGTACAGGAACATGTCCAACATAGACACCGTTAATCCCTTATTGTTCCTTGAGACCCTTCAATCCCAAGCTCAGAAGGCTGAAAGGGGTAGTGGGAGACACAGGGACCTCAATTACATGAGGGTGGCCTATGGAGTGTGGGCAATAAGCTCTGCCACCCCTGGGTCCTTTTCCCAATGATGACCCAAGTAGTCTATGGGTTGACCCACCAGTCCAAGACCACTATGCATTTGCTAGTAAACAAATATTGGGTTCCTACTTACTTTAGTACAGCTGCAGCCAGTTACTCCCAAGCCTGTATGACATGTGCAAAAAACAATACAGTTAAAGTAGTAAAAGTCCCACAGAACACACACCTCGACCATTGTATCCACTACACAGAGTGCAAATAGACTATATATAACTTCCCAAAGTAGGCATATATGAATATGTCTTTGTTTGTGTAGCCCGTTTTTTCCGGTTGGCCTGAAGACTACCCAGTACCAAAAGAAGCAGCAAAAGCAATTGCCCAAAAGTTGATTAAAGAACATATTCGTCGATATGGGCTACCAGAAACAATAGAGAGTGATAGCGGAACATACTTCACAGGGAAAGTCATGTAAGAAGTGACAGGTGCCTTAGGTATACTGTACAGAGGGTTGGGAATTTGAGAGTACTGGTCCCGATAGGAAAAATATGGGCTCCTGAGCTGAAAATGTCAATCGGAAAGGCCTCCATTTGTGATAATGTATGAACCCGTGTTAGTGTAGGAGTTACTTGCTTAGTAGTAGATACCCATGATCCGAAGAAGGGAAGAGAACAAGTACCTCCCTTTTGGAAATGGTGACAAGAGTGCTTCAATTTGGAAATGGGGACTTCTTTTTTACAATCACCCCCATCAAGATAATGGTGATGACTTTTGAATGTGGGTTAATGGAATAGGTGGAGGATTTCAGGGATAGTAAAAGGAGATGAGATGTGTGTATAATAGAATAATTTGTATCTCGCCGTGAATTTGGAGAATATGATAACTTCTCCTTCAGGCATAGGCAACCTCACTATGTTTGATGAGCTTAATATATGTAGGTGATCTCTTTATTCCTGATGAGCCCAGCATGGGGGAGGTAGGGAAAAAGAAACATGTAAATAGAAAGTCTGGCAGTGCAGGTTAGCTGCAGGAGAATGTACTTGGAAAAACCCTAAGGACATGGGATCCAATCACACATATCTGCTCAAAAGGGGAAATTGTGAGGGCAATTTTTATTATTATTATATATTTATATGATTTTTATATACTTTTTAATTTTTCTCTGTTCTCAGTCAGAATATGATGACTAGAGGTATGTGTAGATCTAAGTAGAAAGGAATTTAGACTTCATTACTGGGGCCTCTTGTTGAGACACTGTGATGTCAGTTAATTACAGACACGTGGTCTAGATGTATAGCTCTATTCATGCATTGAAAGATTATTCCTTTAGACACGATTCTTTGTTTGAGAAGGGATACACCCAGAGAAGTTCTTCATGTGCTAAAGTTACGTTCAAACCAGCATATAGGAACCAGCTAATTATTTCATGGTTTAAATTGATTGGCTGCTATATTCTTCCAGAAAAAACAGGGGGCTTAGGCTATGAAATTTGAATTTTCTTGGAGATGGGATGGGACCATCTCTTTTATATGCCACATACTGTATACTATGAATGTCTCCCAATGCTTGCACCAAATAAATCTTGGATATTTTTACTTTTTCTAACCTGATTATTTAATTTGAAAACCCTAATCACATTTTGTGACCTTCACAACAACCCACAGCCTCACTAGTAACAGTTTATTGGGAGAAATGTTCCTCATTGTACCAATTAGAGATGGGGCGTAATTGATTCTAACGAAGTTCCACTTTCGTTTAAGTTTTCCAGGAAGACTTGGTTTCTGAACGAAAGTTCAAAAGTTTTGGGGTGATTTGCTGGAACGAAGCTTGTTTGTTTAATTGATAAAAATGGCTGCAACACAAGTGGTGTTACATGGGGCAAAGAAACTCTGGAGGAAGAAAGGAAACATCCCACAAAGACAAGTGCAGAGATGAAGCCAATCAGAGACCGCGGATTCTGTGACTCCACCGCACTATATAAAGTCCCGTTATGCGGACGCTGGCTGCTCACACTCCTCTCTCTGTGCCATGCTGCCTGCATGGAGATCCTCACACAAAAGAAATTTGTTTTTAACACGATTTTTTTGGGGGGTGTCCACAGCTTTATCAGAGACTGCTCCTCTTCAGTTATAATTTTTTGAATTCAGTTTGTGGGTATTGTAATTGAAGTCCAGTGTGTGGTCCAGTTCTTTCTGCTTCCATATATATTTGATGCCAATTCTGTCCAGTTTTTCTGAGAACATTGAATATCCCAAGGGTTATCTAAGCCTGTTTTTGCTTTTGTATTCAGTAAAAAGAAATCGGCGTTTTTTACAAGCCCACATACCCGTAAATTTTTTTGCTGCTAAAGCTTTTCTGTAGCGCAATTTATATCCGAGTGTTAATTAAAAGTGTTTTGCTTTTGTTAGTAAGTAAAGAAACTGTGTTTATTAAATGCCAAAGAATGAGGGAATTTTTTTCCTGTGATTTCAGTAGGCGCAATTTATATCCAAGGGTTAACCCACAGGTCCTGTTAGTGGGTTTGCATTTGGAGTCAAATACAGTTTGTGCATTTATCCATATACAGATATCTTCAAATAAACAAGTCCTGTAAATTTTTGAACAAACAGTTATGTCACACACAGAGGTGGCAGGCTCTTCACAGCGAGGTGGCAGTGGCAAACAAACATTCCTGAGCAGGCACTTTCGCGCACAGTAATTGGGACGTCGCCAGCAGTGGTCACGTCGGTGAGGCCAAAACTGCCGGGTGACATCCCTAACAGCCGTGTGTTGTTTCATCAACCCAATGGTTTTCTTGATTTGTTGACATAGGTCATCCACTTCCTCCACCAGATGACATCTACAACCCAGCCAAGAGTCGAGGGAACTTCAGACACAACCCTTAATTGGCATGGCCCGGGAGCAGGTCAGCAGCCCTCACCTGTCCTCAACCCGCCACTGTCCCATCCGGTTCCCTCAGCCAGAGATCTAATATGTGGTCTGGGCTCAGCGCCACTATATAGGGAGGATGAACAATTTGAGGAGGGCAGTCAGCAGCTACTTGGCAGCGAAGAAATGGGGCCGATATCCCCTGCTTCTTGCAGTAGGCGGCAAAGTATAGATGTGGAGAGTGGTATGGGAGGTCATGTTGTGAGGGGTCAGCCTCTGCATACCAAGACAGGTGATGAGGACAGCAGTAGCGATGAAACACAAATAGATGATGATGTAGCCGACCGCACTTGGGAGCCGGGTGAAGCAAGGGCTTCATCATCGTCAGGAGAAGAGGGCATCTGCTTGCACATCAGGCAGCGGCGCAGCCAGTAAGTGGGTAGTGTGGCCATGAGGCAGCAGGGTAGCAGCAGTGCAACTTCGGGAGCCAAACGGCAACGGGGTAGAAAACCCGCTTCGCAGGTCCAAGAAAGTAGTGGCACAGGGGCTCAGCGAGGCAGCGGCGGCAGTAGTCACTCAGTGCGGAGCGTTGGCGGTAAAATCCGATACTCGGCAGTGTGTCAGTTCTTTGCTAAGACACCGGAGGAGCCGAATATGGGTATATGTATAATCTGTGGGCAGAAAGTGAAGCGTGGCCAGGGAGCTAACGTTGGCACCACGGCCCTGCTTCAACACATGCAGCGTCACCATCCGGTGACCTGGGAGAAACGTGGCTCAGATGTGGTGGTCCATCCTGCTGCTGAAGCAACAGTAGCAGCACCTAGTGGTACGCATGCCATTGCAGCCAGTCAAGGCTCCACCACCTCTGCAGAGGGGAGCTGTTTCTCTTTGCCATCATCTCCCAGTCCAGACGTTTCTGCTCCTCGCTACTCCTAGCGCCAGCAGTCGTTCAAGGAAGCAATTGCAAAGAGACAACAGTATGCGTCCAACCATCCAAAGGTGCAGAAGCTGACCGTGCTTCTGTCCAAGTTGTTGGTACTGCAGTCACTCTCTTTACAAATGGTGGACTCTGCACCGTTCAGAGAACTAATGGCCTGGGCCGAGCCCAGGTGGCATTTCTTTTCCAAAAAGGCAGTACCAGCCCTTCACAAATATGTAGAACAGAAGGTGGGCCAGTCCTTGAGCTTATCAGTTTGTTCCAAGATGCATGGCAACTCGGACGTGTGGAGCTGTAACTACGGTCAGGGCCAGTACATGTCCTTTATGGCCCACTGGGTGAATGTGCTTCCTGCCCAGCCACACCAACCCAAATTTTTCCCCGGGGAAAGGGGTTTTTTTAAAAAAGGGGGCCCGGCCAAAAAGGGGTGCCCCCCCCGGGGGGGGGGGCCAGGGGGGGGGGGAAAAAAAAAACCCTTTTTTGGGGGGAAAAAAAGGGGGGGTTTTTGGGGTTTTTAAAAAAAAAGGGGGTTAGGGGGGGGGTTTTTCCCCCCGGGGGGGGGGTTTTTTTTTGGGGGGGGGAAAATTTTTTGGGGGGGGGGGTTTTTAAAAATTGTGGGGGGGGGCCCCGGGGCCCCAAAAAATTTAATTTCCCGGGGGGGGGGGAAAACCCGGGGCCCCGGGGGTGGGGGGGGGGGGCCCCAAAACCCCCCCCCAAAAGGGGGAAAACCCCCCCCCTTTTAAAGGGGGGGGGTTTTTTTAAAATTTCCCCCCGGGGTTTTTTTTCCCCCCCCCCGGGGAAACCCCCTTTCCCCCCCCCTTTCCCCTTTTTAAACCCCCCAAACCCTTTCCCCTTCCGGGGACCCCCTTTTAAATTTTTTTCCCCCTTTTTTTTAAAAAAAGGCCGGGAGGGGGGGGCCCCCCAAATTGGGGGAAACCCCTTTCCCCCTTTTTAAAAGGGGGGGGGACCCCCAAAAAAAAAAGGGGGGCCACCGGGGGGGAAAAAAGGGGGGCCCCGGGCCTTTTTCCCCCCGCGGGGGGGGGCCCCCCCCCCAAAAAGGGGAAAGGGGTTTTTTTAATTTTTGGGAAAAAACCCCCCTTTCCCCCTCCTTTCCCCCCCCCCCCCCCCAAAAAAAAAAGGGGGGAAAAATTTTTAAAAGGAAAAAAATTTCCCCCCCCCCCCAAAAAAAAATTCCCCGGGGGGGGGGGGAAAAATTTTTTTTCCCCCCCGGGGGGGAAAAAACCCGCCCCCCTTTTTGGGGGGGGGGTTTTCGGGGGGGGGGGGGGGGCCCCGGGGTTGCGGGGATTTTAAAGGGGGGGGGGGGGCCCCCCCCAAAAACTTCAAAAAAAAGGGGGGAAAAAAGGGGGGGGCCCAAAAAAGGGGGAACCCCCCGGGGGTTTTCAGGGGAAATGGGGGGGTTGTTTTGGGGGCCCCCTTTTAAAAATTTTTTTTGGGGCATTGTTTAAAAAAAATTTTTTTTTTTTTGGTTTTCCTTTTTTTTTGGCCGGGGGGGCTTGGGGTTTTTTAAAAATTTTTTTGGGGAACCCCTTTGGGGGGGTTTTTTTTTGGGGGGGGGGGGTTTTTTGTGTGGGGGGGCCCCCCCTTTTTTTCCCCCCCCTTTTTTTCCCCGGGCCCCCCCAAAAACCCCTTTTTTTGGGGAGGGGTTTAAAAAATTTTTTTAAAAAACCCCTTTTTCCCGGGTTTTTTTTTTTTTAAAAGGTGCCGGGTTTTTTTTTTTAAAAAAGGCCCCCCAAAGGGGGGGGGGTTTTTCCCCCCCCGGGGTTTTTTTTTTTTTTTTCCCCCCTTTTTTTTGGGGGCCGGGGGGGAAAAATTCCCCTCTTTTTTTTTCCCCCCAAAAAACCCCCCTTTTTTTTTAAAAAAACCCCCCAAATTTTGGGGGGGCCCCCTTTTTTTTTTTGGGGGGGGGGGCCCGGGGCGGAAAAGGAAAAATTTTTTTTTAAAACCAGGGGAAAGGGGGGGCCCGGGGGAAATTTGGGGGGGGGAAAAAGGGGGGGGATTTTTCCCCCCCCCGGGTTTTTTTTTCCCGGAAGGGGGGTTTTTTCCCCCCCCCGGGGGGCCCCCCTTTTTTTAAAAAAAGGGGGGGGGGAAAAAAAAAGGGGAAATTAAAAAAAAAGGGGTTTTTTTTTTTAAAAAAAAAATTTAAAACCCCAAAAAAAAGGGGAAAAAAAGGGGGGGGGCCCCCCCCAAAAAGGAAGGGGGGGAAAAAAAAACCCCCGGGGGGGAAAAAAGTTTTTTTCCCCAAAAATTCCCCCGGGGAAAAAATTTTTTAAAAAGGGCCTTTTTTTGGGGGGGAAAAAAAAAAATTTTTTTTTTTTGGGGGGGGGAAAAAAAAAAATTTTTTTCCCCCCCGGGGTTTGGTTTTTTTGGGGGGGGTTTTAAAAGGGCCCGGGGGGGGGGAAAAAAAAAAATTTTTTGTTTAAAATTTGGGGGGGGGGTTTTTTTTTTTTTTTTTTTTAAAAAAACCCGGGGTTTTTTTTTTTTTTTCCCCCCAAAAAAAAGGGGGAGGGAAAAAAACAGGGGGTTTTTTTAAAATTTTTTTTTAAAACCCCAATTTTTGGGGGAAAAATTGGGGTTTTTTGGGGGGGGGAAAAAACGTTGGGGGAAAAAAAAAATTTTTTTTGGGGGGGGGAAAAAAAACCCCTTTCCCCAAAAAAAAGGGTTTTTAAAAAAAGGGGGGGTTTTTTTCCCCCAAAAGGGGGGGGGAAAAAAACCTTTTTTTTTTAAAAAAATTTTTTTTTTTCCCCTTTAAACCCCCCCCGGGGGAATTTTAAATTCCCGGTTTAGGTTTTTTTCCCCTTTTTTTTTCCCCCCAAAAAAAAGGGGGGCCCCCCCCCCCTTTTTTTTTCCCCCTTTCCCCTTTTTTTGGGGGGGGGTTTTTTTTTTAAAAAATTTTTCCCTTTTTTTTAAAAATAATTTTTTAAAAACCCCCCCCAAAAAAATTGTTTTTTTCCGGCCCCCCCCCCCGGTTTTTTTTAAAAAAATGTTTTTTTTTTAAAAACCCCCCCCCGGGGGTTTTAAATTTTTTTGGTTTGGCCGGGGGCCCCCGGGGCCCCCCCACCCCCCCCCCCCCCCTTTTTTTTCCCCCCCCCCGGGGGGTTTTTTAAAAACCGGGAAAATTTAAATTTTTAAAAAAAAAAAGGGGGGGGAAAAAAAAATTTGGGGTTTTTTTTTTAAAATTAAATAACCGGGCCCTTTTGGGGGAAAAATTTTCCCCTTTTTTTGGGGTTAAAAAAAAATTTCCCAAAACCCCCCCCCTTTTTTTTTTTCATTTTTAAAACCCCCCCAAAAATTTAAAAAAAAATTTTCCCCCTTTTTGGGGTTTTTTTTGGGGGTTTTTAAAAAGGGGGAAAAAAAACCCAAAAAAAAATTTTTTTTAAATTAAAAAAAAAAAAAGGGGGGGAAAAAAAAAAAAAGGGCCCCCCCCCCCCCCCCCTTTTTCCCGGGGGAAAAAATTTTAAAAAAATAAAAAAAAAGGGGGGGGGGCACAAAAAAAAAAAAAAAAATTTTAAAAAAAAAAAAAATTTGGTTAAAAAAAAAAAAAAAATTGTTTTTTTAAAAAAAAAAATAAAAAAAAAAATAAAAAAAAATTTTTTTTTTTCCCCCCCCCCTTTTTTGGGGGGGGGAAAAAAAAAAAAAAGGGGGGAAAAATTTTAACCCAAAACCCCCCAAAAAAAAAAAGGGGGTTTTTTTTTTAAGGTTTTATTTTTTTTTAAAAAATTTTAAAAAAAAAAATTTTAAAAATTTAAAAAAATTTTTAAAAAAGGTTTTTTCCCCGGAAAAACCCCCCCCCAAAAACCCCTTGATTTAAATTAAAAAACAAAATGGGGGGAAAAAAAAAAAACCCCCCAAAAAATTTTAAAAATTCCCCCGGATAAAAAAACCCGGAAAAAAAAAAAACAAAAAAAAAATTTTTTCCCCAAAAAAATTTTAAAAAAAAAAATTTTTTTAAAAAAAAATTTTTTTTTAAAAAAAAAAATTATATTTTTAAAAAAAAATTATTAAAAAAAAAAAAAAAAAAGGGGTTCCCCCCTTTTATTTTTTTTTAAAAAAAAAAATTTTTTTTTTTTAAAATTAAAAAAATATATTTTTTTTTTTTTTTTTTTTTTAAAAAAAAAACCAAAAAAAAAAAAAAAAAAAAAAAACCCCCCTTTAAAAAAAAAATTTTAAAAAGGAAAAAAAAAAAAAAAAAATTTTTTTTAAAAGGGGTCAAGTAAAAAATTTTTTAAAAAAAAAGGAAAAAGGAAATTTTGGGGGGTTAAAAATTTTTTAAAAATTTTTTGGGTTAAAAAAAAATTAAAAAAACCAGAAAAGACCCCTCTTGCCCCTTTTTTTTTACGGTCAGATGTGGTGGGATTGCTAGACAGGTCTCAGAATGAAATTGGGTGTTAACTCTGGATATAAAAAATCTTTGAGGTTTTAAAGGGGGGGGGGACTTCCAGTGAGCTGCCCAAAAATTTACCCAGGGTATTAAAACATGAAACAAAAACTGTATGAAAAAAGATACCGGAAAGTGATTAAATGAGAGGTCAAGTATTGCAGCTCCGGGGGAAGAATTATAGGAGTGTGGAATATTTCAGAACAATATCTCAACATCTTCCCACAGTCTATACACCACTGGACAACTCCAACCCCCTGGGGAAAAAGGAACCCCGAAAACCCATTGTCTCCCCAAAAAGAGGGTCGTGGAGTGTTGGGGGCATATGTTACCCGGGACCCGGATTAAGTACCCAAGGAGGTGGAAAATTTTCCTAATAAACCTAAAATGGTTAATACATCTAGAATATTTCCATGAAATATTTTCTGCCATTACCCACTCGTCCTCTGAAAATATTCTATTCAGGTCTGATTCCCATTTAAGGGCATAGTCTGGTTTATTCTGGAGCTTTAGTGGAAAAAAAGGGAAGAGTATTTCAAAGTGAACCCCGGGTCTACCCCTTTTTTTTGCTTTAAAAAAACCCATGGAATTGTGTAGGAGGGACTGAGGGAAAACCCCGGGAAAACCCACTTCTGAAGTGTTTGTTTCACCTGGAGATTTAAAAATTTAAAATTGATTATTGGGGAAAGGGAAATTGGGTCGGGCAATTTTTCACCGGGTTTGATAAAGATTTTTGGGAAATTTTTCATGCCGATAGTGATAGTCGTTTAAACGCTTTATGACCCCTTTTAAAATCTATGGGAGAGCAAAAAACAGCTTTTTAAACTTTTCACCCCCAAAAAGGGGAGGAGGAAACTGGAAGTAAAAACCACAAAAGTAACCTGGATATGTGCTTTCCCCTTTGGGGGAAAACAATTAGGGGCCCATTTAAAAATCACATAAAAACAATTCCTATGCTTTAAAAAAATTCAAATTTTTGTTAAAAGGCTAACCCAAAAAATAGGGGGCGTTTGCCACAGCAGGTTCAGGCCCGGGACCCGAAGGGTTTTGGGGCCCTTTCCCCACAAACCCGCACCAATATTAGAAATGGCAAAAAGGGGGGGCCCTGGGAAATTATAAAAAAAGACCTATCGCCGTGTTAAAAAATTTTGGGGGGAAAAAATTTCCATTAGAAACCCCCATTTCTGTACCAAAGGACCCAAAATTTTACTGGTTTTGGACAGGGACCCAATTTCCCCCAAAAAATTATAAAAATCACCTTCAGCCCCGGTTTTTGAGGACTTCTGGGGGCGGGGCATTGTGAATGGCCGCTTCTTACGTGGGCTCCTGCTGAACAGCCCCGAAACAGGCTTTTAAACTGGCCCAAATGGCTGAAAAGGGACCTTTTTTAACCCCGCAGGTCAGACTCGGGAAGGGCTGGAACCCTTCTTTGGAAACCCCCCCCTGTTTTTCCCCCGGGGGTTTGGAGCAGGAGGAGAGTGAAAGTAGTGGGTGCCCCGGGCCGGGCGGGGCCCCGCCCGGGGTGACTGTTTCTTCCCGGGCCCCCGCGCCCCCCAGGTGGGTTTTGGAAGGGGAAACTTGGAGCCCCCGGGGGTACAAGAGGCGGATGGAAGACCCTGCAGGGTGGGGCAATGGGGGCCGAGCCCGTGAGATTTCCGGGGCCCAAAAACCTTCAGCTGCCGCGCCCCCCCGCCCTTTTGCGCCATTGTGTGCATCGGCGCACGTGGCCCAAAGGCCCTGCCCGGGGGTTTTTCGCGCCAAAACGCCCCCGCACCTGCCTCGGTGAGTTTCTGCTGGGGAGGTTAAAAACCCTTCCCTTTCCCCGGGAACCCCCGGCCCGGCCCCGGAAAACCCCTCTTTGAAAACGTTTGGGGGGCTAGCCGGGACCTCGGACACGGAGGTGGGCACCCCGTGTGGGCCACGTGCGGGAATAGACCCAGAGGAAACAGGAAAAAACTGGGGGCTTGAGGCGAGTCCCCCTGCGCCCCCCCCGCGGGAACAGCCCCCCGGGCCCCCTGTGAGGCAGAGTGGCCACACCGGACAGCGTTTTTTGCGGAACCCTTTTTACCGGGGGGGGCGCCCTTGCACCGGGTTTCCGCAGAATTTTCCCCGGGCCTTTGGCCGCAGGAGCAGCGCCCCAATTGGGCCCCAAAGGGCAGGGGGACCCATCGGAGGTCCTTAAACAAACGCTTCCCCTACATCAGACATCTGCTTCGGGGGAAAAAAAGGGAAACATTCCCCTTTCAGTGATGGGGGGCGCGCCCCGGAACCCCTACAGGGGTCACAGTGAGTTCACCGCTCTCGGGCGGTAGTACAGCCCCCACCCCCAACAGGGGCCTGCCGGGCCCGGGTGCTCCCCCTTTTCCCTTTGGGGGGTGGTTGAGTGGGGGCATTGCGTGGCCCCTGCTCGGACTTTCGCACCTCATTCGTATAACCTGTCACACCCCCAGGGGGATTTTGCTGGACCCTTTGTTAGGGGGCAGCCCGGTTTTTCTAGGAAGAATCTCAGAGCCCTGGACAGAGGCCCGCACATTTAAAAAATCTCAGGAAATGACCCAAATTTTTTACTTCATTCCCCTGGGGAAATTTAGGAGGGGTCAGAATTTTTACAATTGCCCAAAGGGGGAAAGTTTCCCCATTAGGGGGGGCAGTGGTTTCCCCCGTCTGCCTTTTGATTTTTTGTGTAGTACGATTTGGTAAATTTAAAAACAGTTAGAGATCACATACAAGGGTGTGTTTTTTTGGTTTTTTCTTGGGGGCAAACAAAATTTTCCCTTTTCTCTCTCCCGAGCCCCTTTTGTTTGCTTTCAATTTGGGGGGTTAGGGGAGATCTCCCCCCCCTCTTTTGGGGGCCCCACCCTGTTTAGAAAAAATTTTTGGGTCGGACATCGGGGCCCCCCCTCCCAGCCCAGGGAAAATGCTTTATGCGCGAGCAATAACCACCAGTTACTGTGTACATACCCCCGTGTGATACTGCGACCCGCTTTGGCTGGAGTCTACTTTAAGGGGCCCCTTATATCGGCCTCCCTTTTGTGGGCGGCGGGCTACCCCGTTTTTAAAACGAGCTTTAACAGGGGGGGCCCCTAAACATCGTGTCAATTTTATTTTCCCCGTCCTACAGAGTAGGGAGATTCCCCCAAATTTTACGCCAAATTTGAGTTTCGCGCTCAAAGCTCCTTACACCCCAAAGGGGACGCCCCCAAATTATCTAGGACCATAGGGAAAAAGTCCCAAAACGGGGGCGTTTTCCCCTTTCCCAAACCCCCAACAGGGCCCCCAGTTAAAAAACCGGGGTTAACACCAAATCGAAAGGCATGGCTACCGATTTTCCCCAGGAAAAGGAAAAGGAAAAGTGCAGCCATCCTCCCTTCGATAGGGGAGGAAGTCTCCCCAACTTATTTGCCAGTTTTTGACAGAAGGATAGATCTCTTTAAAGGCCCTCAGTGAAGCAGCCCCTTTGGGCCCCGATAAAATGCAAATTCCCAGAAAATTGCAGACCCAAAAATCCCCCCGGGAACCCGGGTTTAATAAGGCAGTGTTTTAGGGGTGGAGGGGCAACCACACTTTAAACCCGGGGACCCTTGGGGGCTCTCCAGGCCCAAATTTGAGGATTTGGAGGGAAAAGGGGGAGACATAACAATTGAGGTTCTTTTGGAGTAAGGAAACAGGATCCTCAGATCAAAATGGGGATCTTATTTTGTGACAAAACCAGGGAAACTTTCCCCTTTATCCCGGGGCCTCCCCCAAGGCCCAATTTGGGGGAACGGTTTAAAAGAAAAGGGGGTGAGGGGAGAGCAGAGGGGTAGGCCCCCCGCCCCGTTTTTCGCGAGGGTTTCCCTAAATGGCGATCAAAAGGAAAAAATTCATCAAGGGTTTTCGGCAGTCAGGGGGTGTCCCGGTGAAAGGGGAGAAGATTTGTATTTCGGGGTTTTTTCTGCCCGGGGTTTCCCCTTTAAACGTAGGGCCCTTTTGGGGGGGCTGTAGACATCTCCCCGACAACAACTTTCCCCTTCCCGGTTTTTGTACCGGGGCCCGGGTGGGGGGGTGCAGGAAAATGGGAGGGAAGTGTTTTTATGATCACCCGAGGAGGGCCCGGCCCCCGGAGGTTTTTTCCGGGGGGGAATTAAAAATTTTGGCCCTGGGATCTACTGTTTTTTAGGGGTGGGTAGCTGGATAATTTATTTTTTATCCCCCTCTTTTTTTGGAAGATGGATTGAGGAAAACGGGGAAGGAATTTGGGCTCTTGGGAAAATTTATTCATTTTAATTTAAGTAGAGGGTTTTTTCTGGGACAAATGTACGATTTGCTTTTTTTACAAATTTAAATTTCTTGCTCGATAATGGGATTTTTGCTGAAAAATGTGGTTTGGGGGTTCCCACTAGGGAGCTTTGGGGAGAATGGATGTTCTAAAAAGTTGGGAAAAAAATTTGCATGTTTTTAAAAATTTTGGGGTTTTGGTTTTTGGGAAGTGGGTTTTCCCGGGGGCGGCCCTCTGGGGGGCTTTAAAAAAACCCCCCCTGGTTCCTTCCTACAAAAGGGGGTTTTTATTTGTGGGGGGGGCATCAACCTCTGCCCGCATTTGGAAAAATGCGGGTCAGTCCCTTTTAGGGGTACAGGATGAGTGACACCCCAGTCAGTAGTGAAAATTTTTTTTGCCTCCCCAACCCTTTTTAAAATAGTTTTCATGGAACGTAGCAGGGGTTAAAAATCCCCGGAAAAGTAGGGAAAGGGCCTGGTGCACCTTAAAAAAACAAAGGGTGGGTTTCCCTGTGCCTTCCGGAAACACACTGGAAATCGGGTGAAATATGGGCCGAAAAGCGCGCGCCGTGGTAGACCCCCCGGGTCGTGGCCCCCCTATAAAAAAAAAAGCCGGGGGGGTGGCGATATATTTCAGGAGGGGACTGGTGCAGGAGATCTTAGAACAACATACGGATCAAGAGGGCCGCTTTATTTATGCACGAATAAAAATTGCAAATAGAATATATACACTTTTTAATCTTTATGCCCCAAACTCCCCAACCGAGGCATTTTTTGCAAAAAAATCGGATTCTTATTGAAAAGGGGCCATACTAAAGGTGGTGTTGGGGTGATTTTAATTCCCCGCCCCGTTTTGGCTGGATAGAAACTATTTCGGGGGGGGGTTTTTAAAGCGGGCAACCCTCCCCTCAATTTATTTATCTGAAAAGCCTTTTGGGGTCTTTTCTTGGAGAGGAAAAAAACCCAACCCGGGTAGAAAGGGAAACCCCCTTTTCGGCGGTTAAAGATTTGTTTTCCCCGTATTGATTAGCCCCTGGGCGCTTTTTCCCTTTGGGCCCCAGATGTTTCCCCGGTTCAGACTTTCTTCCATTGCCTCTCGGATCATGGGGCCCCAAAAGTGTTTACCCCGGGCGGTTTTTGGGGTTCCCCCCCTAAGTCCCGGGTTTTGGCGTTTTCCCGGGGTATCTCTCCAAAATCGGGACGATTTTAGGGACTACTTGTTATTCAATGGGGAAAAAATACTTGGAGATAAAAAAAGAAAATGCAGGGGATGTTCCCCCCGTTTTTGGTGCTTTGGTAAAAGGGTGTGTCCCCCGGGGGGCATTATAAGCTATATTGGGGTGAAACGAGAGAATACCAAAAAAAAATTTTAAATTTTAAATTTTAACCCTTTAGGGCTAAAGGCCATGCGATAGTCCACTTGGGAAAAACGAAAGCGGAAATTTTTTTGGGGCCCGGGGCCTATTGAGGGCTTTTTTTTCAAAAGGCCCCGGTTTTGGCCATACTAGGGCGACACAAAAAAAAATTCTATTGGGGGGGGGAGGAAATGCCCATACTGGCCCCAAAAAGGGCAAAACCCCGGAAGACAAAAACCACCTATCTCGACAGTGATAGACCCAGAAACGGGGAGTGACCTTAGGGACCCTAATGATATCGAGCAGGCATTCATTGCATATTATGAAACACTATACAGTGCACCCCCATTTGATGAAGCGGGTACCAGGTCATTCTTAGATATGTTTCAAATGCCGGGTATTTCACAAGACCAACAATCTCGGGAGGAGCAGGCAGCAATGGAAGGTTTACTACCTCTACCTGATTTCTAATAATTACTCTGTGGCTACGGCCGTGACTGGGCACACACCCTTGAATAACGGCACTGGAGACACTATTACCTTATTGAGGTAAGTTTGCTGAAGAGGCATATATCAAAAGACCCGGATACTCTGGGTTTATGGGAGGGGTGGGCGGCGTGGCGCGGGGGGGGGATCCGGACGAGACTGGGTGGGGGGGAGGGGGGAATGTCTTTGAAATTCATTATACTGTTATGCACACCATTTTTCTTCAAACACACCACGGGTTAAAAGTTTTGCATGTTTAGTGGTCCATTAAGTAGGGAAAAAAAAGAGGGACCAGTGATTGGTTTGAATGCATGGATATGGGTTACAGTCTAAAGCATCTGCTTGAAATTCGGTATCCTGATGACCTACTGTATGCTGTCTTATTGTTTGAAATGTAACAAGTTGCATACTTTTCTGTATCTTTTACCTGTTGGTCCAAATAAAGGAAAAAAAAAAAATGCAATTGTGGTATGGGCTATGTGGGACAAACATCTCGAACAGTTAGGCCGTGTTCACACGGCTTATTCCCAACGGATTTGTGAGCCGTATTGAGCTCACAAATCCGCCGTTAATAAGGGGCGGGACGGGGGCGGGGGCGGAACGCGGCGGGGGCGCCACTCCCGGCCCCATAGACAATGCATTGTTTACGGCACGTACGCGCCGTAAATAATGTGCATGTCACTTTCTCCCCCCGCGGCGGATTCGCTAAGCGGGGAGGAGCGATGGAATCCACTGTTCTCTATGAGAGCAGTGGATTACCGTAATGACTCCGACGGATTGGCGCCGTACTGAAGCGCAAATCCGGCGCGCAGTACGGCTCCAATCCGCGGCAAAATAAGCCGTGTGAACGAGGCCTTAAAGTGAGAATCAATGAACACCGTTCTGCCATTCGTACCTTTCAAAATACAAAAGAGAAAGAAAAAGATCTCAATGAAAGAAAGTACGGTGAAAGTACTGTAGCTAGACACTTTTATGAGAAGTGCCACGGAGTCGAATTTTCCCTTCCCCCTGAATTAGCTTTATTAGATTTATCTTACCATATTATTCCACCTGATTTTCATACGGTCCTGGCACATGTGCTAATCGCTACACGTTTTACGATTGCTGCTAATTGGAAGTCCCCCACTACTCCCTCTCTTAAAGAGA
This sequence comes from Phyllomedusa bahiana, assembly GCA_025379985.1. NCBI lineage: Eukaryota > Metazoa > Chordata > Amphibia > Anura > Hylidae > Phyllomedusa > Phyllomedusa bahiana. The sequence goes on along the minus strand of JAODAL010002090.1, from coordinate 167,076 downwards.
TCATAAACAGAGTAAACAACCAGTTCCACTCTGAAACTAGTCTAAGGGCGCGTTCACACGGCACAGGACAAATACCGGCCGGTCCCCACGGCCGCGGGGGGGACGGCTTTTCTCCGCGATGAATGGGGACTGCTGCACGGGTTCTCCATAGAGCACAATTGTGCTCATTTTCGGCTGGTTTTTCAGGCGGTCTGAAAAACCGCAAACCGGCTGAAAAACCGGCCGAAAACATGTGCTGTGGGGACATGCCCTAATAGTTTCTCCTCATAAAAATCACCAAAATTCGGAACAAGTGGATCCCTTGGACGGATTCCATTTACTACCTATAGGAATTATGGGGTCTCATCTGTTATGACTAGAAGAGTTAGCAGATGGACTTTCTTTTTATGCTTGCTACCATCACGACTTCCCTCCTAGTTCTCTATATACTATTTGACCTTAGCATTCACTGTTGTGTTAATCTGTGTCGATAAAAACTTGCACTCATTTTTATCTTTAATATGTGCCTGTATCTTGATTCTCTGTATTTTGCAATGGGGCTACTTTTTGTTGTTTATTCCTTTTTTATTTCTTTCTCTGTTGTACATGGAACTTTGGAAGTTTGTCATATGTTCAGTATTTGCCAAACATGCATCTCATGCAATGTAAATTACTCAATAAAACCATTTTTCTGTTAAAAAAAGAGAAGTGCCACGGAGTATCTGAACTCCGTTGGTGCGTTTTATAACAAGTACGAGTGTCAGAAGGTGTATCTATTGAAAAAATTCTACTACAAAGAGAAGCTATGTGGACCTTTAAAATGGATACATTAAATCCAAAAGGTTTAAATGAGAGCTACAATCTGAACGTGTTTCTGTAATCCTATTGTTTTAGTTGTTTTTAATTAAGATAAGCATACTTGTTGCGCTACTATCTGATTGGTTAATCGTTTGTGTATATAAAGAAGGTCTCTACTTACTTATCCATGCTTGAAAAAGGAGGATCGTACCTCCGAAACGTCGCTTCCGCTTGGTGGGTGACGCCTCGCTTGTCTCACTGCCTTCCCCTCACTACGTGTGCATACACGAAGTAACTCCGTTGAGAAAACCATTGCATATGGACATTGCTGCTGCAGATCTATGTTATGAATACAAGTATGTCTTTTCGACTATTTTACTTGAAGACTATTTTACTCGAAGAGGATATGTAATAAATTGTGATTTTATCGTTCACCTTTTGGTCTGACATTTGAATTATATGGTTGCAAGACATTAAGGAGACATTGTATAATAAAGACCTGTGTACATCTGCAACGTGCAGCAAAAAGTTAACGTTTAGCCCAGTTATATTATATATTGAGCTTTGGAAGTCTGCATGAGGCTTCCTGCTGCCATGGCAACTGATCGCTCCCCTGCAATTACATTGTGGGGGGCGATCGGATGGAGGATCCTCATTCAGCCGGCGGCGGCTAAGTTGTTAACAGCAGGGATGGAGCCGGCTCCATCCCTGCTGCTCGTGGCTGCTGCCGGGTGAAACAAGCAGCTCTGAGCGGCCCCTGCTGTGCGCGGCACCACTAAGCTATCTCGGGCCGGCAGGAGACTGCAGTGTTGCGATGCTGCGGGGGTCAGCCACAGGGTTTAACCCTTTAAACCCTGCCACTGGCTTCCCGCATCATCACTCCTCTCCAGCCTCCTGCCGCCCTGAGATAGTATATTCGGACTATAAGATGCACCCCTGTTTTTCCCCAAAATTTTGAAAGACTTATAAACACCTGTCTAGCAGATAATAGCACACATTACTAGATATTCTAGCTTATAGACAGTACCGCAGAGGCTTAGATACACAGGTTCAGCATACAGTATCACACAATATAGGCTAAGATATACAGGTCCAGCAGATAGTATAACACATGATAGCATTAGATAGACAGGTCAATCAGCATCACATATGATAGGCTTAGATACACAGGTCCAGCAGATAGTATCACATATGATAGGCTTAGATACACAGGTCCAGCAGATAGTATCACACGTTATAGGCTTAGATACACAGGTCCATCGAATAGTATACTACTTGATAGACTTTGATATACAGGTCCAGTAAATAGTGTAACACGTGATAGGCTTACAGACACAGGTCAATCAGATGGTATGTCATTATAGGCTTAGATTCACAGGTCCAGCAAATAGTATAACACATGATAGGCTTCCTAACACCCCACATCTCTCTCCACACCCCCATCCTAAGACTCCACATCTCTCTACCTACCTTCCTGCCTAATACTCCACATCTCTTTACTCTTTCCTAAAACCCTCTCCCTTTCTCTGAATCACTTACTCGTCCTGAAGAGCAGGAACCCGGGGAGTCTTCTGGTCTTCAGCGCTGTTGCTTCTGAGAAGAGGGAGGGGCATCACTGCTCTTCTCACCTATCTACCTACATGGCGAATCTATACCTACCTACAAGGGGCATATACACTGACAAGCAAAAGGGTAACAGTGTTTTAAGTTTTTGACTTTCAGGCTCCATCTCTCACCTTCCACTACAGCTTTGAACATGAAACTACCATCATTTTACAGACAATCATCTTGGCTAGCTCATACATAAATTTCACTTACAACTATTTTGCGTATGCTTAGTTGTGCAGTTTATTTTCATGTAACTGCATTGTTACTGTTTTGCTCCTAAAAATCTAAATATTTTTATTATTTTGTTAGTATTTTGTAAATTCACCTTTCACAAAAGCTGATATCCAAGAATAACTCTCCGTTCAAATGTATACAATGCATAGGAGATTTAACAACAATTGTCCCATGGTCCAACGTTTTGGCCGAAATTGGCCTTCATCAGGGACCTGAAGGGGAATAAGTATAAGAATAAACATGCCCTAACGCATAACAGTAGGTAAGGAGAGAACGGTAGATATTGAGCCAAAAAATGGGAAACAGACAAGCAAGTAACAAAGAATCAGAGCAATATAACAAGAAAAGGGGAGAAAGTAAAAATTATTTAAGAAAAAAAGGAAAAAATGTAAGCCTGAGTGGAAGAGGAAACTGAAACCTTAGGGGTTGGAGTGTGAGAAGAGAAATATGCAAAGAAAGAAAGGTTTTGTAGGACAATAAGGATGTGATAACAATAAGATAGATGCAAACAAGAAGTTGCAGGTGGAAGGAGGGGACAGAAGGATAGGGGAGGGGAGGGAAGAATGAAAGACCAAGTAAAAGGAAAATAAACAGAGGACTGTGTGTCCTGAGTTGATACAGGGTGAACACTGAGAGGGGAATAAAGAGAACTATAATTCAAACCCAAGAGGAGTCAGACTAAGGGTGCTTTCACATGGCAAGGGACAAAAACCGGTCGGTTTATCCGACCGGTATTTGTCCGGTTTGTGTGCAGTGCACACGGCCACGGGGGGACGGTTTTTCTCCGCGATGAGCGGAGAAAAACCCTCTCCCTTCACATTCACAAACACAGATTCTGTCTGAAAACCGGACGGAAGAATGTGCTTGTACAATATTTTGCGGGCGGAAAAACCGCCGGACGGAAAACCCGTGCAGTGGGGACTGCTGCATGGGTTTTCCATAGATCCCCGTTCTGCTCATTTTCGGCCGTTTTTTCATATGTGATATGTAAATAGAAACATTAAACCCAGGGGAACAGAACAGTAAACCAGACCTCAGATAAAACAGAATAAGTAAATATAACATTAATCCCAGGAGGACGAAACAGTAAGCAAGACCTCAGATCAGACGAAAAACGTAAATGTATTATCTATCTCAGGAGGACAGAACAGTAAAAAAGACCTCAGATCAGACAAAAGAAGCTAGGAGGAAAGGCGACAAATAAAGTATAGAGGCCACGTGAAGAAAGGACTGTGGAATTAATGTTATATTTACTTATTCTGTCTTATCTGAGGTCTGGTTTACTGTTCTGCCCCCCTGGGTTTTATGTCTCTATTTACATATCTCATATCTCCTTTTTCCCTAAGTCTGACTCCTCTTGGGTTTGAATTATAGTTCTCTTTATTCCCCTCTCAGTGTTCACCCTGTATCAACTCAACAAAACAGCCCTTTTTATTTTCCTTTTACTTGGCTTTCATTTTTATTTTTTTTTTAAACATGGGAAACATGTATAAGGGGCTTTTGCCTGGTTTTGGATAACCGCGCCCCCCGGGCGCGAATTCCCCTGTCGACGCAGAGATGAGTTTTGGCGCAGCGTTCGCCACTTTCAGCTGCCCCCCCGCATGAAGGGGGGGCAATTGGCGGGTTTGTGGTCGCGGTGTGGGCTTTTCCAGGGTGGGAGGGGCCATGCTTAAAAAACCCCCGAGCATGTACGATCGCGGCAAAGTGTGGCGCATTGCAGCGCTCGGCAGCCCGAAGCAGCCCTATTTATTTTGGCTAAATGCTCCGGCTGAGGCGAAGTGAAGCAAAAAGGGAAAAATAGAGGAAGCATATAGAAGATGGGCAACAGAAATCTCGGCGCTCATCCGTGCGGCATGGAATATGATTCCCCAAAAAAAAGCCTTTATAAAGCAAAAAACATTTTCAGAAACAGAGCTCAAACCCAAAAAAAAAAAAATAAAAAAAAAAAAAATACTTTTCCAAAAATCAGAACGGCGAAACAAGAATTAGGAATTTGGAAAAATTTCCCCGGGGAAACAGAATTTAAATTTGAAAGCTTTCTCATTGGGCGGCAGAAAAAACCGGGGCCAACAGAATAGGACGACGTGAACCTTAAAACCTATTTAAACTTTGACCAATCAGAATCAAAGGCGGGCAGTTCAAAAACAGTAAAAATGCAGAAAAAAAGTGATTGGCTGAGCTAGGGGGGATTGGCTATCTCGGGCCAAGCAGAATAGGAGCGACAGGGAAACCCCTTAACCTATGGGAAGTTTGAACCAAAACAAAAACAAAAGGGGGACCGTTCAAAAAACATAAAAAAGCTGAAAAGAGCTGATTGGTTAGCTAGCGGGGGGTTGGCATCCCCCCAATCAGAGCGCGAGCTACTTCTTTTCCCTTGTAGTCTAGGGAAATGGGCGCAATGCAATCTCGGCTCTCACGCCTTACGGCAGGGTAAAAGAATAAAAAAAAACTTTTTATTAGTTGTAAAATATTCCTGAAAAAACTCAAAACCTTCAAAACATAAATCAATCAAACCCGAACAACGCGTTTTTTCGCCCAGACCAGCGCTACCAGGAATTGCAATAAGAGAATTCCCGGAAATACAGTAATTCAATTTTTTAAGCTCTTCTGATTGCGGGGATAAAAACCCGCCAATCAAAAAAGGAGCGCAGTGGCCCCTTCTAAACCTATGGAGGAGTATTGACCAATCAGAATAGAGCGACAGGGACCCATTCTAACCTATGGAGAAATTTTGACCAATCATATTCAAAGGGGGGAAACGGGTTCAAAATACAGTAAAAAAGGCAAAAACGAGCTGATTGTTTTAAGGGGCCGGGGGCTCGTCCAGCTTAGCCAATCAGAGCGGGGAGCTACTTTCTCATAGAGTTCTAGGGGGAAAAGAAATTCAGAGAGAGCTCTGGGGATTGGCTAAGTTAAAAGAGGCGCGGTTATTTGGACCAATGGGAGAGCGAGCAAATGCTCCTATGGGTTTTCTAATGCAATCTGAAATAAAACTGTACATGGCCGAAATCAAATGATAATACTCCGAAGTTGTCCCGATGTTTTATATAAAAGAATAATAATATGGGGGGTAAAGAAAAAAAAATAAATTTAAAACAAAAAAAACCTTTATTTCTTTATTTTCGTTACACCAGTTTCTATTGATCCTTGGCTAACGAAAATAAAGAAATAAACCTGATTTTATTGAATTAATATATTTTTTTATTTACCCCCGCCGCTTCAACCAATCAGCTCTTTTCTGCCTTTTTACTGTATTTTGAACTGTCCCGCCTTTGAATATGATTGGTCAAATTTTCTCCATAGGTTAGAATGGGCCCCTGTTGCTCCTATTCTAAATGGTAAATTTTCTCCTCCAAGGTTAGAATGGCCCACTGCGCCCCAAATTCTGATTGGCGGTTTATCTGACCAATCAAATAGCAAAACAATTTGAATTACTGCTGGATTGCTTGTGCCGATCCTGCATAGACTAAAAAGGGGAGAAGTACTCGCGCCCCGATTGGCCCGGGATAGCCAAGCCCCCCTAGCTCAGCCAATCACTCTTTTCTGCATTTTTTACGTATTTTGAACTGTCCCCCCTTTTGTTTTTTGATTGGAAAACTCTCCATGGGAAAATAAGGGGTCTTTGTCGCCCCTATTCTGATGGCCCTGGCTTCGCCCCCAATCAGAAAGCTTAAAAAATTTTGAATTACTGTATTTCCGGCAATTCTCTCTATTGAAATTTCCTTATGTAGCCCCGGTCTCGGCGACAAAGCGTTGTTAGGATTAACGCTTTATTTTTAGAAAGGTTTCGCGCTTATCTGATAATGATTTAACTTAAAAAAAAATGAGTTTTTAATCATACTCCATGCCGCACGGCGTGAGCGCCGAGATTGCATTGTGCCGTCTCTCCATAACTACAATGGGAGAAGTAGCTCGCGCTCTGTTTGGGCTGATAGCCAAGCCACCGCTAGCTACCCAATCTTTTCTGCATTTTTACTGTATTTTGAACTGTTCCGCCCTTTTATTTGATTGGTCAATATTCTCCCTAAGGGTTTTAATGGTTCCTGTCGCTCCTATTCTGATTGGCTGGTTTCTGCCACCAATGAGAATGTTTCAAATTTTGAATTACGTATTTCCCGGCAATTTCCAATATCCTAATTCTTTTAATTAGAAAATTGGAAAGTGATTTTTTTTATTATTATTTTTTATTTTTGATGTTTGAGCTCTTTTTTGAGAAGTTTTTTTTGCCTTTTTAAAGGCGATTTTTTATTCATACTCTGCACGGACACTTTAACCCCCTTAACGACTTGGGCGTATCAGTACGTCCCAGGGCCCCCTAAGGGGCTTTGCAGGGGGATCGCTCCGCGACCCCCCCCCCCCACAGCCGCCGGGTGTTTGCGGGAAATTGCCCCTAACACCCGGCATAACAGCGCGCGGGGGTTTCTCCCCCCGCTGGGGCTGTTTTAAACCCATCAGGCGCTGCGGCAAAGAGGCCGGGCATCTGAATTAACGCCGATCGGTGTGCCCCCGATCGGTGCGGTGATCGCCAAAACCAGCTATGTGCCCGATCCATCACCGGGCATTGTGGTGGGGGCCTTGTGGAGGCCCCCATCACTTACCCGGGCCCGTTTGCCCCACTTTCCGCCGGGGGACGGGAATGGGGAAACCGCCATCTTTGTACACCCTAATGCATTCCCTATGCAATGATTGGGTTGTTTAACAACGCCCCCCTAGTGTCAAGTACCACAGGGGGCCTCAATTTACATAAAAAAAATAAATAAATAAATTTTTTAAAGTAAAAAAAAAAAAAGTTTTAAAAATTTAAAAACCCCCCCCTTTCCCCTTTTTACAAATAAAATCTTAAAAATAATAAAAAAGTTACACATATTGGGTATCGCCGCGTCCGAAAAATCCGATCTATAAAAAATAACATCATTTACCCGTACGCTGAAACCAGAAGAAAAAAAAATTCAAAAAGCCAAAATTTCGTTTTTTGGTCATTTTTCGTCACTCAAAAAAAGGAAAAAAATGATCAAAAAAATCGCAGCATTCCCAAAAATGCTAGCGTTTAAAAAAAAACACTTCAGCCCCAAAAAAAGCCCCCCACTGACTCGTAGGGTTTGTACAAAAAAGTTATTGGCCACAAAAAGGCGCCAGCGCAAATTTCAAAAAAAGAAAAAGGTTTGGGTTTTTTTTTCGGGACCAAAAAAAATAACGGAAAACCCTACATTTTGTATTTCCGGATGCGAACCACCTGAAGAATCCCGATAACACATTTATTTACCGAAGATTGAAAGCCGTAAAGCAAAACCCTGAAACATGGTGAAAAAAATTTTTTTTTCCAATTTGCCCCTTGGAATTTTTTTTTTGCGGTTTTCCCAGTATATTTATAGTTGTGAATAACACCCTTAGAAACTACATCTTTCCCCCCAAAAAAAAAAACCCTCATGTGTTTGTAGGTGGAAAAAAAAAGAAGTTAGGCTTTCAGAAGGGGAGGAGGAAAAAACGAAGTGTCACCCAAAAAAAAACCCCCGGGCCTTAAGGGTTAATGATTTTTCCGCTGTTTTCCACCTGTCTCGAATCGGGGTACAGTGAGGCGCAGTCCGCACGCGCCCCTGCCCCATGTGCCCAGTCCCCGCACTGTGCCCCACACAACCCGGCGAGGCGCAGGGAACTTTTCCCCCATGTATAGGCAAATCCCGGACGGCGAATATTTGGCGAAACCCGCACTGCGCGCAATGTCCCCGCACTGCGCCCCACACACTGGCAGAGGAAACGGCGGACTTTTCCCCGCATGTCCGAGTGCACTACCTAGGGCGGCGAATCATAGGCGCAGCTCCGCACTGCGCCTAAGTCCAGCACTGCGCCTCAAACACTGGCGAGGCGCAGAGGACTTTACATGGAATGTATGAGCGCGCCCCGGCGCCGACATAAATCAGGCGCAGATTTCGCCGGACAACCGGCGAAAAGGTGCGCCCCGACGTGGCGAGATTCATACATGTTGCCCATAATTTTTATTTGGGTTTTCAAGACAAAAACATACAAAACATAGCAATATTAGGCTAATGTCTACACTGCACAGAAAAACGTCCGTTTTTTTCAGTGTTTTTCGTTTTCTAAAAACGCTGGAAAAACGACTGTAATCATCTCCCATAAAACTTCTATTGTAAAAACGTCCTGGTGTCTACACTGAACTTCTTTTTTCTGCTCGTTTTTTTTACTGGTCGTATTTTGCAACATGCTCTAAAAAACGCCAGAGCCGGGCAGAAAATATTACTACAGGGATCTATGTAAAGTCGCAGGGTACGTCTTTTTGGCTCGTTTTTATCGTGCGTTTTTTTTTGCCGTGCGATTTTATCAAATGATACCCTGCCCGAGACCCCTAGTTACCCTAAATGGGTGGTAACAAAGGGAATAATCTTATCAAATTTGCAGTACAAGTGGTCCTGATGTGTCCTTTTTGACCTTTTTAATAAAATGATCATGCTTTGGTCGCTAAACCATTTTTGCGCAATTCATATTTTTTCGCTAAAAATACATTTTTTTACAGATTTTGGTGTCATCAGGAATCAGTTTTTTATTTACAGAGTTTTGTGCTAAAATCCTTTACTAAACATATTGTTTTTGTTTCTATCAAAGAGTTATCTCGCTACTGACCTCTGAAAATACGTTTTTTTACATTTTGGCGCCAGAATTCCCGATTTTATACGATCTGGTGTTAAATATCCCTTTTCTTAACATATTTGCCGGCTAAATAAAAAGTTATCTCGCTTCTGACGCCAGATCAAAGTACGGGTTTTTTTTACGGATTATTAGGTGTTAAAATCCTATTTTCTTAACTTTAATTTGCAACCGAAAATCCTAAAAAAAATACGATTTCTCGTCGTCAAAGGGCGAGATAACTAAATTAGCGCCAAAATATGATTATCTCTGCTTCAGACGCCAGAAATGTACATTAATTTAAACGGATTATTGGCGCAAGAGATCCGGTCTTTTTTTTACGTTTTTTGGCACTAAAATATTTTTTCTTACAGATTTTAGCGCTAATAACGATATCTCACTTCTGATGCCAAAAATGACGTTTTATTATGGATATTGGCGCAAGAATCCGTTTTGTTTTACTTTTATTTTGGCACTAAAATTATTTTTTATTTACTGATTATGCCGCTAATAACGTTTAGCTCGCACTCTGACCCAAAAATAAGTTTTTTTATTTACGGAATTTAGGCACAAGAACGTTTTTTTTTACTTTTTTTTGGCACTAAAATTAATTTTTTTTTTACTGATTTTGCTGCTAATAACGTTATCGTTTCGCGTTCTGACGCCAAAAATACTGTTTTTTTTTTTACAGATTTTGCCTGAGGCGAGAATACCTTTTTTTTGTGCGGATTTTGGTGTCCTAAAATCATTTTCCTTAACATATTTTGGTGCTAATAAAGTTATCTCTCTACTGATCGCCAAAAATATCGTTTTTTTTACAGATTTTTTGGGTCACCAGAATCCTATTTTTTAACGGCTTTTGGTGGCTAAATCACATTTCATTCACAATTTTGGCGCTAATAAACTTATCTCTTGCATCTGGCGCTACAAAATAAATTATATTACCGAATTTTGGCTAAGCCCATAATCTTATTTTTTTACGCGATTTTGCCATCCAAAATCCTGGTTTTGTTTAACACTGACATATTCTTTGGCGCTAATAAAGCTATCTCGACTCTGCGCGTCTAAAAATACGTTTTTTCTTACGGATTTCGGCGCCAGAATCCGTTTTTTTTACGACATATCCGCCGCTAAAGATCCAATATCTTTAAAACTGTTGCCGCTAATTAAAAGAGATCTTTGCTTCTGACACTAATTAATAGTTTTTTTATTGTAATTTGGCGCAATACATATAGTTTCTTATTGGAATTTTGCCGCTAACATATCCTTTTCTTTCCAGGATTTGACGCAAATAACAGTTATCTTGCCGGTATGGATAAGATAATGAGTAGGTTTTTTTGTGGATTTATGGTGCAAGAATCTGGTGCATCAATTTATAAAGTAAGTTGCAGCTTACAGCGCACACAAAGGTACAAATGTGCTTCAAAAGGTCTACAGTGATCTAAGAAAGTCGCAATACTTTTAACATGAGTTAACTCCCAACCTTAGGGTGTAGTTTACATCCCAAGGCTAATTTGAGAGCATACATTAAAAAGCAGAGATAAAAAAAAAATAGACGCTTCAAAGAACGCTCCATTAAAAAACAAAAAAACGCGCCAAAAAACTGACGAGTTTTTTTCAGCTGACTCTTTGAATGCAGTGGACGGAAATACACAGTTTCATGAACGTTTTTTTCTAGTTATTTCCGTTTTCAGGTCTTTTTAGTCTCAACTGCGGTGTAACATAGACCTTAATGCGGCGGTTTTTCTCTCACTACAAGGTAGTGAGCATTTACTTATGTGTAAAGATCTTGCGCAAAAACAATGTCAGTTTGCAATATGGTGTCCATTAACAGTATCCTAGCCCTATTCTGAAGATATCCCCTCTTGAGTATGGGGGCTGCATCAGCTACCTCAGGTCGCTATAAGCTACGAGACCTGTTTGAGTCTATCCTTATAGGCTGCCAGCAGCTGTTTTCTATAGCTAACAGACCTTACTTCTACTACATCCTAGTGTGAAGTGCCAGGAAACTCGCCCTTAATTCAAACGTGCGAAACCAAGAAAACAGGACTGAGGGTAAGAATATGTAAATGTAGGTGGGATTAAACCCCTTTAAGGTAATCAGACTATATAAAAGGTAGGTAATCAAAGAAGGTGCGCAAGGTATTACAATTGGTTATAGGCATACAGAGACAAACTGAGCTTACCGAAAAATGTGAACCTAAGTAATTGTATAACTCTCACTAACGAATAAGGTACTTATCCAGTAACACAAGACAGCCCGTTATTTACATCGCATGGTCGCTAATTCTGTGGAGAGATAACCCCAACATAGAATAATAGCCAAGCCGGGCGATCAGGCCACTAAGAAAAAACAAAATTAATAACCTACAGCAACAAAAACAAGAACAAAGTCAGTTGTTACTTTTAAACATATAGGTCAAAAGCAAGGTGTATATACAGGTCCCTGTGTTCTTCATAATAAGAATGGCACCAAAATGGAGCAACAGGGCATAACTAACACCCATAGAAGTGCTGAAAGAATACCATCGAACAAAGTCTACATGATGCTGCGGGACCGGGGCCAAGAGGATGATACCGATGATATAGAGTTAAGACCAAAATAGAAAAAGAAGAAAAAAGTAAAAAAGAGGAAAAGTAAAAATAAGAGTAAGGGAGAGCCATTAGATCCCCCAAAAAATGGAGGGCAAAAAGAATTTCCTCAAATGGGCCAAAAGAAATTCACTAACATCTAGAGCAACCTAGAATACCCGCCTGAAACAGGAAGAGAGGTTCCCAGGGTGAATATAGAAAAAGGTAGCAACTAAGTACCTTAATCTTCCAGCAAGTAGAATAAAACCGTTTGATAACATAGTTTCCCCCATTTTTAAATGAATTTCAGGAATACTTGAAGAATAATAATAATAATAATAATAATAATATCATAACAACTTTATTTCTATAGCCCAACATAATCCGCACCACTTCTACAAATTTCAATCGCGGCATAAACATTCACACAGTCCAATACAACATTAAAAAGTACTTACAAATGAGACACAAGGTGTGAACGGGACCCTGCTCGTGAGATCTTAAATCTATTAGGTGAGTATGGGTGAAACATACGGTAAGAAGTGCCAAGTTTTACATGGTCCGTCCATGTTTCATAAAAGGGGGTGGTTTACATAAAAAATGCATCAAACCGCCACACAAGACTGTACATCTATATCAGAAAATTGCCTGTGAGTGCCCAAGTAGCAGGAGTGACAGATGGTGTGTGATAGCAGTTTAGGGAATCTTTTAGGGTGGGCCAGACGAGAAGATGTATTTTCAGGTCCATCTTACAAAATCTGTGATGGGTTTGAATGTGCGCCTTGATCACCCGCGGTAGCATATTCCAGAGAATGGAGCCGCACGTGAGAAATCCTTGTAGGTCGGGCATGGGAGGTTCGAATGATTCGAGCGAATGTTACTCAGTCTGATATCATCAGCAGAGCGGGACGAGCACGTGAGGACGGTGAGACAGAGGACTAGGGAGGAGATGTTAGGGAAGGAAGCACGCTGAGTGTGAGAGCTTTATGGGTGAGAGTAGGCTGAGTTTTACTGAGAGGTAATCCGTGTACTGGATGGGCAACCAGATTGCAGTGACTGACACACTATGGGATAGTAGGCATCAGTGTAATAGCGGTCTGGAGATAAATACAAGTCCTGGCTGCGAGCATTCTGGACAGATTGGAGAGGGGGAGACGATTTGCAGAGAGTGGGAGGACCGATAAGAGCAAGGAGTTTAGCAGGTATATCAGACGAGAAATGAATATGAGCAGTAATGATGAGTTTGAGAGTCTTATCCACAGTGAGAAATGGACGGGAGTTTTGTAGCATCATTCTTGAGGTGCAGGTGACAGTAGCAGGGCAAGAGAATTAGGAATATATAGGGGAAAGAAGATAGTCAATCAGAATCCACTTAAACCCCTAAGACCATAGCGGTTCCTGCTGAGCCTAGGAGAATGGAGTTACACAAACAGAAGAACCAGAAAATAGCAGGGGGGGGTTGGTTAGATCAATGGCGGAAAGACACAACAAATTACAGTCACTTCACAAGTGAGGTTTATGTTGTTCAGAAGGAGAGGAGAAGAGGAGACTATGATGTTCAGAGACAGCGGACATGACCAGTCCACACTGGTGAATTGCGTAGCAAGGCTTGGTGAATGTCACGGGAGGAAGTGTATAAATCGGGTGTCCATCACGCAAAGAGATGTACTAAGAGCCAAATCTATCTGAGTTTTTCCACATGGTGGCTGATTAACAATGAAAAGAGAGAGGACCTAGGAACTGATCCCTGAGAACCCACAGCAAGAGGAATGATGGAGAAGGAGGAATCGAACCAGAAACTACGAGACACACATGAACACGGAGCGTTCAGAGAGGTAGGACGAGAAACCAAGCAGTAGCGGTATTCCTTGCGGAGAGGCCAAGAGGTGCGTGAAGCATGCTGAGGATGAATAGTATGGTGATTCACACGTGTCAAATGCTGCAGAGAGAATCCAAGTAAGTAAGCAACAAGTGAATATTTACCCTGAGATTTTGCTGTTTAATGAGGTCATTTGAAGATTTAACTAAGGCAAGAGTTTCCGCGTTGGAGTGTAAGGGTGCGGAAAACCTGATTGCGCGTTGCGGGTCAAAGAGAGTTAGCCTAGACGAGAGATACGATTCAGCGAGAGTAGACCATAGCGTTCCAGGAGTTTAGGAGATGAGGTCAGGTTAGAGACTGGTCGTAGTAGTTATCAGCACAGGACGGGACTCCAGAAGGGCTTTTTTAAGTAAAGGGGTTATGAATTGCCGTGTTGATGAAGATGAAAGATCCCGAGGTAGAGAGAGAGGGTTTACAGAAGCAGTAAGAGAGAGAGGACAGCTGGAGAAATTAGACTGTACAAGTGGGAAGGAATGGGAGTCATACAAGAGCAATGGTGGGACGAATGGCAGAACAGGAGAAGAGCCGGGACACTTCTTCCTCTGTCGTCAGGTAAAGGGCGCGAGTAGATTAGGGACATGCGTGAGGGAAAAAGGTGGGTTTATTTTGGGGACGAAATGTTTAACCGGATATTTTTTTTGTCTTTGAAGTGATGGCCAGGTCTTCAGCACAGGGGGCCAGTGCCCCGGGACCCCTGACTTTGGGCCTTGGGGAGGGGGGGGAAGGTGTCAAAGGGGCTTTTTGGGGTTTTTTTGTGGTGGGGAGATGAGGGAGAATCTTTTCCCCTTGATTTTTTTTTTCCAAATTTCCATTTCCATGTTGGTGCTTACTGTTTGGATCACCTTCGGGAAACCGTCGGCATATGCGGGGGCCCCCCTTTTTTAAAGGGAGACAACTTTTTGGAGATAAAAAAAAAAAAATATGAAAATTGGATGTTTCAAAATGGTTTGGAATATTTTGGAAAGAATCTAGAGGGGTCCCCCTAAAATTGGAGAAAAAATTTTGTGTTAAGTAAATGAAAAACTCTTCCCAAAATGTTTAGTGTCCCTCACCCCAATGCAAGTACAAAATCGACGAGAGAAACCCAATTTAGGACACACAGTACCCTATCTGGGGTTATTAGGGTGGGGGGAATATTAAATCCGTATATTGCTGAATGTGCCAGTCTAAACTACGTATCCTTCCATTTATCTGGATAATATACTTATTGACAGCATTCCACCATTGTAGGACTTTCTGTGAGATGTCCACGTCAAGAAAAACTTTCACCCACTGATAAAAGATCTTAAGATAAGGGAGTCTCCCCCAGTTCCCTCGTAGACCGGCATAAAGTGTAAATAGGGAATGGGACTCAAAGGGAACCTATGATACATCAAATTTATTCTTTTTAGAGGGGGGTTGTCACCGCCCTTTAAAATGAAGAAATCTGGGAAAAGGGAAAAATATGAGGGAGGGGCATAGAGATCAGAAAGTTCAGAGAATGAGTACAGTTTTTGTTGTCTAATGTCTATAAGTTGGAACATATTGACAATACCCTTCTCGCCCCAAGTTTTAAATTGGGGATTATCAAGGCCCGCCGGGAAGTCTAGGTGACCGCCAAGGGTAAGATATCTGCTGAATTGGTAGGGCGAAGATAACAAAGATCTAGCAGCCTTCCATGCACTTATTGTGTCCCGCAAGACAAGACTGTGTTTTGCCACCTTAGGGAGAGAGGAGCATCCAACATGTAGGAGATTTGGAAGCGCCCATGGGGAAGATAGGGTGGATTTAATGGATAGGATAGAATACCTCGAGGTTTGCTTAATCCAGTCCGCGCTATGACGTAGCAAGCTAGCCAAGTTATAAATTCTCAGGTCCGGAAGGTTCAAACCCCCCTCATCCCTTGGAAGTTGCAGCTTGGACAAAGTAATTCTTAGGCGCTTTTTGTTCCATAAAAAGGAGGAAAAGGAGGAGTAGAACTTGGTGATATCCTTATGTTTGAGCAGAAGGGGAATCGTTAGAAGCAAATAAAGTAATTTGGGGAAAGACATAATTTTGAGAAGGTGACACCTCGCTAATAAGGGGAGGGGGAGATGGGACCATCTGTCTAATTCCTTAGTAATTTTAAGAAACAAGGGGGGATAATTGAGTTGGTAAATTGATTCTGGGGTTTGCCAATGTGAATACCTACATATTTAATCGAGTTTTTGGCTACTGAAATGGGTAAGGCCTGTAATCTAGACTGATTGGCTGAAGTAGGGGGTGAAAGATCTAAAAGTTCTGACTTTGAGACATTGATCTTAAAGCCTGAATAGAGGCCAAAAGCTTGTATCAACTTCAGAACTGCGGGGACTTCAGTTAAGGGCGATAGAAAAGTAGTTCATCTGCAAACAACGATATCTTCACTCTGGAATTGCCAATTTTTATGCCTGATAAATTTGGATCAGATTCTAGAGCTTTGGCCAAAGGTTCTATGGCTAAATTAAACAATAAGGGGGATAGCGTGCACCCAAGCTGTGTACCTCTTTTCAAGAAGAGCAGTTTAGATAAGAAACCTGGAGTACAGACCTGCGCCGAGGGATTAGAGTATAGGGATAAAATGTAAGATCTAAAGGTGCCGTGGATGTCGAATTTAATTAGTACTACATCCAACCATCGCCAGCTGACCCTGTCAAATGCCTTATCCGCATCTATGGACAGGACAGCTGGAGATCGGTGAGCCTCCGGGTGGCATTTAATTTCATCTAGTACTGTAAGAATCTTACGGATGTTAGAGACCGCCGCCCTGCCCTTAACGAAGCCTGTCTGATGGGAATCAATTAAGTGGGGGAGAAAAAGTGCAAGTCTATCTGCAAGAATCTTCTATATTATTTTAAGATCAATGTTAATTAAAGAAATAGGTCTTTATGACGAGGGAAGGGAGACGTCTTTTCCAGGTTTTGGCAGCACTTTTATATGGGCTGTGTTAATGGGTGGGTTATAGGGGTTCCTGACATAAATAAATTAGAAAATTTGGTCAGTAATGAGGATATTTTGTGGTTAAGGATTTTATAAAACTCGCCTGAGAATCCGTCTGGCCCTGGGGCCTTGTTATTTCCAAGGTTTTTAAGTGTGAGATTATTAAACCAGGTAGAGGGTAATTAACCTCGGGGGCATCCGGTGTATATAAAGAGGAATAAAACTCTCGGAGGATATCATTTATAGCAGTGCCAGAATAATGGTGGTTCCCTGCCTTATCTTTGAGAGTATAAATATTGGTGCCGGCATGGCGACCTTTAGCAAAATTGGCCAATAACCATCCTGCCTTATTGCCATATCTGAAAAGTTGGGCAGTAAGATGAGATCGTTTAGAGGCCTCTCTATGCTCGACCCAGTGCTCATACTCTTCTCTCTTATTAGTCCAAAGGGCTTTAGAAGCTGGAGAGGGGCTGGAGAGGAAGTCAATGAAAGATTTCCTCAACTGCTCACCCAGCGAGCTAATTTGAGCAGAAATAATTTTTTTGCATTTGCTAGTGTGAGCTAGTATCTGACCCTAAGGACCACTTTCGCAGTTTCCCATAACACGACAGGTTCAGTTTCATTAGGAGAATTATCTCGCAGAAACTCCAGACACGTAAGATATTAGCGAAATCCTCATCTCCGAAAAGATAGGATGGATAGCGCCACAGAAAATCCGTACCTTTAGGAGTAGCATCATGCAGATGAAGTATTAAGAGAGAATGGTCAGAGATCACCAAATCCTTTATGACGCAAGACTCCACTCGTGGCATGCTCTGAGTAGAAAGTAATCGATACGTGACCATGAGTCATGCGGTGAGAGAAAAAGGAGTATTCTCTGCCATCAGGATGAAGTGATGTCCAAGCATCAACCAGTCTCGAGTTTACTAGAAAATTAGCCAAAGGGGTAGGAGTAGATGACTGATGGGCAGAGAAAGGTAGATTACGGGAGAATTTCCTGTCTTCTAAGGTATCATGGACTAAATTAATGTCGCCTCCCACTATCTTATAAGGCACAGGGTCAGTAGACAAAAGAGAATTGAGGGTTTCAAAAAATGCCCCATGGATCTTATGCGGGCCATAAATATTATACAAGGAAAGTTCTTCCCCAGAGATTGTCAATGTGAGATTACACCAGCGACCTTGGTCATCGTGTGAGGAATGGGTGACTGAATAGGATAGATTTTTATGAATTAAAATGACAACCCCATTTTTATGCACTACAGACGGGGATCCCAAAACTATGCCAACCCATAGGCGTTGAAGGCGGAAAAAATCACGTTCCTCCAGGTGAGTTTCCTGGAGAAAGGCAATGTCTGTCCTCAATCTCTTGAGATGGCGTAGCACTTGAATTTGTTTGGAGGGCGATCTCAGACTTTTAACGTTCCAAGAGGTCATACGCATATAAAAAGTGAAGAGGAATAAAAGACAATTAGTAAAACCAATAGAAGAGGACTCACCTAGAGAAGGAAATGATGGTCCCCGATTCCCACAGCATCAAACCCAGACCTAGAGAATAATGATTTGCATATAGAATTGTTAACAGTACCGAAACAGAACCAAAATAGTACCAAAACAGATGTAAATGGTCTATAAACAGATACAGAAACAGTATCAAAAGAAGACCGAAACAACAAAAATAAGGCACCATTGAGTGGACCCAAAAATCTGAAAAGGATCCCCAATGCAAACGTGCCTATGGACTCCCTTCTTCCCAACATGCAGAGAGCAACACGGGAACCACGAGCCTATACGGCTGCTCCCTACCAAGACCCCTATTGTAGAGGAAAATAATGCAAAAAGCGCATAAAGGGGAGAGAGGAGCTCCAATGTATAACGATACAGTACAGACCAAACGTTTGGACACGCCTTCTCATTTCAAGAGTTTTCTGTATTTTAATGACTATAAAAATTGTAGATTCACACTGAAGGCATCAAAACTATGAATTAACAAATGTGGAATTATATACTTAACAAAAAAGTGTGAAACAACTGAAAAAATGTTTCTATTCTAGGTTCTTCAAAGTAACCACCTTTTGCTTTGATTACTGCTTTGCACACTCTTGGCATTCTCTTGATGAGCTTCAAGAGGTAGTCACCTGAAATGGTTTTCACTTCACAGGTGTGCCCTGTCAGGTTTAATAAGTGGGATTTCTTGCCTTATAAATGTGGTTGAGACCATCAGTTGTGTTGTTTAGAAGTCAGGTGGATACACAGCTTATAGTCCTACTGAATGGACTGTTAGAATTTCTATTATGGCAAGAAAAAAGCAGCTAAGTAAAGAAAAACGAGTGGCCATCATTACTTTAAGAAATTAAGATCAGTCAGTCCGAAAAATTGAGGAAACTTTGAAAGTGTCCCCAAATGCAGTGCCAAAACCCATCAAGTGCTACAAAGAAACTGGATCACATGAGGACTGCCCCAGGAAAGGAATACCAAGAGTCACCTCTGCTGCGGAGGATAATTTCACCCGAGTCACCGCCTCAGAAATTGCAGGTTAACAGCAGCTCAGATTAGAGACCAGGTCAATGCCACACAGAGTTCTAGCAGCAGACACATCTCTACAACTACTGTTAAGAGGAGACTGTGTGCAGCAGGCCTTCATGGTAAAATAGCTGCTAGGAAACCACTGCTAAGGAGAGGCAACAAGCAGAAGAGACTTGTTTGGGCTAAAGAACATAAGGAATGGACATTAGACCAGTGGAAATCTGTGCTTTGGTCTGATGAGTCCAAAGTTGAGATCTTTGGTTCCAACCACCATGTCTTTGTGCTAAGCAGAAAAGGTGAACGAATGCCTGGTTCCCACCGTGAAGCATGGAGGAGGAGGTGTGATGGTGTGGGGGTGCTTTGCTGGTGACACTGTTGGGTATTTATTCAAAATTAAAGGAATACTGAACCAGCATGGTTACCACAGCATCTTACAGCGGCATGCTATTCCATCCAGTTTGCGTTTAGTTGGACCATCATTTATTTTTCAACAGGACAATGACCCCAAACACACCTCCAGATTGTGTAAGGGCTATTTGACCAAGAAGGAGAGTGATGGGGTGCTACGCCAGATGATCTGGCCTCCACAGTCACCAGACCTGAACCCAATCAAGATGGTTTGAGGTGAGCTGGACCGCAGAGTGAAGGCAAAAGGGCCAACAAGTGCTAAGCATTCTGGGAACTCCTTCAAGACTGTTGGAAGACCATTTCAGGTGAATAGCTCTTGAAGCTCATCAAGAGAATGCCAAGAGTGTGCAAAGCAGTAATCAAAGCAAATGGTGGCTACTTTGAAGAACCTAGAATATAAGACATATTTTCAGTTGTTTCACACTTTTTTGTTAAGTATATAATTCCAAATTTGTTAATTCATAGTTTTGATGCCTTCAGAGTGAATCTACAATTTCTATAGTAATGAAAATACATAAAACTCTTGGAATGAGAAGGTGTGTCTAATCTTTTGGTCTGTACTGTATTTCACTGTGCAACAATAAGTCTATATAGACTGAAAAGTTAACGTAGATAAAAACTGGAAGAACTGAAATCATGTAAAGTGATTGTCCAGTTGCATCCCCCTCTAGGGGCCTGATTGGCCATAGATCCAGGGTAATGACAGAATGCAAGCACAAAACAAAAGTTCAGCTGCTAGAACAGATTTGAGTAAGATGTGATATACAATTTGAGAATTGTGTCCTTAATGGAGGTGGATCTGAGCAGTGTTCATATGACAGCCCAAGGTATGGTAACCTACAAAGAAAAGGTAAAAGTAGAAAGCCATGGAGGCAGTTTCAATCAGGACCCCGACTGCCAGGAAAGACGAAGACACTGTTCCTTAGGAGAATGACGTCGAAGAGATGTTGCCTTCGTTGGAGGGACTGCGGACCAATCGCCGGTTGTTTCCTTTCTCTTTAGGGAAGCGACTGGAGATGATGATCAAAGATCCGCTGAGTTAGAATTGCCATGAAGAAGTGGCCCCAAGGATTGGGATGCATCCTTCGGTGAGGTGAAGGCAGATATTGAGCTGTCAGGGTGGTAGACATGGAGTATGGCCAAATAAGTCAATGCAAATTTTATGTGTTGACGATACAGAGAGGTGCAAAGAGTAGAGAAGGCCCTTCGCTTTTTAGAGACCTCTATGGAGAAGTCGCCAAGTATGACGATTTTATTACCCTTCACCTCCAAAGGATGATTGAGTCTCTTGAAAGCACGGAAGATAGCAACCTTATCATTAAAGTCCAGATACTTCACGACAACTGGCCTCGGACGCTCTAACAAAGCTGGATGCAGCTGTTTGGTGTTAGAAGTAGTGGTTTCAAAGGATCTCAAGTCAGGACCTATACGATGGGCTCTCTCGACCCGACATGTCTGGGGAAGACCGAGTAGCTGGGGTCAGGCGTTCGCAGAGAGAGTGCATGTCTCGAGCCGCCACAGACTCTGGCATCCCCACTATATGCAGATTGTTGCGGAGGGACCGGTTTTCAAGGTCCTCCACTTTGTCAGAGAGCCTGAGGTTGTCAGCATGGAGCTTTTCTAGGGCAGAGTTAGAAACATCCAGGGCTTTTTCCACCTCCTGAAGGCGAGACTCATGCTCCTCTGAATGCTGGTTTAGCTTATTAATATCGTTTTGAATTTGTGTGAACATGGCGGTGACAGTGGCAGAGATTGTAGCCGACAACGTTTCCTGGATGTAAGGCGTCAGCTGCTTAGCCACCACTATAGCCAGGCGTTTATAGTCCACGATGTATTCACCTGATGGTGCCTCATCACCAACGGGGTCGTTATACATTTGTTGAGAAGGGGAGATGGGAACCGCCAGAGACAGTGTTGGTGGATTAATGGTTGTAGCATCTTCTTCTATTGTTTGTATGTTGTCAGAGGCAGATTACTCGGATTTGGCGGCCTTGGGGCCTTTGTTAGCTTTAGCTTTGCCCATACTTTGTATGAAGCGGTCTATCTGTCAGACCACGAATGGATGAGAAGTTATGGACTGCAACAGGGGAAAAAATTTGGGTTGGCTGTAATACTAGCAATCACTACTAGATGGCGCTAATGCAACAAGAGAACTTTGTTTGGCTGTAATACTAGCAATCACTACTGGATGGCGCCAGTGCAACAAGAGAACTTTGTTTGGCTGTAATACTAGCAATCACCACTAGATGGTGTAACAGAGAAGGAGCATACACGGAGGTCCGAGAGCCGACAGACTGGATGCTCCCAACAGATGGTACACTTAGTCGTTTGCATAGCGGACAGTTGAGAGGCAGAGACTGTGTTATTCCTTCAGGGGTCAGTTAATTCAAGGAGATGTTCAGTCCCTGAGTGTAATTAGTGATAGAAAGTCTGCTGGTGCTGCTGCTGTTTGTGAAACAGTCTCAGGAGGCAGAGACGGGAGTGAGTGAGGGTCAGACAGGGAGGAGGTGACCTACTGACTGTAGGGGACGATGCTGTGAAAGAGCTGCGGGTGAGAGAAGACTCCCGGGACGGTCAGAAGGAAGGAGCAGTGGGTGGCAGCACACAGTAGCTCCCGATGTAGGAGGCAGTGGGATTCACACCTTTTCTCTCTCGCTGTGGGGAGGGGGGAGGGGGGGTTAGTTGCGCTCCTCAGCTCAGGGCCGCAGGGTAGATACTTTACAGAGCGCCCGATCCAGGAGTAGAAGCCGCCGGCAGCTGCAGATAGGGTTAAATAGGGGCAGCGACCGGCAATACCCAATTACCGGTGCGCTGGCCCTTTAAATTTAACAGTGCGCGCGCTAGGGTGCGGGGACACGCACGCCGGGAGACATGAGCGTGGCTGGGTAAGTAGGTAGGGGACTGGCCCAGGGAACGGCGCCGCTTGCTAGTGGGACACGGATGCGCCTGCGACCCGTGGTGAGGGTCGCAGGGGCACCCGTGACATAGGCCTATTTACCAACCCACAGTGGGCATATATACCTAAAGAAGACCTAAATACAAACCTACAGTGGGCCTATATACCTACCTACTATGCGCCTCTTTACCTAATGAGGGGCCTATCTACATACCTGCACACTTAATAATGTGCCTATATACCTACCTGCCTTATGAAGGGGCCTATATACCAACCCAATGGGGGCTTACATACCTATCCAATAGAGAAGACAAACTACCATCTTAGCGAGGGCCTATATATACAAGGGCAAAGATGGCCGCGGTGTTAATGAGAAACGGTGCGACACACGGTTCCTCACTGCGATCGGAACACCCGTGGTGAAATCACAGGGTTCCAATCGCTAAACATGGCAGCTGGAAGCATTGTGAAGGCTTCCATCGCTGCCATGTTTTAGATTTCCCCACTTCCGGCCCCAGGCCGGAAGTGGGGAACCGCCTTCTATGTACACCCTAATGCATTGTATATACTGTATATACAATGCATTAGGCTGTAGAAATGATCGCACCACCTAATGGTAAAGCGCCCTAAGGGGACTCTAAAGTTAAAAAAAATGTAAAAAATGTTTTAAAGTGTAAAAAATGTTTACACATTTACACAAAAAGTTACACATATTTGGTATTGCCGCGTCCGCAAAAAGTCCGATCTATTAAAATATAACATAATTTATCCCGTACGCTGAACACCGTAGAAGAAAAAAATTCCAAACGGCAAAATTTTTTTTTTTGTAATTTCACATCCTATAAAAATTGGAATAAAAGTGATCAAAAAGTTGCATGCATTCCAAGCTGTTAGCAATAAAAAGTACACTTCATCCCGCAAAAAAATGCACCATCCCCAACGTCCGTAGGTGTTAGTACAAAAAAGTTATTGGTCGCACAAAATGGCACCACGGCACAGATTTCAAAAATAGAAAATGTTTGGAATTTTTTTACGGTACCAAAACATAACAGAAGCCCTACATGTTTGGTATTGGTGAATGCATATCAACCTGTATAATACAAAGAATACATCATTTTTACCAAAGAATGAACGCCATAAAAAAAAAATTCTGCAAACATGGCGCAAGTATTTTTTTTTTCACTTTTTGCCCCACTTAGGATTTTTTTTGCCGTTCCCCAGTATATTCTATGGTAATATGAATAACACCATTGGAAAGTACATTTTGTCCCTCAAAATAAAAGCCTTCATACGTCTATGTAGGTTGAAAAATACAAAAGTTATGGCTTTCAGAAGGCAAGGAGGAAAAAAATGTATAGCCATATTATTATGACCGTCCGTCAGGAAGGGATGGAATAGCCTTCCCGAGGAGCTGGTCACAGCAGGAACAGTTGTGACTTTCAACAAAGGCTTAGATAACTACCTGAAACTAAAAAATATTAACACATATGTAGCTATATAAAGTTCTAGATCCAGTCTGATGGCAACACTGGGATCAGAAAGGAAACCTTCCTTAAAGTAGATTGGTTTTTGCCTTATGGGTTTCAAAGCATTCCCAAGTAGGGGAAGCTAGGCTTAAAAAAACAACTTATCTCCCTCCCTTCACCCATATTTTCCCCACCCTTGGTTGAACTTGATGGACTTATGTCTTTCAACCGTTGTAACTATGTAACTATATCTATATGTGTGTGTATGTTTATACACTGATGCAACTGTGGTGCACTATACATATAGGAGGACATATATCAAAACTGTCTAGGTCTAAGACTTTCTTTGTTGCCCATAGCAAACAATCAGTGCTCCCCTTTCATTTCATATAGTGCTCTAAAAAAATTAAAAGGGGGCCCTGGTTGCTATGGGCAACAAAGAAAGTCTTAGATCTACACAGTTTTCATACATGACGCACTATATGTATGTGTGTTTATATATATATATATATATATATCCATATGACTATATATATATATATATATATATATATATATATATTATATATATATATAATATATATTATATATATATAATATATAATATATATATATATATACATATACATTGAAGTGTATGACAAATGTACTGTGCTGGATGGTAGGTCCAAGTCACAGGTAGAGGGGGTCTCTGCAAAGTCAAGTCAGTGGCTAGACAGCCTAGGGTTTTTGTTTGTTTGAACCTGTTTATGTGTTTCCTGTGCCTCAATAAAGCTGGCTGAGGCCAGTGTTAAACTGAAGCCTGGTGTCTGAGTGCCGATTCGCTTACCAAAGCGGCAACCCTGGTGCCAAGTACCCTGAGGATGGTCCCGTAGGGCGTCCAAGCGTGAGTGAGGCAGTATATATATATATATATATATATATATATATATATATATATATATATATGTCTACACATGTAAGCCACGCCAGGGAAAGGAATCTAAGTAGATCCAAGTATTCACCAGAGCCCGCTGCAAGGCAGGGTGGGCTTGCTGCAGCGGGAGACTACCAGGTCACTACCCGTGATATGACTTACTTGTGGAGGAGGGGTTGCTTAACCTCCCACAGCTGAACAGCTGCCAGAAGTTCTTTGTATAAGCGGCATCAAGGCAATGTCAAGAGATGCTGCCCTGCAGCCACTGACCGCCGCCGGATATGCTCTGATAGCGTTCTGCATAGGAAACTATCAAGCGACAAAGTGCAGTGTGAAGAGCCTGGATGTCGGCAGCAGGAGGTGAGTGCACTACCAGGGATTGTGTGTGTGGGGGAGTGGTGTGTGGAGGGGGTGGCTGAGTGTGTCTGTTCGAGTGTGCAGGGGAGAGGTGTTTGTGTATTTGAGTATGTGGGAGAGGGGTGTGTGTTTGAGTGTGCGGGGGGGGGATAGGATGTGTGTATTTCCATGTGTGGGGGAGGGGTGTGTCTGTCTTTGAGTGTTCAAGGGGGTAGGAGTTGCCCACTTGTCTTTTGTTCCTTGCCAAAGTCTCCTGCCCCCTGCGGTCTGTTTCTGGCGGTCTCAATGGTTAGGAGACAGGCCACAGAGTGTAGAAGTTAGCTTCTGCTCCCTGTCTCCTGCCCCCTGCGGTCTGTCTTTGGCGGCTGCAGGGGGCTGGATACAGACCGCAAGGGGCAGGAGTTGCCACCTTGTCTCCTGTCCCTTGCTCCTGTCTCCTGCCTCTTGCGATCTGTCTCTGGCAATCTAAGGGGGCAGGAGACAGGCTGCAGGGACTGACTTTGGCGATTGCCTATGGCAATAGCCTATTCAGCACCCAGGAAAGCTGGGTGACACTCCATCCCCCAAAGGTGGAACCCAGTATTCCTGTCATGGAAAGCTGGATGTTAACTGTGGGCTTTGGGTGGATAGGGTATCCAGCCTATGTGTATGTGTGTAATGTTTGTTTATTTACAGGTTCCCATTTGGACTACTTTGGATTCGGTGGACTATGTCGGATCAACCTTGGATCTATTTTTTAGAATAAAATGGTTAAAGAGGGCTGTAGTCGGGAGCGTTTATTTAAATAAAAGTTTTTTGTGCAATTTGTGTTTGTGTTTTTTTTTTTACATATAATTACAGTGATAGTAATGGAGGTGTCTGACTGATGCCTCTTCATTACTGTTGCTCAGGCTTGGTGTTGGCCAGCAGTGTTTCCTGTTGCCTAAGATTGACACTAACCCTGTGTCACTATTACCCCAGTACCCAATGCACCAGGGGTACTGGGAAGAGCCAGTAACCATCAGAAGCGGACCCTCTAATGTGAAAGTCCACTTCTGGAGTAGCTGCAGGCTGGTATTTTTTAGAATGGAAAGAACCAGTATCGATGATTCTTCCCATTCTGATAGTATCAGGCTGCAGCTGTCGGTTTTACCTTGGCTGGTTATGGAAAATGGTGGGACCCCCACATCGTTTTTTTATGAAAATGTATTTATTTAATGAGAATCTAAATATGGGCATTCACTGTAATGATTACAGGAGTTGCCCACTTTAGGATTGTCAATAAATAAATGATTTTTTGAAAAAAAATAAACGAAGTGAGGTCCCCCCCTTTCCATAACCAGTGAAGGTAAAAAACAGCTGCAGCCTAATACTATCAGAATGGAAAGGTCCATTAACAGTGATCCCTTCCAGCTCTAAAAATACCAGCCCACAACCACACCAGAAGCAGACCTTCAAATTAGAGGGTCCACGCCTGACAGTTACCTGGCTGTTCCCAGTACCCCTGGTGCGTTAGGTATTGGGGTTATAGTAACATGGGATTAGTGTCAGCCTTGGGGTGACAAAAACTACTGTAGGCTGACACCAAACCTGAGCGCTAGTAATGAAGAGATCTCTGTCAGATCCTCTATTACTAAAACTTAAATGAAAAAAAGAAACAAATTGCACAAAAAAAACTATTTTTTAATTAAACACTCCCCTGGCATCAGCCCTCTTTCACCATTTTATTAAAGAAATCAATCCTACATTGGTCTGGCATAATCCAATCAGTCCGACATATTCCAAAGTGAAACCTGTATGAATATAAGAACATTAAAAATAACCTGACAGTCCTAAACTCCATCTCCTGCACCCCCTGAAGATCATTCCTGCAGCTGATCTTCTGGGGTTGCAGGGTACGGAGTTCAACCTGCACAACATGATCTGGGGGGTACAGAGCACAGACCCTGCACAATCTCCCAAGGGATGGCCCTGTGCCCCCCCACTCCCTAAGGAGATTGTATTCATGTGCTTTGTACTCCTCTCTCTCACCACTTCCCACCATTGTGTTATGCATCCTAGTGCCAATACAAAATACAACCCCCCATCAACCCATAACCTCTCCACCCAATACCCCTTAGTCCTCTCACCTCCACCTATCACCCCATAACCTCTCCACCTTTTACCCCATAGTCCTCTCACCTCCACCGATCACTCCACCTATCACCCCATAACCTCTCCACCTAATACCCCATAGTCCTCTCATCTCTACCTATCACTCCACCTATCACCCCAGAACCTTCCCACCTATTATCCCATAGTCCTCTCACCTCCACCTAACACCCCATTACCTTTCCACCTGCACCTCTCATCCCATAACCTCCCCACCTATCGCCCCATGTGGAGTTTGTACAGAGGTGACCACAAGTAGGGAAGTGCTGAATAAAATAGAATTCTAAGATGTTTGTGTGGTGAATTTTGCAGGGACGAGTTGTGACCAGGAGAAGTCATCATGGTGGTCTGGACAGGATGGAGAAGAAAAGGGAAAAAAAAAAATTCCAGTTATAGATGATGTCTCCGGTGAGTCCCTAGATGTAAGTATACTGTAGTAACTTAACTGTCTGCAGAGCCTAATACCAACAACAGCCTTATGGAAAAATCAATCTTTATTACACCAAATAATACAAAACAGTAACAGTGAAACAATAAAAACCTAACAAAAAAATAAAATATACACAAACCACCCAACAGAAAAAGGCTACTACTCTCCACCATCTATGAGTAAATAAGCTGAAGAAAATACATTTTGTTTCACTGTTATTGTTTTGTATTATTTGGTGTAGTAAAGATTGATTTTTCCATAAGGCTGTTGTTGGTATTTGTTTGTTATTTACCGTATGGTTTCAATATTGGTTGCCCGTTTTTTTGTAGGCTTATGTCTGCAGAGCCTGTGTACACTGGTATTTACCACTATATAATCACTATATGGTGGAAACATTGGTAGTAGTGTAATGGTTTAGTTATAGTTTAGCGGTATCTCCCAGCTCTTCTGGATGCTGAATAGGCCATCCAACATCCAGGAAAGCTGAGTGACGCCAAAACCCTAAATTAGCTTTCTTCCAAAGCCGTTACATAGTTAGGTGGAGTGGGGCGTGGCTTTTTGTGAAGGGAGTGTGGCTCAACAACAAGAGGGTATGGTCATGCAAATTGTCTCACATCTCCTTACTTTCAAAAGTTGGCAAGTATGGAATAAATATATACATTAACTTATAATACTGCCACATAGAGACCACATAGTGGTCAGACACCATCTCAGGTCACCATCATATGATAAGTAATACAGCACTGATCCAGCAAAGAAGCAAAATAACCCCAGACATCCAGGGACTCTCAAGAGACATCTTCTGTGATGAGTAGTTCTCATTCTTTTTCCCTTTTCTTCTCCATCTGACCCAGAACGCCATGACAACTTCTCCCAGTCATAACTCGTCCATGCATAATTTAAAGTACAAACATCTTAGACTTCTCATTTTATCAGCACTTCCCTACCAGTATGGACACCGCTCATTAAGTAAGTAGATAGTAATGTTGTCCAACATTAAGTAGGTAGGTATATACTGTAGATCCCCAGTAGGTAGTATACAGGCCCACTGTAGGTAGGTGAAAAAGCCCCCTGTAGGTAGGTATACGTGTTCCCTGTAGGAATGTATGCAGTCATATGTAGATAGGTAGGTAAAGTAGCCCTCTGTGGGTAGGTAGGTACACAGCCCCCTGTAGGTAGGTATACAGCCCCTTGTAGGTAAATAGCCCTCTAGGAGATTGCCCCGGGAGCTAGTTTCCAGTGTGAGCGGCATGACATCATCATGCAGCCTATGCTGAAACGTTGCTTCCGGCTTATCCTGGGAGATACAGCGGCACAGGAGCTGTGATCTCACCTCCTGCGCTGTTTAAAGATGCAGGTGGGGGCCTGAGTTTGGGATGCGGAGAGACAGAGGCAGGCAGAGTTTTTAAGCCACAGTGTTGATACGTCGGAGGACCTTAAGTGGACCCAGGAAACAGACCCAACTTGTAGCTGGGGATCTTAAGTACATTTATTTGCGGATAACCAAACATTGTCTCGTGGAGAGAAAGTCAGGGGAGGTCTTCTCTTCCTGTCTGCCTAAGATCTTATTCGAGAGGAAGCTAGAAGTATGACTGCCGGGTCTCTTGCCAAATAGTCATAAAGTCTCTAACTTGGTCATCTACGATCTACGACAGGAACATCCATAGAAGCAAATGGGGGGGGATGAGGGAAAGGGTGTCAGTCATAAATGATAAAGAAGGGGGAGGCTATGGTGAAAGTGGAATCCCGATAGTTGTAGGAGAATTACACCCAGAGTAGCAGGTTGGTCCAATCATCCTGACTTGCAGTGACTAATTGACGTAGATCTCCCAGAATTTGAGTTAACTCTTTCCACTTGTCCATTGTTTTGAGATAGGCTGAAGAAAAGTCTAATTTGACCTGGAGACAAAAACTCAGAACACTACAGAATTTGGAGATAAATTTAACCCATTTTTCAAGCTTAGCGTAAAGTTGGTTGCTCTGTAAGTGTCTCAGAACCTGGCGCACGTGGGCAAGATGAGCTTCAAGATTAGACAAGAAAATCAGGATGTCGTCCAGGTATACAACACATGAATACAGAAGGTCTCTGAAGATGTCATTAATAAATTCCTGGAAAACAACTGGAGTGTTGCAGAGGCCAAAGGGCATCACCAGGTATTCAAAGTGCCCATCACAGGTATTGAAGGCTTCTATTCGTCTCCTTCATGAATTTGATTTAAGTTGTAGGCCTCCTGTAGTCGAGTTTTGTGAAGACTCTGGCTCCGCGTAGATGGTCAAGGATTTGAGATATAATTCTCCACAAAGAAGAACCCAGCACTGGCTGGGGAGGAGGACTTTTTAGATATTCTCTTTCATATAGGCCACTATGGCCTGTATCTCAGGCACAGACAAAAGGTAAATTTTGCACTGGGGTCAATCATAGGCACGGTGAGGCAGAAGGGTTCCAGCCTGTTTCTCACAGAAGACATCTGCATACTCGTGATACGGTGAAGGCAGCCACTGCCGAGGAGTGGATAACGTCACCAGGAATGACAATGTCCCCAACATGTGACTTTGCCAATTGAGCACTGGAGCGTGACGCAGTAGCCATTAAAGACTCAGAAGTACTGTAGAAGAGGAGCGGGGTAACACGTAGAATACAATTTTTTTTTTGACTCTGGAGTTCTGTGCAGAACTATGTAGTCATTTAGGCATTCATCGTTAATGGAAGAGATAATCAGAGGCTTGACAAGCCAGACCACCGGGAGACGATACTTTGAGACCAGAGAAGCGTCAACGAAATTTCTGGCTGATCCTCAATCCACAAAGGCGGAGGCCTGGAACATGACACCAGAAGGGGTGCAGGTTGTTTTCATACCTAGGAACACCTAGGTGCATGCGTTTCATCGACGTTGCAGTAGTAGCATCTGCAGTAGTGCTCTGGACTGGCACAAAACAGATTTTCCTCACGTCATTGAGACTGTTCTTGGTGAGTCCTGTGGGCTTTGTCTACTTGCATGGGCTCTTAGGCCAGAGGCAGCGAAGGAGGCAGTGGAGGCCTTTGAAACACTGGAGCAAAACGGGGTAGGGGACACGACCTGTTTGCATTCTTGGCGGAACTCCTCTTCTTTCTTGGCAAAGCAAACATTAATACAAGTGGCTAAGTGGATTAGCACACTGGCCCTTTAAATCTACAGAGCCGACACGCACACAGGCTGATAGAGGAGAGCAGGAGCGTGAATAGGTGAGTCCTGGTCAGCAGTGCGAGCATGCCCGTAGCCCGACATGTAAAAGAACTGTGGATTACCGTAATGACAGGGACGGATTGGAGCCGTACTGAAGCGCAAATCCGACGCGCAGTACGGCTCCAATCTGCGGCGAAATAAGCCGTGTGAACATGGCCTAACAAGAGTCCTCCTGTTGCCTTAGAAGGGGTTCAGTTGACACCGCTATAAGCTAATTACTATTAGCTGATTACTATCAACTAATTACATAGCTGATAGTGCTGCTGACCTGACCTCTTCTGAGCAGACAGAATTACACAGACACTCAGAGCAGTGAGAGCTACATTGTCGAGCATTCCTCACACCACAGATCTGTCAGGGCATGCTCAAAGTCCGTGCACTGCCTGTACTCTGAGACTAGGACAGGTTTCTGATGGGGAAGAAGCCGGATGACCAGTTTCCACTGCTCTATTAATTTTACCTTTGACAAAACGAGCAGACTTTGCTAAATAAAGGTATTAAATCACTTTACTGTCACATCAACTTTATGTATTTTTTCCCTGGAGAGCCCCTTTAAGCACTACAGAATTCCTAGAGATCTTGCTACATTCTACATCATAATTCTGCTGACAGAGATGTAAGGGAAGATTACGATTTAGAATTTAAATCTGTTTTCCCTTAGTTGTGTCAGCAGCACAAGGCTTCCACCCTACCTAGTGTCACAGGTGCTCCTACAGCTCTTGCTCCAATCTGTCCCTGCTGTCCCGCTGCTTGGTCTTATCACTTACCTCTCCCTGCTCCCTGCACTGTCTCTGCAGGCACTCCAGCCTTGTGTAATTTAAAGGGCCAGCGCTCCGGTAATTGGATAATTGCCGGGCGCTGGTCCTATATTACCCAGCCTGCCCCTGACTTCCCTGCCGAATCCATAGTGCCCTAGCTGCCCTGCAGCTCTTGCTCCGAGCCGGGGGTGCACCTGTGTTCCTGCTGTGTCGGCGAGTGGTGCCGTGACCTACATGTCGGGTCACGGGAGCACTCATGATCCCGCTGCTGGCTTCCATCACTTACCTCTCCTTGCTTCGTGTGCTGTCTCTGCTGGTCGGCGGGCGCGCCCCCACTCCTTAGGGCATGCGCGCACTGATCTTGTGAGATTCAAAGGGCCAGCACGCCGGTAATTGGATAATTGCCGGGCGCTGGTCCTATATTACCCAGCTTGCCCCTGACTTCCCTGCCGAATCCATAGTGCCCTAGCCTATGCGAGAAAGCGTTCTCAAAGTTGTTTCTGTCTTTTCTGTGTACCAGTTCCATTTCCTCTGTCCCTTGACCACGAACCTTTGCCGCCTGTCCTGACCTTCCTGCGTCCCTCTTCCGGTAATACGGGTAGTCACTGACCGGTTTTCCAAAATGTCTCACTTCATCCCTCTGCCTGGTGTGCCCTCCGCCCTCGCCTCGAAAGTCCAGCATATATTACAGTTGCATGGACTTCCCCTACATATTGTTTCAGATCGAGGGAATCCAATTTGTGTCAAGATTCTTGCACTACATATATACACAGTTAAAGATGAAACTGGGATTTTCCTCGGCCAACCATCCACAGAATAATGGTCAGGTAGAGAGAGTCAACTAAGTCTTGGGGAACTACCTGCGCCATTTTGTCTCTGCGCAACAGGATGACTGGTCCAGCTTGTGCCATGGGCGGAGTTTTCCTATAATTCCCTGGACTCGGAGTCTGCTGGTGCCTCTCCATTCTTTTTTGTATATGGACAGCTTCCCTGCCCACCTCTCCCTCTGTCGTCCTCTTCTGATGTCCCCGCTGTGAACACTCTGGTCTGGGATTTAAAGGCCATCTGGAGCGAAACACAGCAATCCCTACGAGCGTCTGCCCAAGGTTCAAGCAGACAAGAAAAGGAGACCTCCTATGTCCTTTGCTCCTGGGGTCAAAGTCTGGCTGTCCTCTAAATACATTCATCTGAAGATTCCCAGCTACAAGTTGGGTCCCCAGTTCCAGGGACCATTTGAAGTGTTGAAGAGGATTAATCCAGTTGCCTACAAGCTCCAGCTTCCTCCTACGTGGTGTGTCCCGAACTTCTTCCACATCTCCCTGCGTAAACCGTTCCTCCTTCTCCTGAGGTTGATACCACTAATGTCTTTTCCGTGAAAGAGATCCTGGCCATGAAGACAATCAGGAGGAAACAACACTTCCTTATTGACTAGAAGGGGTTTGGGTCAGAAGAAAGGTCCTGAGAGACGGAGGAAAACATTATGGACCGTATGCTTCTTCTGAAATTTTTCCAGGCCAGAAAGAGGGGGAGGCCAAAAGGGGGGGTGTACTGTCACGGGTGCTCCTGCAGCTCTTGCTCCGAGCCGGGCGTGCACCTCTGTTCCTGCTGTGCCGGCGAGTGGTGCCGTAACCTACAGGTCGGGTCGCGGGAGCACTTGTGCTGTCTCGGCTGGTCGGCGGACGCGCCCCCACTCCTTAGGGCGTGAGCGCACCGATCTTGTGAGATTCAAAGGGCCAGCATGCGGGTAATTGGATAATTGCCGGGCGCTGGTCCTATATTACCCAGCTTGCCCCTGACTTCCCTGCCGAATCCATAGTGCCCTAGCCTATGCGAGAAAGCGTTCTCAAAGTCGTTCCTATCTTTTCTGTGTACCAGTTCCGTTTGCCTCTGTCCCTTGACCACAAACCTGTCCTGACCTTCCTGCCTGTCTCTGACTACGAGTTTGCTTCACGATTTTGTACCACGCTATACCTCAGCTGCCACTGGAAGTTGTGTCAGGGGTAGCGACCTGGGAGTGTTCCGCCGCAGCAAGCTAAACCTGCATTGTGGCGGGCTATGGTGAATACCGGACCTACATAGATTCAAACAGAAAAATCTTAATATTTTGAGTCATGCATCTTAGTATACTGTGTATACTTCTGTTACCATCAGATAAACATCCAATGTTTAGAGTGTATAACATAACTGTCTCTACTATTGTTATATGTTGCGTTTATCCTGTTAATAATATTCCCAAAGTTTTTAAGTGCTTGATTTCTATTATCAGAACAATTAAACATATCATAAAGAGAGGAGAGGGAAAGGTGAGGACAAACTACTACTTGCTAATCCGTGGCAGGGACGTCCAGCGCATCTCCAGAAGGCCGACCATTTGTATTGACACTCTTGTCACTATAACGTGTTAGGTTATTGAATTGGTGAAAAACCCCGTATTCGATTTTCCATATACCATGTTGTATTTTCGAAGCAATGTTTTATTTTTGTTGTAATCTGAGATGGGAGAAGTGTAGTAAATCAACTACAGGTTTGGAAAAACTGTTTGGTCTGTTTCTCTTTATTTAGCGTCGTCTTAACCCAGTCCATTCTAATATATGCTACAGCTTTTCCAGGAATAGGGTCATGGTCAATGGACTGGGTTGAATCCAACACTGCAGAATGGATTTCCGCACTGCTGCGGATACATAAAATAGAAGTTTCTTGTGGATTTTAGGTTAAGGGTCCCAGTCATCTTGGAGGATACTGAGGAGGGCCCATGTTTCTGAAATCAGGCAATATGGTAGAAGATCTGTGGTTACGAAAGTTTGTATGCAGGACCAAAAGGATTTAATTATTCCACAATCCCACAGGCAATGCTGCAGGTCAGCATAAGATGCAAGAGTTGTGCTCAAAATTTACATACCCCGCAGAATTTTTGCTTTCTTGGCCTTTTTTCAGAGATTATGACTGATAACACAAAAAATTTTTTACCACTCATCTAGAGACGTCAGTGGCTGGATGAAAGATGCAAGAGTCTGTCTGGATCCCAGAAACTCACTCAGCTTTTAAGCACACACACTGATTACAAGCAAAAAGGTCAGAGGTGAGGATGTTACCGATAGTAGCCATTCAAACCTATATGTGTCAACTTCTGTGCATGTTATCAGGCCAAAATCACCAGGGTATGTAAACTTTTGATCAGGGTCATTTGGATGTTTTTGGTTGTCATTATGATTTAAAAAGAGAAAACACAGTAGTTTGCCAATAAATGGCTCCACCCAACCACTAACCATTCATATTCTCTGAAAAAAGGCCTAGAAAGCAGAGGTATGTAAACTTTTGAGCACAACTGTATGTGAATATCCCATTAAAAATCCTCTATGAGTGGATATGTATGCTCGATGAATGATTTTAAAGGCCATCTCCCAGTACGTCATGGCTGGTAAATATTTTGCCGCTTGTGTAAGGGATGTTATCAAAGTGGCTGTTGTTATAGAATATACTTGTTTAGTCCAGCGAGTTATCCCTCTCTGGGTGGTTGAGTAATAAAAAAAAATGATCTCAACAGGTTATAGAATCTTGTTGTCCCAATCTTTATCTGTCACATGTTTTGTAACCTGGTGCATGTATCTACAAGCCTGTAGATAATGGAATGGATGAATTCTTAACATTGTGAACTTGAGTTTTGGCTCATTAAATCGGTATGGTCTTCTAGTTTCCTTGTCCACTAACTCTGCTATTCTGTGAATGCCATGTAGATGCCATGCCCGAAACTGATCGTGAACTTTTCCATTGTGAAAGTTTGGGTTGCCCACTAGGGGCAGTAGGAGAAGCTGTCGAGGAGAACCGTCAATCATAGATACAATGTTAACCATCAAAAATTGCTATACAGTCTTCCTCGACACTTCGTCGGGGTTCACCATCCAGCCTATCGAGCATATAGGGATAGATGTTAGGGACAGGCAAAAAACACTAGCCACACGTGAAATTTACTGGATTTACCGTCTCAATACTCTCAGGCCTCATGGTCTGAATGAGCTGCAAGAAATTGTAGAATGAGAATCTTTTTATATTAGTATTTTAGTTTTTTAAAGTACATATATATATATATCTTTTTTACCTTTTAGGTATGTTGTATCGTTTTTATATATACATTATCGATCTTCAGAAAGGTATATTTAATAATACTATTATTGTAGTTATTGTATTAATTTAGTGAAACAAAGTTAATGTGTTGTATTATGTTGGCATATTGTATCAATCTGAATGGAGGTGTTTGGAGTGATGTCATTAGGTTCTTCGCTCCGCCTCTTCCTTCAGTGAGAAGTATATAATGAGTGTCATAGTTCTGTATCCATGGTCTGAGGAAGCAGGTCAGAGGTGCCTGCGAAACGCGTTACCTGTAATTTATTTATTTTAATAAAGAAATAAATCCACACTCACATATTGGAAGTAGTGGATTCCCGTTCTGCGCAGCGCTTTTTTGAAGGACCTTTCTGAAACACGCCAGTGTTCAGTTTGTATCCAAGGATTTTTCCCCATGTTATACCACGTGGGACGCTTAGAACCACGTGGGACGCCGGAGTGCCGGAGCGCTTCTGCCCATATTGGGATGTTTCAAACTTTAGCTGTACCAGTCATAGTACAGCTGTAAGAGGTGAGTGGATTCCCCTCTCATTATTTATTTGTATCGTTCGGGCTTCACTAGTGCGCTTGTTTCTATTCTTTTCTATACATGCCGGAGGAATGTCCTCTCCGATGTTTTGAATTCAATTACTGAGGGGCAGTAGGAGAAAGAGGGTACAATTCAATTTCAATATCTGTCTTGATTTTTTTCCATGTGTGCCAAGTGGCCATTATCAAAGGGTTATGTATGACTTGGGAGAGGAGGTCCTTGAACTGAAAGTGTAAAAGGCTAACCAACGATATATGCTGGAGAAATTGTTGTTTTGTCTGTAAATGTCGTAGTGTTTGCTACACAATCCCCAACTATATGAAGTTGAGCTACTAGGTAGTACAGTTATATCCGTGGGAAATGAATGCTTCCATGAGAACTATATGTTGAGTGAAGATAATCATGATGATTCGAGGCTTGCGAATGTTCCAAATAAATGATCTGAATAACGTCTCAATGGCCTTTAGTTCTCTTGGCCTTAGATACATTGGTAATGAGTGGAGTAAGTATCAAAGTTTTGAGAATATGATCATTTTGATCAAGTTTGCCCTCCCTAGTGGGGATAGTATTAGTTTCTGCCATGTCAAGAACAAATGTTCCGTTTTATTATGGAAAGGGCGGATATTGTGTTGATGTAACAGATTACTTCATTTAGGAATCTACACACCAAAAATTGTGAGGAATTCTGTTTGCCATTTAAAAGTGTAGTGGGATATTCAGTTATTATTAGTAGAACCCTTTAATAACAGGGCCTCCGATTTGTCCTCATTAATCCTGAAGCCCGACAGGGTGCCAGAAAACCACAGATCCTTCATGATTTGAGGTAGCATTTGATCTGAATTAGTGATGTACAGCATCACGTCATCCGCAAAGGCTGATATTTTGATTTGTTTAGATCCAATTTGAATTTCCGCAAGTGGAGTTCTTGTAGGTGTCTTAATAACAGATCAATGGACACATTAAACAATGGAGGTGATAAGGGGCAGCCCTGCCTAGTTCCTCTATGTATTGGTATGTAACTAGAGGGGATATTATTAATTCTTAGCGACATGCCGGAACACGAATGGCAGCGGTCGAGGAAGGCCAAAAACTGGTCCCCAAAGCCTCTATGCCTCAGACAGGTGGAAACGAACTGCCATGAGATGGAATGAAACGCTTTTTCTGCGTCCAGACTCATCTTCGGTGTCATGCGATCATGGTATTGGGTTGTGGCTGCCACCGCCATCCGTATCCCAACCTTCGAGTGTCTATTCTTCAGGAATCCCATCTGCGAGGCTGACAACATGTGCCCCAAGGTGGTCTTTCAATAGACACAAATAGGATGATTCTTTTACTTTCTTTTATATAACTATATTGTATCCGAAGCATTTAACATACATACATACATACAGGTGCACCTGTGAGACAGTAGGGTATAATGTGCACGAAGTGCAGCAGGAGAAGCGCCAAACTCCAAGGCTAAACAGCATAACTGAATCGCAAAAAGATGTACTGAATAATGGACGTTTCCTATTGAAACTGCACATCACCAGGTTTTGTATATAACGCTACTCTGTTTATTGCTACATAAGCACGTATGTTAAATGTTTTGAATACGATAGCCTAGGCCAGCCGTGGCAAACCTATGGCATGCGTGCCAGAGGTGGCACTCAGGGCCATCTCTGCTGGCACGCATGCCAGGCTGCCCACTCGCTGGGTTCCTGCACTGTCACCCGGACGCCGCGCTGAGAGGGCTTAGCATCTGGGTCACAGTGTCGGACCTGGGGCCTTCGGCAGGCTCCAGGTCTAACACAGTGGGGCCCGCCGCGGACCGGCAGCTGGGCAGCGACGCGATGTAATTACATCATCGCGCCGCTGCCTGACCTCGGTCGCATAGCCCGTCATAGGCTGTGCGCCCGAGGAGCAGCCGGATGAGCATGCCGGCGCTGGGATGGACAGAAGAGGAGTGCGCCGGAAAGAGGTAAGGTGAGTATTAATGTTGTTTTTATTTGTGAAATCTATATACTGGCTGTTGGGGAGCTATCTATATACTGGCTGGTGGGGAGAGCTATCTATATACTGGCTGTGGGGAGAGCTATCTATATACTGGCTGTGGGGAGAGCTATCTATATACTGGCTGTGGGGAGAGCTATCTATATACTGGCTGGTGGGGAGCTATCTATATACTGGCTGTGGGGAGAGCTATCTATATACTGGCTGTGGGGAGAGCTATCTATATACTGGCTGTGGGGAGAGCTATCTATATACTGGCTGTGGGGAGTGCTATCTATATACTGGCTGTGGGGAGTGTTATCTATATACTGGCTGTGGGGAGAGCTATCTATATACTGGCTGTGGGGAGTGCTATCTATATACCGGCTGTGGGGAGAGCTATCTATATACCGACTGTGGGGAGTGCTATCTATATACTGGCTGTGGGGAGAGCTATCTATATGCTGGCTGTGGGGAGTGCTATCTATATACCGGCTGTGGGGGGATCTATCTATATACCGGCTGTGGGGAGAGCTATCTATATACCGGCTGTGGGGAGAGCTATATATATACCAGCTGTGGGGAGTCCTATATATATACTGGCTGTGGGGAATGCTATCTATATACTGGCTGGTGGGAGAGCTGTCTATATACTGGCTGTGGGGAGTGCTATCTATATACCGGCTGTGGGGAGAGCTATCTATATACTGGCTGTGGGGAGTGCTATCTATATACTGGCTGTGGGGAGAGCTATCTATATACTGGCTGTGGGGAGTGCTATCTATATACTGGCTGTGGGGAGTGTTATCTATATCCTGGCTGTGGAGAGAGCTTTCTATATACTGGCTGTGGGGAGTGCTATCTATATACCGGCTGTGGGGAGAGCTATCTATATACCGACTGTGGGGAGTGCTATCTATATACTGGCTGTGGGGAGAGCTATCTATATGCTGGCTGTGGGGAGTGCTATCTATATACCGGCTGTGGGGTGATCTATCTATATACCGGCTGTGGGGAGAGCTATCTATATACCGGCTGTGGGGAGAGCTATATATATACCGGCTGTGGGGAGTCCTATCTATATACTGGCTGTGGGGAGAGCTATCTATATACTTGCTGTGGGGAGAGCTATCTATATACTGGCTGTGGTGAGAGCTATCTATATATACTGGCTGTGGGGAATGCTATCTATATACTGGCTGGTGGGAGAGCTGTCTATATACTGGCTGTGGGGAGTGCTATCTATATACCGGCTGTGGGGAGAGCTATCTATATACTGGCTGTGGGGAGTGCTATCTATATACTGGCTGTGGGGAGAGCTATCTATATGCTGGCTGTGGGGAGTGCTATCTATATACCGGCTGTGGGGGGATCTATCTATATACCGGCTGTGGGGAGAGCTATCTATATACCGGCTGTGGGGAGAGCTATATATATACCGGCTGTGGGGAGTCCTATCTATATACTGGCTGTGGGGAGAGCTATCTATATACTTGCTGTGGGGAGAGCTATCTATATACTTGCTGTGGTGAGAGCTATCTATATATACTGGCTGTGGGGAATGCTATCTATATACTGGCTGGTGGGAAAGCTATCTATATATACTGGCTGTGGGGAGTGCTATCTATATACTGGCTGGTGGGAGAGCTGTCTATATACTGGCTGTGGAGAGAGCTATCTATATATACTGGCTGTGGGGAGAGCTATCTATATACTGGTTGTGGGGAGTGCTATCTATATACTGGCTGGTGGGGAGCTATCCATATACTGGCTGTGGGGAGAGATATATCTGTATACTGCCTGTGGGGAGGTATCTGTCTGTATACTGCCTGTGGGGAGCTATCTACTGCCTGTGGGGACCTGTATACTGCTGGTGGGGACCTATATCTATATACATATCTGCCTGAGGGGTCCTATATCTATATACCTGCTTGCCTGAGTATATATATATATATATATATATATATATATATATATATATACCTACCTGACTGAGCGGACATATATCTATATACCTGCCTAATTGTGGGGACCTATACACCTACCTAACTTAGGGGACTGATATACCTAAGTTTAAGTAAGGAGTTACTGGAAAAGTGAGGATTCAAAGATATTTGTGTCTAAATCTGCAGGGATGAGTGTTGGTCGGGAGAAATCAGCATGAAGGTGTGAACCGTATGGAGAAGAAAAGGGAAAGTGAACGAATTATTGGAGAAACGTCACCTGTGAGTCACTAAATATAACTGAACTGTAATCACTTATATGTGTGCAAAGTGTAATGGTTTATATTCAGTAATGGTGTGGCGGTATTATTCAGTCACTTTGTGGTGGTGATATGTGGTCGTGGTGTTGTGGTATTATTCAGTCACTATGTGATGGTGATATGTGGTCGTGGTGTTGTGGTTATTCAGTCACTATGTGATGGTGATATGTGGCAGTGGTGTTGTGGTTCTATTCAGTCAACTGTCTGCTGAGCACCTGTGTACAATGCTATCTACCACTATATGGTCACTGTATGGTAGAAATATGGCAGAGGGATGGGCTAAGCAGCCGTTACATCACTCGTATTAACTGTTGTGCAGCCCAGCTTCCCGATGTCTCCTCCCTGCTTCGTGCCGATGTCGTCTGCACTTTGTGGTAACCATGGTTTTTTCGGTCGCGGTTTGGGCACTCGGTCTCAAAAAGGTTCGCCATCACTGGCCTAGGCTATAGGCTAATAGGCTAGTTTTGGTACGGTGTCTCAAAGATGTGTGGTTGGCCATTATTTTTGTGAAGATTTTATAATCTTAGTTTAGGAGAAAAATTGGTCTCTAGGATTGGACTCACCCAGGGTCCCTGCCAGGATTGTTTCCGATGCCTGTAAATCAGCTGCCGCAATTGGGCCCCTAATAATTTGCAAGATGTGGAATGATTTCTGGTTGTAGCATTTTATACTATTATGCTGACAGACTGTCAGGTCTGGCGACTTATTATTGGGTAGACTGTTTATGGTATCCCTCACTTCTATAGTAATGTTTGTATCCAGTAATTCTCTCCCCTTATAATATGGGTAATGTCACCCCATTTAACAGTAACCATGGACCCATGGAGTTATAGGGACGTGCCTTATAGAATTTCGTAATGTATTGAGTGAAGAGTCTTTGAATTTCTCCTGGATTTGATGTAGCAATCTGGCTTTTGCATCTTTGCTAATAAAGAGACGATTTTATTTCCCCATCTATAGTATTTGTGGCGTATGGCCTTCATCCCCCACTGTGCCTGTCCCTGCAAGTATGTTTCCATTAATGTCTCTGTGGCTAAGTAGTTCTCTTTGGAAGAGGGGGTTGGATTAGCTACAAACTGTCTGTATGAGGTTATAAGGTCTATGTTAAGCGAGTCATACTGTTTTCTAGACTCCTTGTTTTTGAATTTGAGGCATGAGATTATATGCCCTCACAAGACAGCCTTGGAAGTGGACCAAAACAGGTTTGTATCTTCTATATTTGCCTCATCTTCCACATAGTGTGCCCAGTTGATCTGTAAGTATTGTTGTAAATCTTCTAATTGAGCCAGGTAGGCGGGGAAGCGCCACGGGTGGGGTCGGTGTCCTGTGGTGGAGTTAGAAAGGGACAAGCTTATCGGAGCATGATCCAAGATGAGTATGCTATTGACTGCCATTACCCTTGAAAAAAGCGACCAGCTGAGACAAGAAAGAAATCGATCCTCGAGTCACTCAAATGCACATGTGACTAGAACATTAAACTCTCTGGTCGAGGCGTTAAGTGTACGGTCAAAATGTTCCATAAGGTTCAATTAGATCTGAAGTGTTTTTGGGTCATGCAAGGCACCCGACGAGCGATTCAACTCTGGGTGCATAGTAGTATTGAAGTC
This sequence comes from Phyllomedusa bahiana, assembly GCA_025379985.1. NCBI lineage: Eukaryota > Metazoa > Chordata > Amphibia > Anura > Hylidae > Phyllomedusa > Phyllomedusa bahiana. Next base: position 124,828 of record JAODAL010002090.1, on the reverse strand, counting down.
CCCACCTATAATGAGTGTTTGTAATTGTTGTCCCAGTAGGAATTGATATAGTTCTGAGTAGTCAGCATTTGGTTGATTAGGGGCATACAGGTTTAAGAGAGAAGAGGGAGGGGAGGGTTGGTTGGTCGGGGGGGGGGGGTGGGAGAGGGGGGAGGGGTGGTAGAGCTAAGGGAGAGGGAGAAACACTGTGGAAAGAAGACAGGTGTAAACAATAAACAGATTATGAACCTAAGTCTATAAGCAAAATATGCAGTAAACCACATTACTGTGGGAAGCAATAATGAAAGCAGAGAATTCTAACTCTCTAGCAACATTATGTGTGATAATTGGGTATAATCAGTCCGGATCATTAGGTGTGAGACGGCGTGGATCTTCCTGTGAAGTCTTGAAAGATGAGGAAGTTCACACCATCCACTTGGAGCGATCTGGTAGCTCGGTACGCCTTGAGAGTCTTTTTTTTATAGTCTGATTGGCATATCGGGCTATCGTCTGCCGCGGTCTGTTGCCTCTCTCTCTTTTGGATGGGCCTATGTGATGTGCCCTTTCGATGAGTAAGTGGTCAGGGGCCAGATCCAAGTGTAAAGCTTTGACCAATGACACTACTAGGTGTTGTGGAAGAGCCTTTCCCATTACGGTTTCAGGTATCCCTGAACAACGGAGGTTGTTCCTCCTCTCTCTGTTTTCTAAGTCATTTAATTTGTCACGCAGGATGATTTCAGCGTTTGGACATTGGGTGATGTCTCGTTCAATAACATTAATGTTAGCTTCACATGAGGTGAGTCGAGCCTCCAGCTCGTCGATTTTTTGCGTATTCTCCGTTATCGGTGCTAACGCCGTATTAATTGAAGCTTGAATCATGTCCATACGTTTGTGAAAATACGGCGTTAAGAATCGGGACACTTCTTGTGCCACCGTGATGGTCTGATCAGTCTCCAAAGATCTGGAGTTGGTTGGACTTGTTGAGGGAGAGAGGTTTGGCGGTGTAATGTCTCCACTTGTCTGTAGTTCTTAAGAGGTGTCCATTTTGGAAGACAGTGGATTGTTTAGTTTACCTTGGATCTTGTCAGTGGGAGGCTTGCTTTTTGTCAGAGACCTAGAGGCTGGTTGGTTCGACGAGTGCCTTGTTTGCCTCGGTGTTATCTGTTGGCTCTGCGATCTTAGGAATTTGTCCATATCAAAAGAGTGGCAGATAGGAAGGCGAGAGAGGCAGGTAGGTGCATTGCTAGAGAGCAATATTATGGATTAACCTTTCATGAAGCAGGCATTGATGTCACTATATCAGAGACAGCTGGTGAGCCTTAACGCTAAATAGAGGTTAATCTTCAAAGTGGCCACTAGGTGCCGCTGTTGTTTTAGGAAGAAGTTAGAATAGTTGAATATTCTATGGAATTATTTTAGTTGTTTTGAGCAGTGAGTCTGACTTTGCAAATATGTCAAACTAGTACAAAGTGGAATTTAAGGCAGCTTACAGTACTTTATGCGCAGAAAGGTGGCTCTTGGCCCCTGTACAGTTTACAGTAGAAAAATCAGCGATATTGTGTTATTGCTTATTTAGTATACAGCAGCTTGCACATAACTGACTAAATATGTGAGAAGAGGATGAATTCCTTTTAAAGATTCACGGATGAATTGTTAAGGCAGAAGACTCACACAAAGTGGGGCAAATCAGTATCAGTCAGACTTGTAACATCCAGACTCCTCTCTATAGGGTGGGCCATTTATATGGATACACCTAAATAAAATGGGAATGGTTGGTGATATCAACTTCCCGATTGTGGCACATTAGTATATGGGAGGGGGAAAACTTTTCAAGATGGGTGTTGACCATGGTGGCCATTTTGAAGTTGGCCATTTTGGATCCAACTTTATTTTTTCCAATGAGAAGAGGGTCATCTAACACATCAACCTTATTGAGTTGAGAATTTCACTAGAAAAACAATGGTGTGCTTGGTTTTAACATAACTTTATTCTTTCATGAGTTATTTACAAGTTTCTCTTTGTTTACAGCCATTGACATGTTGCAGAGGTTAACACGTGAGGAGCGGATAGAAATTGTGTTGATGTCTGGTGAACGCAGTACCCGGGTCATTGCAGCAGATTTCAATGCAAGACACCCTACGAGACCACCCATCTCCCATGCTACAGTTAGCAAACTGCTTGCCAAATTTCATGAAACAGGTTCAGTGTTGGATTTACCAAAATGTGAACACAAGAAAGCTGTCACAAATGAAGAAACATCAGTGACTGTCCTAGCTTCATTCAACAAGAGCCCACAGCATAGCACTCGCCGCATGTCACTGGAGAGTAGCATCAGTCGAACATCCCTTCGGTGGATATTAGCTACTCACAAATTGCACCCTTACAAAATCCAGCTGCTGAAGCATCTCAGCGAGGATGACCCAGATCGCTGCACTGAATGTGCAGAATGGGCAAAACAAAAATTGGAACAGGACCCTCAGTTTACACAGAACATTATGTTCAGTGATTAGGAAAACTTTTTTGTGAATGCTGAAGTTAACAAACAAAACCATCGCTATTGGTCTGACACTAACCCACAGTGGATAGATCCTCCAAGACTGTTGGGACACAAAAATTTATGGTATGGTGTAGTATATGGGGTACAAAGATAGTGGGGCCATTCTTCATCAATGGAAACCTGGATATCTGAAATTGCTACATGATGATGTGTTGCCCTCTTTATGCACCGAAGATGGCACGTTCCCTGAGTATTTCCAGCAAGATGGTGTACCACCACATTATGGGTGTCAGGTCCGAGCATTCCTACATGAACAGTTTCCTGGAAAGTGGATTGGTCGTTGTGGGCCAGTTGAATGGCCACCAAGGTCTCAATAAGTTTGATGTGTTACATGACCCTCTTCCCATTGGAAAAAATAAAGTTCGATCCAAAATGGCCGACTTCAACACCCATCTTGAAAAGTTTTCCCCCTCCCATATAATAATGTGCCACAAACAGGAAGTTGATATCACCAACCATTCCCATTTTATTTAGGTGTATCCATATAAATGCAAGAAAAAACTCCAAAAATGGAAAATAGGACCCAGCGATGAAGTGAATGAGGTGCTTTATTTTGCCAATGCTAATCCATCAGTCAGGGGGTGCAGGGGGGACAGAAACCGACGCGTTTCGGGCTCTCGTATAGCCCTTGATCACGGTCACATATGTTTGTACACCAATGCTCAGTTAAGTAAGTGAAGGGGGACGTAGGGGGTGTGTTTACTCCATACATACGTCATTTCCTTATACATCACAAACATGTTAGGAAACATAAAAACATATCAATGTATCAATTACTCTCCGGGTTATATATTAACAAATATACAAAAGGTATGGATATAGATTACATACCAAGATAATGGTAACCACATATCAATATATATAGGTTAGGTTAGATCGTTTCTATAGTTTAACCCGTTGGGCGCTCTGGTATCAAGCTCGAATATCCAGAATGCCTCTCGTTTACGTACTTGGCGTTGCCAATCAGTCCCATTCTTGGGGTTATCTACCTTCTCTATGCCCCAACATCGTAAACTATCTATTGAGCCTGCATGTATCTCTAAAAAATGTTTGGCTGCACCTGAATGAGATATCTGGCCCTTTTTAATGTTATGTAAATGCTCTGTTATGCGAGTTTTAAATCTACGGATGCTGCTGCCAACATACATTTTGTCACAAAGGGTACAGTAAATCGCATAAATAACATGATGAGTATCACAATTAATGAATTTCCTTATATCATATTGTCTATTTATCTTTTTATTAATTTTAAAGGTATCCTGTTTAATTGTGTGTTTACAAATATTACATCAATTAAACAGGATACCTTTAAAATTAATAAAAAGATAAATAGACAATATGATATAAGGAAATTCATTAATTGTGATACTCATCATATTATTTATGCGATCTACTGTACCTCTTGTGATAAAATGTATGTTGGCAGCAGCATTCGCAGATTTAAAACTCGCATAGCAGAGCATCTCTATAACATCAAAAAGAACCAAATGTCCCATTCAGGTGCAGCCAAACATTTTTTAGATATACACGCAGGTGAGACAGATAGTCTACGATGTTGGGGCATAGAGAAGGTAGATAACCCCAAGAATGGGGCTGATTGGCAACGCCTAGTACGCAAACGTGAGGCATTTTGGATATTTGAGCTAGACACCAGAGCACCTAACGGGTTAAACTATAGAAACGATCTAACCTGTATATATTGATATGTGGCTACTATTATCTTGGTATGTAACCTATATCCATACCTTTTGTATATCTGTTAATATATGACCTGGAGTGTATTTGATACATTGATATGTTTTTATGTTCTCTAATATGTTTGTGATGTATAAGGAAATGACGTATGCATGGAGTAAACACTCCCCTCCCATGTCTTCCCTTACCTATTTAAATGAGCCCTTTTGTTCAAACATATGTGACCGTGAACAAGGGCTATACGAGAGCCCGAAACGCGTCGGTTTCTGTCCCCCCTGCACCCCCTGACTGATGGATTAATATTGGCAAAATAAAGCACTTCATTCACTTCATCGCTGGGTCCTATTTTCCATTTTTGGAGTTTTTTCTTGCATCGAGGCTTTTGACTGAGAGCCAGGACGCCGTGTGTTAATGAAGAGTGCAACACAGCTGGTTGCATGAAGATCCTGCCCGTGACTTCTGGTGAGCTTGAGCCTATTTTGCCTTTGGCATATGTTGATGTATTATCCATATAAATGGCCCACCCTTTATATAGGTAGCATAATTGTTTGATAATTGCAGTGCAATCAGTAGGGATGTAGCTGTTGGCTAGACTATTGTAACTGGTAACTGCCGTAGTGTATGAAGACGGTTGGGGTGTCCCCAAAATGGCCACTCTTCCCGATACTGCCGCCTGTGTAGGAGAAATATTGTCCCTTCCTGCCAAAGACGCTTCCAGCGTCTATCTAAGAGGTGAGGGCCCGGGTTTTCTCCTATACTCCAAACAGTCCTCCAAATCGAACAATCTCACCTCTGCTTGTTTTGTAAAAAATATGGGGCTTCACTCCCACCAATCATGGTGATTTTAAACCGGGTGTTGTAGTTTGCCCGTCAGCTCCTCAGACGGCACTTCTCTGCGCCTCCACCCGGGGTCTGTGTTGTGGTGTTAACTGTCTTTGGTGTCTCCTGGAGTGAGGAGTGCAACGCTCAGTGTCCGGCCTCTGAGGGTGAGGTATCCCAGAGTCTCCACAACTGGTGCTAGCTGCGGCTTACCACCGGTCTCAGGAACAGGAGGTCCGTAGGCAGGCGGGGTGTCAGGGAGGAGGCAGTGCTGAGTTCTCCGGTCTCTGCTGGATCCAGAGGCCCTGGTTGCAGGCTTCTAAGGTAACTGGGGGAGGCTCTCCTATGATTTTCCAGTGTATAGAATTGCGGCCGGGGGATCACTATACCAGGTCTGCCGGGGTCCGCCACAGACGTGCGGCATGGACGGCAAGGGTGACAAGCAGCCTTTTGACCGCCGAGCAGTTTGGGGATGAGTTCTCTTTGACGATCTCACCTCACGGGAAATGTGAGAGGTATTTGTGCTGCTGATAAAATCCAATCAGAGGTGTCTCGGAGTTCTGCTAAAACACGGAAGTCTGATATAGCTTTTTGATCACTTTTCATATTATAAAATGTAATTCTGTCATTGTTTTTTTTTTGTTTCTACAGTGTTTGTCTTACAGGTTAAAGAACATGAAAGAGTTATAGCCTAGGTTTTTACGCAGTTTACGTAATACAAAATATGTGTTACTTTGTTTGATTTTTACAGTGCTAAGCATTTGTAATGGCGAAAGGGTGGTGTGTGCTTTTTCTTTTACTGTGTATGATTTTTACTTTAACTTTTTATTTAATTTTTTTTTCTTTTTTTTTTTCTCTTCACTCTTTTTTTTAATTGGTTACACTATGGGGCTAGACTCCGCAATTGCTTGATGGCTGGTGTAGTACATGACTGTCCTACAATGTATTGTCTATATGGCCCCGTTCACACGGCTTATTTGCCGACGGATTGGCGCCGTATTCCGCGCCGGATTTGCGCTTCAATACGGCGCCAATCCGTCGGAGTCATTACGGTAATCCACTGCTCTCATAGACAACAGAGGAGTCCGTCGCTCCTCCCCGCTCCGCAAATCCGCCGCCGGGGGAGAAAGTGACATGCACATTATTTACGGTGCGGACACGCCGTAAACAATGCATTGTCTATGGGGCCGGGAGCTCCGGCCCCGCCCCCGTCCCGCCTCTTATTCACGGCGGATTTGTGCGCTCAATACGGCGCACAAATCCGTCGGGAATAAGCCGTGTGAACGGGGCCTAAGTCACAGACCTACGTCACAGAAAGACCGGAGGACATTTTTTAGCCACAAGTTGTCATAGAAATCATTAACACCCTGAGATTGCTTCATAGGGGTGTTAATTGAGGGCAAACTAGGTACATGCTGTGATCGCTATTTACCATGGCACATACGGGGTTAAATGGCTCCTATCTCGGCCGTTGCAGCAGGAGCCTGGCTGTATGTTACAGCTCCTGATCCTGTGTTATTTGATGTAATTGTAATTGCAGGCAATCATGAAGTGCAGTTACGTCAGTTTGCAGGAAAGGATTAAATGAGCCAGGTGATTATTAAAACATAGTAATAACATTTTCTGTGAAGTATGTGAGAAAGGTTCAACTAAGCAAACTTGATATAAAGTTATCCATGTGAACTGATAGAGATCTTTTGAAATGAAAGACTTGGCTAACAGACTAAAACACCTAGATACACTTCCAAAATGTATTAACATTTGTCTACACACTACAATGTATTATGTGAACTTATTTTACTTACTTTACCTCTTCCCCCATTTTCTACAGCGTGAGAAGACTGCTGTAGGGAGGTGACTAGGATACAATAGACTTGCATTAGACTGCAAATAGGCACTGTGTGCTCAAACTGTAATCAGAAGACACCGTGAGAACTAGTACAACTTTGTTGTCAGCAGAGCTACACCTAAAACAAGACTAAATCTACAATATTAAGTAGATAATAGCTATCACATAAAGATGGACAAAGTCTGGACTCAGAAATTGTACCAAACACCACATACTTTATACATACATATCATGGCGCCTTTCTTTTTATAAAGAAATAATTTTAATTAATTTATGTCAAAATGGAAAATGACTACAGCATCTTTAGATGAAAAAAATGTAAATATAATCTAAATATACATGAATTCTGTGAAACAATGAATATTTAGATGAATTAAATGTATTTGGCAGTATTGTAATCTAGATTGAATATAAGAACCACTGATTGCATTCACTAAGAAATCACATTTTTTGCCAGTATGCGCCATTAAGTTCTTTCTTTGCAGTCTGTATCTAGCAATAAACATGCATTGCCATAACCCATGTTGGCGCTTTCTGGCTTTAATTAACAGGTTTTATTACTACAATAAATAATCCTTAAAAAACATATTTCTTCATAGAGTTGTAAAGACTGACAAACATTCATTCACATCAAGCTTTGCTCTAACATTCTAGGTGTTCTCTTATTTTATATGTTATGCTTGCAAAACTTTTTGGTCACTCTGTCCTGGTTTCTCCCCACCTCCCATTGTCCTGTAAGGTCATTGAGTCCAGCATGTCTCACATCACTGAGTACCTCTAAAGCAAGTAGGTAGTGAAGAAGACTGAGTAATTGCACAGTTAAAACTTTTCAGTGTCGCTTAATGTCTCTTGAAGCATGACATTTTGCAAACAGCATCTGTGTGATGTGCACCAGGGCTTGATCACTTTGGCAAAGAGTAGAATCTATTGCTATTTTTCACCAAAATGATCTTTAGAAAATGGCCTAAACAAGAATGCATCTGTTCTTATAGCTGCCCAGGCCGCATATTTTTTTTTCTTTTAATCATTTTAGAATTCCTCATCTTCTTGAATGTGTAGACATTACAATGGTTGCACAAACTGATAAACAAGACGTTGAGATACATCAGGCTTACGGATGATGCCTTTTTTGTAGTACTGTCGGATAGAACGGCTTAGTTTATCATAGTTCATTGCTGGGCGATTCTTTCTAATTCCCCAAAGACGTGCAACTTGAGCAGAATCTTCAATTTTAAAGATACCTGAGAAAATAGGAGATCAACGATATTAGCTGAATTATATAAAGCTAAACTAGAGAGAAAATATACTCCTTGGCATACTCCTTGAGTTTTCCCATTAGAGAACAGGCGAAACATTTTATAAACATTTGAAGGATAAAACTGTACAGTCTATATTCCTCACTATCCTCTCTTTGCATTACCCGTGAGTCACGGGATTTGTTGTTGGCTTAGATGATTTATTAGAACAAAATCATGGGGGCATTAGGGGAAAACCAGAGTTTTAAAATACAATTTCTTTATCCCCTGCCATTCCCCTCCCCTCCTCTGGTTCAGTTTAATGGACAGTCCATTCATCTGTATCATTTATGTATGGAGCTATATAGACTGAAATATGAAACTCAGTGAGGCACATATATCTATGAACCATGTATGTTATTGCAAAAAATCTTTGCACATGACACTGCCATATTCATGACGCCTAAGCATCAATTTATTTCACTTCACTTTAGTGAATTGTTATTTAGTTAATAACAGTCTTCTTAGGATATGTTCACATCTCTGTTAATATTTTGGTTTAAGTTCATCAACTGAAAAAGAAAATTATGTCAGCACTTGAGCAATAGCAAATACAGCAGATTATTCTAATGGGGCCTCCAACACAGATGTGAACCAAGCCTTAGCAGTCTATGGAAACAAGTATGCTTGGCTGTTTCTATATGTTGTCAGTCTCCACAGACTTCAAAAGAAACTTGTAGCACAATTGTATGTTAGAATTATTTGTCCACTGCAGCTGGTCACCACAAAGCACATCGTCTTTCTCCAGCATCAGATTTTAGAACTTTGTTCACACTAGCATAATTGCGTCGGTTTTTAACTTGACCACGCCATGACCTTAATGCTTTATGAGGTTTCTGAGTTCCAGTAATTTTGAGGAGAAGAATAGTGCTGTAGATGAGAAGAAGGCCTATAAGAGCATGCTGACAAATTGACAGCTAATCATTAGTTTCTGGAAAAGCTAAGTCATGCCAATATCTCGCTGAGCAGAAGAAACATAGGGCCACATGTATGAAAACTGTCTTGGTCTAAAATTCACTTTTTTGCCCATAGCAACCAATCAGAGCGCCCTTCCAAAGCACTATATGAAATTAAAGGGGGGCTCTGATTGGTTGCTATGAGCAACAAAGTGAGTTTTAGCCTCAGACAGTTTTCATACATGTGGCCAATAATGCCTAAACTTTAGTAATCATGCTGCTTCCTGATCAACAGTTTAATCTCTCTCTCTATACATATATATATAAGAGTTAAATATATGTCTGTATATATTATATATATATATATATATATATATATATATATATATATATATATTATATTATACTAATGTACATATGTAGTGAAATAAATAATTTGCTCCCTTGCTAATTGTGTAAGTTTGCCTACTGACAACGATATAAATAGTTTATAATTTTAAGGGTAGGTTAACCTTAATATTGAGAGATAGAATATCACATTGTATAAATTATATAAATTTATTTGCATTTTGCTGAGAGAAATAAGTATTTGATCTCCTACCAACCATTAAGAGTTATGGCTCCTACAGACCAGTTAGACGCTCCTAATCAACTCGTGACCTGCATTAAAGACAGCTGTCTTAAATAGTCACCTTTATAAAAGACTCCTGCCCACAGACTCAATTAATGGCAGACTCAACCACTACATCATGGGCAAGACCAAAGAGATTTCTAAGGATGTTAGGGACAAGATCGTAGACCTGCACAAAGCTGGAATGGACTAGAAAACCATAAGTAAGATGCTGGGTGAGAAGGAGACAACTGTTGGTGCAATAGTAAGAAAATGGAAGAAATACAAAATAACTGTCAATCGACATTGATGTGGAGTACCATGCAAAAGCTCACCTTGATCATGAGAAAGGTGAGAGATCAGCCTAAAGCTACAGGGGGGGAACTTGTTAATGATCTCAAAGCAGCTGGGACCACAGTCACCAAGAAAACTATTGGTAACACATTACGCCGTAATGGTTTAAAATCCTGCAGTTCCTGCAAGGTCCCCCTGCTTAAGAAGGCACATGTGCAGGCCTGTATGAAGTTTGCCAATGAACACCTGGATGATTCTGTGAGTGATTGGGAGAAGGTGCTGTGGTCAGATGAGACAAAAATTTAGCTCTTTGGCATTAACTCAACTCGCCATGTTTGGAAGAAGTGAAATGCTGCCTTGACCCAAAGAACACCATCCCCACTGTCAAGCAGGAGGTGGAAACATTATGTTTTGGTGGTGTTTCTCTGCTAAGGGCACAAGACTACTTAACTACTTAACTTAACTGCATCAATGGGAGAATGGATGGAGCCATGTACCGTAAAATCCTGAGTGACAACCTCCTTCCCTCCACCAGGAAATTAAAAATGGGTCGAGGCTGGGTCTTTCAGCAAGACAATGACCCAAAACATACAGCCAAGGCAATAAAGGAGTGGCTCAAAAAGAGGCACATTAAGGTCATGAAATGGCCTAGCCAGTCTCCAGACCTTAATCCCATAGAAAACTTATGGAGGGAGTTGAAACTCCGAGTTGCCAAGCGACAGCCTCAATATCTTAATGATTTAGAGATGATCTGCAAAGAGAAGTGGACCTCCTGATGTCCTCAAACTTCATCATCAACCACAAAAGCATCTGACTGCTGTGCTTCCCAACAAGAGTTTTGCCACCAAGTAGTAAGTCTTGTTTGCCAGAGGGATCAAATATTTTTTTCTCACTGCAAAATGCAATTAAATTTATATAATTTGTACAATGTGATTTTCTGGATTTTATTTTGGATATTCTATCTCTCAATGTTAAAATTAACCTACCCTTAAAATTATAGACTGTTCATGTCTTTGTCAGTGGGCAAACTTACAAAATCAGCATCACATGAAATCAGAATAAACCTTAACCGTTTTAGGATTTTGAAAATGATTTATATTTGCCAAATGCCAGAATAATGAGAGCGAGAGAATTTTTTAAGGCATTTTTATTACTTTCTTTAAAGTCAAGAGTTTACATACATTTCATTAGTATTTGGTAGCATTGCCCTTAAACTGTATGACTTGGGTCAAACGTTTTGGATAGCCTTCCACAATCTTCTCACAATAGTTGGTAGGAATTTTGGCCCTTTCTTTCTGACAGGACTGGTGAAACTGAGCCATGTTTGTAGGTCGCCTTGCTCGTACATGCCTTTTCAGCTTTGCCCATAAATTTTCAATAGGATTGAGATCAGGGCTTTGTGATGGCCACTCCAGAACATTAACTTGGTTATCCTTAAGCCACTTTGTAACCAGTTTGGCAGTATGTGTCAGGTGATTTGGAAGACCCATTTCCACTCAAGCTTTAAGTTCCTGGCTGATGTCTTGAGATGTTGCTTCATTATTGCCACATAATTTTCCTTCCTCCTGATACCATCTATTTTGTGAAGTGCACCAGTCCCTTCTTCAGCAAAACAAGCTCACAACATGATCCTACCACCCCTGTGTTTCAAAATTGGGATGGTGTTCTAGAGGTTTCCAAGCTTCTCCCTTTTTCCTCCAAACGTAATGATAGTTATTATGGTCAAATAGTTTTAATTTCGTAAGACCACAGTAAATGTCTCCAAAAAATATAAGTCTTTGTTCCTGTTTGTATTTGCAAACATTGATCTAATAAGGTAGCAGACATAGCAGCTGCCACGGGGCCTGCAACCTTAGGGGGCCCAGGCCCCGTGGCAGCTGCTAACATGTCTGTTACCCCGACAGTTCTACTCCTAGGCCCGCTGGAAAACGTAACAGTTCACTGCCGGCGGGGCAGAACTGCAGGGCCCGACGCCTGCGTCTGAATGCCCGGGCCCTGTGTCCCGAGCGTTAAGAAGCAGTGAGGCTGTCTGTCTGGTATTAGCAGAGTCTAGAAGCGTAAGCGCTCCACTCTGCTAACCCTCCTGGTAAGCCTAAGGCCTTAGGACTTAAGTTTACCAGACGTCGACCCTCAGTGCTGACGTGGGTGGTGCGATGACGTCACGTCATTGCGCCGCTGTGCCAAGCACATATGCTGAGTGGGAGCTTTGTATCGAGGGAGCGGGGAGAGAGGTAAGTAAATTATTTCTTTTTTTTAAACACTTTTGGCTCCTAAATCCTGCAGCCTGCCTGTCTATATGACCCCTATATGACCCCTATGACCCTGCCTGCCTATCTATATATATGGCCCCTATAAGCTCCCTATAATCCTGCCTGCCTATCTATATATGGCACCTATAACCCTGCCTGAATAACTATATAGCTCCTATAATCCTGCCTACCTACCTTTATGGGCTCCTATAGCCCCCCTAAACTCTGCCTGCCTACCTGTATCGGCCCCTATAGTCCCCCTAAACCCTTCCTGCCTACCTATATGGGGTCCTATAGCCCCCTAAACCCTATCTACCTATATAGGCCAATATAGCTTACCTAAACCCTGCCTGCCTATATATGGCCCCCTATAGTCTACTTAAACCTTGCCTACCTATATAGGCCCCTATAGCCCCCTAAACCCTACTTACCTCTATGGGCCCCTATAACCCACCTTAACCCTGCCTACCTATATGGTCCTTTATAGCTACCTAAACCCTGCCTGCCTACCTGTATGGCACCCTATAGCTACCTAAACCCTGCCTGCCTACCTATATGGCCCCTATACCCTACCTAAACCCTGCCTGCTTACATATATGTCACCTATACACAACCTAAACCCTGTCTGCCTACCTATATGGCCCCTATACCCTACCTAAAGCCTACCTGCCTACCTATATGGTTCCTATACCCTAACTAAACCCTGCCTGCCTATCTATATAGCCCAAATACCTTACCTAAAGCCTACCAGCCAATTTGGCCTATAGCCTATTTACCTACCTATCTACTTAGCTACCTGGGGCCCACTTACTGCCTACCTTCGGCCCACCTACTGCCTACTTAGCTACCTGGGGCCGCCCTACCTATCTGGGGGCTGCCTACGTAACTACTGCCTACCTAGGGCCAATTTATCTACCTACCTGTAGCTTACCTACCTAATTGAGACCTGCCTAACTACTGCCTACCTACCTATCTGGAGCCTACCAATCTACCTACCTAAGGCCTACCAACCTATTCTAATAGGAGTCTACCTGGTAACATAATTCTGAGGGGTACAGGCCATAGCTGTAACAAAATCTCCAGGGGGTGAATTCTCTGTTCCTCCCCTCTAGGACACTGGGCCGCTAAGCTCTGTCAACTAGAGGGAAAGTGTGTACAGAGGCGGGGGGCAGAGAGTGAGGTGCTGTAAAAGTGAGAATTCTAAGATATGTCCAAATCTGCAGGGACAAGTGGTGGCCAGGAGACGTCAACATGGTGGTCTGGACCGGATGCAGAAGAAAAGGGAAAGTCAACGACTCGTCAGAGAAACGTCATCTGTGAGTCAGAATATGTAGCTGTACAGTAATCACTTATATATCTGCAGAGTCTGTGTACACTGATATCTACCTCTATATGGTTACTGTATGGTGGTTATATATAGTCTGCAGAGCCTGTTTACACGTATCTACAACTATATAGTCACTATATGGTGGTAATATTGGTCTTTGTATACTGATCTTTATTCAGTAATAGTGTAGAGGTATTATTCAGTCACCATGTGGTGGTAGTTTGTTGTCGTATTCTGGCTGTATAATAAGGTTCATATGTAGTACCGCTACTGGTAATGTTGGTCTGCGTATAGTGTGATTTGTTTGGTAGCAGCATAAAGGTGATAACTATGGGGAGGTAAACGCTCCTTGTATTATTATTATTATTGGGTTATAGGCAAACCTGAAGAGATGGGTTTTCAGGTTGCTTTTAAGGTTAGCGAAAGTGGAGGAGAGATGTGTTCTGGTAGGGAGTTCCAGAGTATGGGGGAAGCATGGGAGAAATCTTGGAGACGGTTATGTAACAAGCTGATAAGAAGAGAGCAGAGAAGAAGGTCCTGTGAGGAGAGGAGATTGCGTTAGGGGAGGTATTTGGAGATTAAGGCAGAGATGGATAGAGGGAGGGGTTATGGAGAGCCTTGTAGGTCAGGGTTACTAACTTGAACTGGAGTCGCTGGGCAATGGGTAGTAAGTGAAAGAGTTGGTCACGGAAGCGGTAGAAAGAACAGGCCTAGAGCCTGTTTTTTCTACCATACAGGTTATTTCAATTGTATTCGCAAACTATATGCCTTCATATCTATTGGGGGAAGCTCTATATATCTACCTACCTACTGGGGGGCCCTATATACCTACCGAGGGTCATATATGCTTACCTACCTACTGGGAGACCCTATATACCTACAAACTGGAGGGGGCCTATATACATACCTACCTACTGAAGGGAATTATATACCTATTATACATAGCTGCCTACTGTAGGGCCCTATATACCTACCTACCGAAGGAGCCTATATACCTCCCTATCTACTCTACAGAGGAGAGGGCAGATGCTTCGGTTGTATGAGGCCCTTACATTTTTGATAGCAGCCCTGTGTATTTTTGGCACCCTTGTGGCAGAGAAGTTCATCCTCTGTGACATGAGGTATGAAATGGGGGCTATCACAGGAAACCCCATTCTGGACAGTAATTGATGTGTATGATGGCAGGTGACCATTCTGTGAGTTTGTTCCTATGCCTGCATAAAAGAAGTAGTTTCTGCCACTGTGTGTCGTGGTTTCACAATGAGAAGTATTAGTTTGTAAGGAGCTGTGGATTGCTTAGGTCAAAGACATAGTAAGTTTTATAGTTCCGAGTATATACAATAAGAGGAAGCTAGGAAGACAGCTGAGGCCAGAAGACTCCTGGTAGAAGTGTGTGACATCTGTGACTTCTGTTCCCTTTGTGACAGTGGGTTATCTATCAGCATCACCCACAGTGCTGAGCTGTAGAAGATTGCACTCTGAAGCAGCGATAGTGACTGTAACCATGAAGACTTAGTACGTCTACTGTAAATGGAACTGTGACCCTGCTTGTGTTCATCTGCAAACACTGTGACTGTTCTAAGTTCTTGCAGTGCCATCTCCTCATACCAAAATCAGCCTGCAGGAGTAAGCATTACACCTTACCCAACTCAGCCCCTTTTACATACATGTGAATATATGGGGTACTTTTTAACTTCTGAATGTTTGAGGTTAAAGAATAGATGTTGCAGTAAGTTGCAAAAGAACTATGAATAGTGATACTGTATTTGTTCATAATAATGTTCTTAAGTACATATGAAATCTGCTGTCAAATTTTTAAAGGTCATTCACAACATGTAAAAACTGTGGAACCACAGTGCTTCCTTGTCTACAAAAGTGTCTGCCAAATATTTGTTAAGGAACACACGTATAGTCTTTATAGTCTTTGAAAAAAACTGCTTACTTATCCTGTTTTTTATCCTGTATACAGGTGAATATGTTTTAGAACTGAACTGTGAAGTCTTTGAATATGTTAGGTAATCTGTAGGAAAATTAACAGAATATTTATATCTCATATTTTGTAGTTGTTTTTAAATTTATCATAATATAGATACAAAAATATTTGCATACTAAAGTGAAGACAAGAAAAAAATAAAGGTACAACACCCAAAAAAATCAAAGGCTGTTTGCTTGTGACCTCATTAACCATAAACTGAGACTTATCATTTCAAGTCTGAAACAGAAAATGCATATAAATTTAGCAGCTAACCACAAATACCACAAAATAAATCTTACATCATGACATTTACAGAAATGTCATTTGAATTTCTCCAGTATATTTTGATTAGCAAAATACATGTACTTTTTAATGATTTGTTTAATAAAATATAATTGTAAGGAAATAAGAGATTTCTAACCCTTTTCTTTGTTGAGCCAACGAATGGAGCGTCCATAACTGTGTGGTTTCAGCAAAAGCTCTTTTAAGAATTGCCATAAATGAATTGGCTGCCCAGAACTTGAGGAGTCGACCTCAGCATCTGCCCAGCACTCTCCACCCACCACATTTCCTGTTAAACAGAGAACACAATGGCACTGTCCAAGAATTCAATGTTAAACGGTTTAAGAATTCAATGTTAAACAGTTTATTCTAAGTTAACCTAAGACTTATGGCCTGTGGAATATGTTGAAGCTATATAAATAAAGAGTATTACTACTATTATTGCCTGCTGGGTTCAGCAAGATTTGGGGTGTTCTCCACAGGACATTGCATACATGCAATACAATTAAAGATTAGATTAGATCTAAGTTTGTGGTGTATATTTTGATGGAGCAATATGTCCGGGGCTTTTTTGGGGCTGAGTCTCCTCAAAACTCAATAGGGAAAGAAATTGACCCTTTCTTTCTTACCACAACATCTCACATCTCCAGGTCCCGTTTTCTCTTTCATCCAGGCTGCTGCAAAGAGAACCAAAATATTTATAAAACAGTAAATAAGCTTGTGTATCAATATTGCATTTAACTTTAATTAGTCACTTGAGAAATGTTACCTGACTTCCAAATGTCCAAATGAGCATACAAGACATCACCACACAATGGGGACCTATCTCTGAAGCCATCTTCACTCAGTGCGCACAAGTCTCTTCCTGTTAATTCTTGGAAGCTACGACCTACTTGTGGTAGCCGATATTGGTGCTCTGTCCATAGTATCCACTTCTGAACATTACCTGAGGACCATTCCATAGGGTCTAATTTTAAAAGAAAAATCCATAGATGAGGGAATATGTATTTTTTGTGTTAACAAAGCATTTCATTTACATCCATTGTTATGTAAATATTTTGTCTAATTGTAATCAGCCATGTTAATTGTGCCTTAATGAATAAAGCTCAACTAAAACAGGGCACGGTGTACATTTATCCTAAATGCAGCAATGTCTACAGGCAATGCTAAAATATTGGTAATGAAAATTGTTCTAGGATTTCGTTCTGGGATTTTGTCTATAGAAAACCATATTTGCAGTACTATATGCATCGCATATGTTGCCTATTATGGTTTTTCAAAAAAATATGGTAAAAGAGCAACCAAATGCCAAACCTACAGCATGATTTAACCCCTAACCGTCACAGCCAGTTTTGAGGTTTGACAGAGCCTCATCTTTCAAATCTGACATGTGTCACTTTATGTGGGAATAACTTTTTTAATGTTTTTATTTATCTATGTGAGTTAGAGATTATTTTCTCATGATACTGTGGGCCTTATGTATGAAAACTATCTAGCAGTAAGACTGTTTTTGTTGCCAATAACAACCAAACAGTCCTCCACTTTCATTTAATTTAATATAGTACTCTGGAAAAATAAAAGCTAAACTCTGATTGGTTTCTATGGGCAACAAAGACAGTCTTACTGCAAAACAGTTTTTATACGTAAAGGCCCATTGTGCTTTAAGTTAGTAATAAAAGTTGGTCCATGGGATTTGGAATTCATTTTTACAGCGTTTGCTGTGCAGTACAAATTACATGATAACTTTACTATACAGGTCAGTACAATTACAAAAATATCAATTTTATATAGTTTTTTTTATGTTTTACTAATTTTACATATTAGAAAAGCTTTTGTAAAAAAAATGCTTTCTTATCTCGTAACCAAATATTTAGTTTTTTTTTTATATGGAGCTGATTAAGTGCTTGTTTTTTGTGGGTTTAGTTGAAGTTTTCTATGCTACCATGGGGTTCATATGACACCTTGTTTGATTTTATCAAGGATTTTGGAAGACAGAATGACCAAAATACCAATCCTGGTAGTTATTTTTATTTCTTTATCTTTCACAGTGGTCACTGTGCGGTACAAATGACATGTTAACTTTCTCAGCAGGCCAATACGATTATACCGATGCCAAATTTATATTTTGTTCTGTTTTACTGCTGTTATACAGTAAAAAAAACTTTTATGTTAAGGGTTTTTCTCACTACAAAGATTAGCTTTCAACATCTAAGGACAGGTAATTGAAGACTTTATCAAAATACATTAGTCTTTTGATTTTACATTAGTCAGGAGATAAGAGAGATTTCATCTGCTCTTTGTGCACACAGGCTTCTCTGGTTATGTCCATAAACTCCCATACTGATTAGACAGACCAGGGAGTGATGTCACCATGGTCTGAGGTCACGCTCAGAGAAGACTCATTATCTCTAACAAGATTAGCTTTTGTTTACAGAAACCGCGGGTTGCAAAAGTATTCATACCTCTTGAACTATTCCTCATTTCTAGATGTGACAGCCATAAACTTAAATGTATTTTATTGATATCTTATGTGGTGGACCAACACAAAGTAGCAAGTATTTGGGAAGTGGAAGAAAATGATATGTTAATTTCTAAATATTTGCAAAATAAAAAACTGAACAGTGTGACGTTCATATGTATCCAGTCCCTGTAGTCTGGTACTCGTAAATAAAATCCAGCGTGACCAATTGTCTTTAGAAGCCACCTAATTAGTAAATAGAGTACATCTGTATGTAGTTTATTCTCAGTATAACTGCAACTGTTTTGTGAAGGCAGCAGAGCTTTGCTAGAAAACATTAGTGAACAAACATCATCATGAAAACCAAGGAACACACCAGACCGTTTAAGGATAACGTTGTGGCAAAGTATATTGCAGAGTTAGGTTTTAAGCTTTGAACATCTCACGGAGCACTGTTCAATGTATCATCCATACATGGAAAGAGTATGGAACAACTGTTAACCTACCAAGCCATGGCTGTCCACCTAAACAGACAGTCCAGACAAGGAAATCACTAATTAGAGAAGTAGCCAAGAGGCCCAGGGTCACTCTGGAAGAGCTGCAGAGATGCACTTCTCAGAAGAATCTGTACACAGGACAACTGTTAGTCAAGTACTTAACAAATCTGGCCTCGATGAAAGAGTGACAAGAAGAAAGTATTTTTTGCAGTTTGCAAAAAGCTATGTAGGAGACACAGCAATCATTTGGAAGAAGATGCTCTGGTCAGGTAAGTTCATCAGCCAGCAGGACAACAAAATGGAATGGTTCAAATCAAAGTATATTTATGTGTTAAAATATCCCAGTCAAGGTCCATTTACCTAATTTTCATTGAAAATCTGTGGCTTTTCTTGGAAATTGCGGTTCACAAACATTCACCAATTAATCGGACTGAGCTAGAGCTATATTGCAAAGAAGAATGGGCAAAAATTCCAGATGCACAAAGCTGCTAGAGACAAACCCTAAAGCTATGTTCACACGGCTAAGTTTGGGCCGTATTTCGGTCGGTAATTACGCCCCGGAGTTTGCGCAAATTACGGGCTGAAAACGGCCCATTCATTTACGGTAATTCACATTCTCATAGAGAACTATGGTTTTACGTCTCCTCTCCCTGCTCGGCGAATCCACCGGGCGGGGAGATAATTGGCATGTGAATTACTAGCGGCGTATACGCGCCACTGGCAATTCAAGTCTATGGGCCGGCGAAGTGCCGGCCCCCTGCTCAGTGCCCCGCTCCCGCCCCGCCCCCGGTCACACGGCGTAATTGCGGGGCGTAATTACGCCCTGCAAATACACCGTGTGAACATAGCCTGACACTTGCCATTGCAGCTAAAGTTGGTCTTACAAAGTATTGACACAGCGGGGCTGAATACATAATACACCTATCATTTTCTTTATACTTTGCAAATGCTTGCTACTTTGTGTTGCTCTAACAAATACAATATCAATAAAATATATTTAAATTTGTGGCTGTAATATTTAAAAATAAGGAACAGTTCAAGGGGTATGAATACTTTTGCATCCCACTGTAAGCAAGTGTTTGCACTCCTCAGAACATGTGTTGCTTTTGTTTACTAAAGACTAAGGGCGACATGTCCCATTAGGGCTGCACCATTTTTTTGGTGTATTTTGCACCAAAAAACTGTTGCCGCCGTATTCTCTACATAAATGAACTGTTGTACACCAAAACTAGGTGCATTTTATGCCAGGCATGACACTTTTGAATGGGCCTAAAAAAGGGGCATCAAATTTGCTAACAATGATATGCTATGCGCCTTTTTTGGTATAAATTAGGAGCATTAAATATACTATACAAAGTATACTACACGCCAGATCTTTGACAGGTTCATTTATTCTGGCGCATTATACACTCATTTAATGCGCCTTAAAACTGGCGTGGAAGCGCCACTTTTCTGACATGTCACCCTAAATCTCTTTGCAGTTTGTCTTTGTAATGTCTCAGCTAGTTACAAAGAA
The DNA here is from genome assembly GCA_025379985.1 of Phyllomedusa bahiana. Taxonomy (NCBI): domain Eukaryota; kingdom Metazoa; phylum Chordata; class Amphibia; order Anura; family Hylidae; genus Phyllomedusa; species Phyllomedusa bahiana. The sequence continues at coordinate 104,530 of JAODAL010002090.1, read as the reverse complement.
GCTAAATATGTTAATCACTGCTAAAGAACCACCCACAACCTAACAAAGGCAGAGTAAGGGTGCATCCACATGGCAGTATGAAAAAGAATGTTGCCGGTATTTTGACATCTCTTACATGGTTTTGGGGGACGGTTCTCTCCAAGGTTTGCGGATTTGCCCGTCCCCCTCTACCACTGACATGTACATCTTCTGCCCGAAAACCGGATGGTAGAATGAACATGTTCTAAGTTTTTAGGAAAATCCGTTCATTGTGGGCTGTTGAATGGATTTTCTATTAAAGTCTATCAGGATGGTTGACAGTCGGTTTACAGGCAGAAAAAATGTCTGTAAATCCGACCGAAAATCCTGCCGTGGGGACGTACCCTAAAAGAAAAGCTCACTGTGACTGTGAAACTGCATAGTGAGGAAACCCCTTTAAAAAAGAAAACACATTTTTTCATCGCCATAGTCTGAGAGCCATAATTTTTTTACTTTTCTGTGTACGGAGCTGTGTAGTGGCTTGTATGTTGCAGAATGAGTTTATGTTTTCATTGGTAACCTTTTGGGGGACACATGACATTTTTATCACCTTTTTATGGGCGACACGATGAAGAAAATTTGCTTTTTTTTTTTACAGTGCTCACTGTGCAATATGCATGACATATTAGTTTTACTCTGTGGAACGATATGATTACAATAGTACCTATTTAATATTGTTGGTTTTTTTATGTTGTAGCATTTTAAAAGGAAAAAAAAGTGGGCCTCATGCATGAAAACTATTCTTTGTTGCCATAGCTACTAATCAGAGCTCCGCTTTCATTTCAAATAGTGCTCTAAAAATATAAAGGGGGGACTCTGAATTGTTGCTATGGGTAACAAAAAAATTCTTACACCAAGACATGTATGTTTTTATACATGTCGACCAGTGTTTTTATTGTATAAAAACAATGTTTATGCATCATTATATTCTGATAGCCATAACTTTTTTATTTTTTCTGTATACAGAACTATGTAAGGGCTTATTTTTTGTGGAGGACCTGACATTTTCATTGGTACCACTTAGGGGTTTATACAACTTTATAATTGCTTTTTATTCCATTTAATGTGCAGCAGGATGAAAAAAAAAATTCTGACGTTGTTCTTTTTTGTTTCTCTTTTTTTTAGATTTCATTGTGTGGGTTAAACAACATAATAAACGTATAGGCTAGGTCGTTACACAGATACTAATACCAAATATGTGCATATTTTTGGGGTGATTGGCATTTGTAATGGAAAAAAGATGGTGTACGTGTATTACTTTCTTGCGTGTGTTTTTTTTACTTATTTTTTTTCCGTTTTTACATAGTTTACATAGTTTGCATAGTTTGTCAGGCCGAAAAAATACATACGTCCATCCAGTTCAGCCCATTTGTTAAAGTGTTGCTAAAGTGTTAAAGTGTTGATCCAGAGGAAGGCAAAAATCCCATGAGGTAGAAGCCAATTGTCCTCATGTTAGTGAAAAAATTCCTTCCTTTCTCCAATCTGGCAATCGGAATAAATCCCTGGATCAACAACCCCCCTCCAAAACCCTAGTCACTATAACTTGTTATATTATTACATCTAGAAATGTATCCAGACCCTTCTTCAGAATCCTAGTCACTATAAATTGTTATGTTATCACGCTCCAGAAATGCATCCAAGCCCTTCTTGAACTCTGTTAGTGAATTCACCATGACCATTTCGTCAGAGAGTTCCACAGTCTCACCGCTCTAACAGTAAAGAATCCTTTCTATGTTTATGTAGAAACTTTTTTTCCTCAAGACGTAGAGGATGCCCCCTTGTTCTAGATACAGTCCTGGGAATAAATAAATCTTTAGCGAGATCTCTATATTGGCCCTTAATATATTTAAAAATATTTATCATGTCCCCTCCGAAGCCGTCTTTTCGCTAAACTAAATAACCCTAACCTTGCTAATCTTTTCTTGGTATTGCAGTCCACCCAGTCCTTTTATTATTTGTGTTGCCCGCCTTTGTACCTGTTCAAGCTCTACAATGTCTTTCCTGTGCACTGGTGCCCAAAACTGTACACAATATTCATGTGTGGTCTAACCAGTGACTTGTATAGCGGGAGAATAATGTTCCCATCATGTGAAATTTTATGCCCTTTTTAGCACAACCCCATGATCCTATTAGCCTTGGCTGCTGCTGCCTGACACTGGCTGCTACAGTTAAGTTTACTGTCCACCAGGTTTCCCAGTCCTTCTCCAGGGTAAATTTTCCCCAGTGTTTAACATGTAGTCATGTAATGGATTTTTCCTCCCCATGTGCATAACCTTGCATTTATCACTGTTAACCTCATCTGCCACTTCTCTGCCCAGGCCTCCAACCTATCCAGATCCCTTTGTAATAACACATTATCCTCTATTGTGTGGATTTCTTTACAGAGCTTAGTATCATCTGCAAAGATCGATATTCTACTGTGCAATCCCTGTGCAAGATCATTTTGAAAATATTAAAGAGATAGGGCACAATACTGAGCCCTGTGGTACCCCACTAGTAACAGGGATCCGTCTGAGTATGTACATTAAATTTCCACCCTTTGTTTTCTATCAGTGAGCCAGTTGCTTACCACTTGCACACATTTTCCCCCAGTCCAGCATTCTCATTTTTCTTACCAACCTTTTATGTGAAAAAAGTAAACAAATGCTTAGAAAATCCAAATATATGACATCCAGTGCCTCACCCCGATCCAGTCTGGAACTAACTTCCTCATAGAAGCTGATGAGATTAGTCTGACAGGACTCTTCATAAACCCATGCTGGAACGGCGTTATACATTTATTTTCAGTGAGATACTCCAGGATAGCATCTCTGAGAAAACCTTCAAACATTTTACCCACAACAGAGGTTAAGCTTACCGGCCTATAGTTTCCTGGATCACTTTTTGATCCCTTTTTTTGAATATTGGCACCACTATGGCACCACTATGCGGCAATCCTTTGGGACATACCCCATTATTATACAGTCTATAAATATTAAAAATAGGGGCCTATCTATCACATTACTTAACTCCCTTAGGACACGTGGGTGTTTTACCGTTCAGGGCCTGGGGATTTGTCTATTTAATCTTTCCCAAGGCGGAGCTGCACTTCTTCCTGGGTTAGACAAGAAACATTTAAGTTGGAGTTTACCTCCTCCCTTTGCTTATCAACAGAAAGCTCATCCTCCTCGATAAATACAGTGGAGAATAATAGTTTAATAGGTTTGATTTTTTCTCATCGCCCTCTATAGTCTCTCCCTCAGTACTTTTTAAAGGGCCAACATTTTCTTTTTTAATCTTTTTACTATTTATATAGTTAAAAAATATTTTGGGGTTAGTGTTACTTTCTATGGCAATACATCTTTCTGTCTCCAGCTTTGCTACCTTAATAATTTTTTTTACATATTTTATTTTTCCTTATAACTTTTGTGTCTCTTCACTGCCCTCCTGTTTTAGTAGCTGAAACGCTTTTTTTTTGTTTTTTATTGTCTCCTTTACATCTCTGTTGATCCACATTGGGGTTTTTCCTGTTTCTAATTATTTTTTTACCATATGGTATGTACCTCTACAGTGGGCGCCTAAGATGTTTTTAAAGATCTCCCATTTATTTTTCGTTCTGCTATTTTTAAACACCTTGTTCCAGTCAATACGGTTTAGTGCCTCTTTAAGCAGGGTAAAATTAGCCTTCCTCAAATTCAGTGTTTTTGTGGCTCCATGACAAAAAGCTCTAATGAAGGATAAATGGAAGTTTATTATATTATGGTCACTATTCCCTAGGTGCCCCTCAACCTGAACCTTTGTTACTCTGTCAGGTCTATTAGTCATTTTTAAGTCTAGAAGGGCATTTCCTCTAGTCGGTTTCCTGCACCATTTGGGAAAGGTAATTATCTTTAGTTATAGACAAAAATCTGTTTTCCCTTTTTGAGAGCTACAGGTTTCAGATTCCCAATTTTTTGTCTGGGTAGTTAAAGTCGCCCAGAATAACAACCTCATTCTGATTAGATGCTTCATCTATTTGCCTGAGGAGCATATCTTCTATGGGTTCTGTTATATTTCTGTATAATTCTGTTATATTTGTTATATTTTTAAAAACTTTTTTATTTATTTTTTTGACATGTGCCTAAAGGGGACTTGACTCTGCGATCTCTAGGTGACTGCTACAATCCATAGCAGTACATTACTATTGTGGCAACCATTGTGTACCGTGATGCCAATGGAGAAAAAGGGTGCTCCCTCCTGTCTTTTCCTTAGATGCGTGGTCGCAATAAACCATGGCACCTAAAAGAATAATCAGGCGTGACCAGAGTAGTGCAGAACACCAGGGGCGTAACTAGAGAAGACTGTGACCCATAGCAAACCTTTGGATAGCTGTTTTTGGGTTGTTCCCTAGGTAGGTAGTAGTTAGGCCCCAGTTAGGTAGGTAGGCCCCAGGTAGCCGAGTAGGCACTAGGTGGGTGACAGGTAGGCTGTAGGTGGGCCCCAGGTAGGCAGGCAGTACATAGGCCTCAGGTAGGTAGGTCCCAGGTAGGTAGGTAGGCAGTAGTTAGGCCACAGGTAGGTAGGCAGCCCCTAGGTAGCTAAGTAGGCTATAGGTAGGTAGGTAAATAAGCTATATGGAGCACCAAATATGCAGGCTTTAGGTAGGCTATAGGGGCCATATAGGTAGGCAGGGCAGGGTTTAGGTAGCTATAGCGGTCCCATATAGGTAGGCAGGCTTAAGGTAGAAAATATAGGGGCCATACATGTAGGGTATAGGGGCCATGTAGGCAGGCAGGGTTTAGGTAGCTATAGGGGCCCCATATAGGTAGGCAGGCAGGGTTTAGGTAGCTATAGGAGCCCATATAGGTAGGCAGGCAGGGTTTTAGGTAAGGTATAGGGGCCATATAGGTAGGCAGGGTTTAAATAGCTATAGGGGGTCATACAGGTAGGCCGGCAGGGTTGAGTGGGTTATAGGAGCCATATAGGTAGGTAAATAGGGTTTAGGTAGCTATAGGGGCCCATACAAGGGGGCCCGATAACGCTCCGCTCTGCTAACACCGGGCAGTCCCGCCTTTGACCGCTCGGGACAGAGGGCCCGGGCGTTAAAAGACAGGATGCGCTGGGCCCCACCGCTCTGCCCCGCAGTGAACTGTTATGTTCATTCCCGGCAGGCGCAGGACTGGGGTAGCAGACGTGGTAGCAGCTACTACGTCTGCTGCCCCGGTAGTTACGTCCCTGCAGAACGCCAAATATAGTGTACAGCTATTTCCTTGCAACGATCTGTGGGCTATGGTTTTGAACCTAAACGATCGCCTTGGCGTACATATATGTCAATTTGTGGGAACTCCTTCCTGACCATGATGTAATCTTCAATCAAATGTTGGGAAGGGTTTAGACTCTGGCAATTTTTGTAGTGCAACTAATTGATTTCAATTTTAACCCCATGTTCAACAGTTTATTGCCCATGTTCATGTTTACACATTTAGATACCAAACAGCTTAGTGACTACCCTTTGAATAGACTTACTGATTATAAGTTTAAAGAGAACCTGTCACATAGATTATGCCTCCCTTGCTGAGGACAGCAAAAGCTGTGACAGACATGCTGTTTCCAGCGCTGTGTCCCTTATTCTGTAAGGTGCAAGAGTTTTAGAGTATTTAAAGCTCAAATCTGCAGTTTTCAGCCTGGAAAAGAGTCCAGCTTATTCATGACCTGCCCTTCTGAGGCTAGCCCCACTTACCTCACAACTGATTAATCTTTTACTTTGAATAGGTAGAAGCATGTGAATAACTGCCAGGTGGGCGTGGCTAATCTTGGGTGGGCGTGGCTAGCACCTACTCATGAATAAGCTGGACTCTTATCTGGCTGAAAACTGACAGATTTCCGCATTAAATTCTCTGTAACTATTGCACCTTACAGAATAATGGATACAGCGCTGGAAACAGCATGTCTGTCACTAGCTTGTGCTGTCCTCAGCAAGGGTGGCATAAACTATGTGACAGGTTCTCTTTAAAGACACACGTTATGCTAATGACAAGACACACCTTAGTTTACCATGTTCCTATGATCAAAATATTTAGTCACGCCTACCCAAGATTAGCCTGGTCCACCTGGTAGTTATTTAGCTTTCTTTTTTTTTATTTTTTAGTTGAACCACAATTCAAACGCAATGTCTGATTTTCATTAGTTGATGATCAGTAAATTTATATTAATTACATTTGATAGTTTCAAGCTATCTCAGTAAGCATTATAGGTTTTCTTGGTACAGAAGAGTACCAAGAATTTTATCCACCTCTGTAAAGAAGCCATACAAAGAACCTAATGAAAAGCTGTGAATGAAAAGGGGACATGTATGAATCCTGGCGCTGACCGGCCAGTTCTAAAATAGCCTTTAAAGAGACCTATAAACTTTTTTTTAAATTCATAAAACTGGAAGCTGTTTTGAAAAACAATAAAGTATTTCATTAGAAGTCATTTAAAAAAGTGACCATTTCCCATGTAATGTCACCATGTGTGGCTCGAGCCTCCCGACTTCAGCTGAAGTCCCGCCAGGGAGCTTTCCAGGGGGCTCCCAGCATGCCCTGTTCGTGTGACGTCACACCCCCATAATCCCCGGCGGCACCGACTGCCGGGGATAGGGAGAAACCTGTGAGAGAGAGCTAGATGTGTGTAAAGTCACTGAGCTACAGGCAGGACGGCTGGGGCTGAACTGCTGCTGTGAGAGCTCAGGAGGAGCCTCACTATTTTCAGTCTCCCAGCGTCCTGCTCTGAACTACACGTGCCCCTGCAGCAGAGGGGCAATACAGGGGAGCAGGGCGACTCTTATCAGCTCAGGCTTCCTCTCTCTCACTCTTAGTAAACACACAAGCTTTCCCTAGCAGGGAGATACAAAACTGGCTTGTACAGTGCTGTTCTGCAGACCTCCCTCCCCCCATCTCAATTCAGTGACAATACACCACCTGACCAGACCCCCTCCACACACACACACAGCTGTCACTGAAGGGGTCTGCTGCTTGAACGGGTATAAATTGGTAGCGCACAGAGAGAAAAAATAAATGCATACAGGGGAAAAGGGTTTTTACAAGTGTGTAGTTAAGTGTTTATATATAGATAGACAATATGTGTGTATAGTTATGTAAATTGGTATTTTTTTAGGTTTGTAGATATGGATGAAAATGTGTGTCCTGTATATATGCAGTAGAATGTGTATATGTATAATGTTTAATGTATGGGCATATCAATGTTGCCTGTGTTTATAATGTGCTTTTTTATTTACAGTATGTATATAAAAAATAAATATATAAAATATAAATATATATATTTGAATGTGTATATATACAAATAGGTGCACATACATACACATTATACATGTACACATCTACTGCATATATATATATATATATATATACACACATATACACACACACGCACACATACAGACACACGTTTTAATCTATATCTGCACACCTATACATAAATACAAATCTACATAACTATACACACATACAAGTCTATCTAAAATATACACAGGACTTGGACTATTCTGAAGGATCCGGCGGGTTGGAAGGACCGCCCTGCCCTTCCAAACCATTCGGATCCTTCAGACAGTCCCAGAATTCATTCCCATCCATCATTCCATCCATCCTTCCTCTCCATCCATCCACCCCCTTCAGGACAGTCCCAAATTCATTCCATCCATCCCATCCATCCTCCTTCCATCCATCCATCCCTTCAGGACATTCCCCAATTCATTCCATCCACATTCCATCCATCCATCCTTCCTTCCATCCTCCACCCCCTTCAGGACAGTCCGAGATTCATTCCATCCATCATTCCAGCCTTCCTTCCTTCCATCCATCCTTCCCCTTCATTACAGTCCCAGATTCATTCCATCCATCCTTCCTTCCATCCATCCCCTTCAGGACAGTCCCAGATTCATTCCATCCATCATTCCATCCATCCTTCCTTCCGACCATCCATCCCCTTCAGGACAGTCCCAGATTCATTCCATCCATCATTCCATCCATCCTCCTTCCATCCATCCCCTTCAGGACAGCCCCCAGATTCTTTCCATCCATCATTCCTCCTTCCTTTCCTTCCATCCATCCATCCCCTTCAGAACAGTCCCAGATTCATTCCATCCATCCTTCCTTCCATCCATCCCCTTCAGGACAGTCCTAGATTCATTCCATCCATCATTCCATCCATCCTTCCTTCCCATCCATCCCCTTCAGGACAGTCCCAGATTCATTCCATCCTCATTCCATCCATCCTTCCTTCCATCCATCCATCCATCCCCTTCAGGACAGTACCGGATTCATTCCATCCATCCTTCCATCCATCCATCCTTCCTTCCATCCATCCCCTTCAGGACAGTCCCGGATTCCATGGGTTTCCCATGCCCTGCGCCTTTTTAGCTGTTTGCATGTCCTCGGGACACACAAGCATATGCGCTTACTTGCCAAGTCTCCTGAACTCTTGATGGTAAGGCCAGCAAGTATTGCAGGTGGACCAGACTGCTCTTATGGCAGTGGCGCCAGGAAAGCAACTAAGGACGCTCTGTCACTGCCCGCCCCCCACAGCTAAAACTAAACAGCAGAGGTCACCACGATTCTAAGGCCCGGTTTTACACGGCTTATTGAAGCCGTAATTGCGAGCCGGATTTCCCCTCGCAACTACAGCTGAATAAGGGGCGGGGGGACAGCCCCCCGGCCCCATAGACTTTCATTATCCTGCGCCCTGGATAATGTGCAATGTCACTTTTCTCCCCCCCGCGGATTCCATAGTTCTCTATGAGAACTGTGGATTACCGAGTTACTGCAACAGATTTGGAGCCGTACTGCAGCGCAAATCTGTTAATTACAGCAGGCAACGCCGCTAATAGCAGTTAACACTTTAACCCTGTGGTGTCATAGACAGAGTATAATAGGTAAAGATTGAAAAGCCTATATACCGGTAGTAGAATAGTACTGCCATATAAAGGACAAGCGATTGTGCACCTTAGTAATCAAGTACTGTAGGGGGACTAATTGTTAAAGTAAAAAAAAAAAATAAATATAAAAAGTTCCAAATCACCCCCCTTTTTGCCATTTTACAAATAAAAGAAGAAAAAAAAAATGGGAGCTCATAAGAGTCCCGTCTGTAAAATCCTTCAGAAAAATATGACCTATTAAACTATAACAACATTTAGCCCATAACGCTGAACACTGGATAAGAAAAAAAATCTAAAATTGTGGATTTTTTGGCCATTTTAATATCCCTAAGAAAATTGGAATAGAAAATAATAAAAAATTCACCTGAAATGCCAAAAGGTCCAATAAAAGGGTTCCTCAGCATGCAAAAAAATACACCATTACTCAGGTCCATAAGGTGGTAGAACAAAAAAGTTTTCTGGCATTTCTACCCGAAAATTAAAAAACAGAATTTTCACAAAAACATAACAAAGCCTATACAAATTTGGTATCACCAGAATCAATAAGGGATGTCATGTGGTCTAGGGGTTTTTTTTTTTTGGGAATCAGTGGGCTTTTAATGTTTTATATTAAAATATGCTGTTATAGCCTTTATTTTTTTTTGAACTTATCGCAGCATACCTTATCCCCATCTCCAGAGAGACAGTAATAAATATACACACACCCTGTAGGTAGCTGGATAAATTTTTAACAGACACACATAAATAATAAGAAAACCCCCTTTTTTTGTTTCCTAATATTTCAAATGTTCAATGTGGAAACAATAAGTGGCTTCTTTGATCCAGAATCGATTTGAATTTTTCAACAGGGAGCTGAGAAGCAACTAACTGCATGCAAACAAACTTGGAATCCTGGCGCATACAGGCTTGGAATTAGGGGGCGTGGCCTGTATGACAGCCTGTTTAACTGCCATCCACAAGATGGCTGCTCCCGTCAGCTGTTTTCAAAATGGTTCAGTCACTGGTGATAGGTCCTCTTTAAGGCAGTGTAGAATGCATCAGAATGTATGAACCTGTTCTTCCGCAGGTCATACATACAGGCACAGTCTAGTGCCAATAAGACAAGCTTGGCTCAAACAGACCACCTTTAACCTGGTCTGGCTGTTCTAACTGTTCTGCGCCTAGATTTGGCATCAAAGATTCATAAATGTGTCTAATTCTACGAATGTAGTGCGACGCCCCAGAAAACCCCTAATCTTTGGCGCATTAAAAAGTGTCTTTGGCACATTACAAAGGCACTTATTGCACCAAAGTTTCTACTGCGCCTGTTCATACATTCTTTTTGGCTGAAAGTACACCAGAATACTGGTGCAGCCCCATCCATCCATGTCGCCCTTAGTCTCCGGAGGAGACAAGCCTTCTTTATGATAAGAACTGTGAATCTTTGGAATAGCCTGCTTTAGGCTATATCTACACAGCACAGGATCACAGTCGGATTTTTAAGCGGATTCAGTATTTAGGATCTGCAAAAATTCAGCTGTAACCAGTGCCCATAGACCTCAATAGAAAATCCGAGCTGTAGTCTACATAGCAGATTTCTAAACCGTCGGACTCCACCGGATTATGGAATATGTTCTATCTTCCAGTTAATTCTAGTAAACTTCTATGATCTGGCCCGGCCGAAATACAAAAACCGAACGTTTGGTGTTAAAATACAGTCGCATTTTGGACGGCATTTTAACATAACAGTGTAGATATAGCCTTAGCTCTCTGCTGAGACCAGCTCCTGAGAGTTTAAACAAAGCTGACACAATTACAGTTTTTAAAATGATCTTTGGTTGCATATTTACACCTATGCAGTCTTATAGGAAAATGATTAAAATTCTTTTCTCTTTCATTTACATCTTCTCTCTGCCTTTGTTTGGACTTGATGGACATATGTCTTTTTTATTTGGACTGTACTAGCTATGTAATTATATAAGGTTCTATATTTTGTGGGTGAAACTGCTGTTTACCAGCAAAGCCATGCAACCAAAGATAATTTTAAAAACTGCCCTGACCACGTTGGTGCTCTTTTCAGCCACATGGTGCTGCTACCATGTGGGACCATACTGCAAGTTAAATGCAAGTCTGCGGCTATAGTACACAATTCACTAATCACCATCAATTCTACAGTAATGACGTTTTCTCATAAACCAAATAGTCTAAACATTGAATTCTATAACCCTCCCCATATAAAATTTAAATTATGCAAGCACAGTCTAAAGCAGGGGTTTCAAACTGGGGTGGGTAAATGAGCCACACATAGGAAAAATCAGAATACGATATTGATTGCCCAGGTTGCTATGCACATGTTGATAACAGTAATGCCAAATACATGTATTGTTTTTTCATTTTTATTATAATCAGTATTTTTTATAATCGGGAAAGGGTGGTCTGTGGTTTTTTCCTTTATCTTTCTTCCTTCTTTACATTTGAAGAAAAAAAAAATTGTCCTAATACGGGATTAGACTAAGTGATTTGTATGATATATTGCAGTACAGTCGTGTACTTCAATTGTAATACAAGAAGACTACTGCAATTTATTATTCCAATCGTCAGTCAGCCTGGTGAGACCTGTGTTGCAGGGGTGCCAATGGAAGACAGAGGCATTCTCCCCCTTTTTGAACTCCTGGTCACTATTGACTGTGGCATCTAAGAGTTTAAACTTTCGGGACCCATCCTCCTGTGATCTTCTCTCTATTGCCCAAGGTTGTCTCCTCCTTTTGATCTTCTCTCTACTGTAGGCAGGCTACAGATGACAATCTCAGGGATTGCATGTAGCTTGCGGGCCTCATATTTGTGATCCCTGGTCTATGGATGTGCGCATACATTGCAGAACAGGCACAAACATTTTTTTAATCCAAGGCCAATTTCAGACACTGTAGTCAATATTTTGTATGAGTATTTGTAAACCAAAACAGGAGAGAAACATAACCATATAAAAAGTGTACTAAAAAGGTTTGTACCTCTTTAGACCCGTTTTAGCATACAAAGATAATGCAAAACGATGTAAAAAACTCTCCCATGTGAAAAGGGGAAAAAAGCTGACCATACACCTTAAAATGCCTCTAGCCACATACTTATTTAACTGGTAAACATACCTCCCAACTTGCCTAGAGAAATGTAATTACTGAGGGAGAAGGGGAGAAACTGCTGACAGACTTTTTTAAGAGTGGCTTATCTCCTGTGTTATACAAAAGCAGTCATGTTGAAATAGAAAATGTTACATTTTTCTTTCTTCCAACAATTGAAGTCAGAGAAAAGTTGTGACACCCCTGGACACCCCTTAGATAGTCAACTGTTCCTATCAAAACTGTTGTGTTCAGATATGTGTTCACAGGGGTCAGTATTGGGCCCTGTCCTCTTAATATTTTCATTAATGATCTTACACATGGATTGCACAGTAGAATATCGATCTTTGCAGACGATACTAAGCTCTGTAAAGTAATCAACACAATAGAGGATAATGTGTTATTACAAAGAGATCTGTATAAGTTGGAGGCCTGGCAGGGAAATGGCAGATGAGGTTTAATACAGATAAATGCAAGGTTATGCACATGGGGAGGAAAAATCCATTACATGATTACATGTTAAATGGAAAAACGCTGGGTAAAAGTAACATGGAGAAGGACTTGGGAATCCTGGTGGACAGTAAATTTAATTGTAGCAGCCAGTGTCAAATAGGATTATGGGGTGTATTAAAAGGGGCATAGAGGCACATGATGAGAACATTATTCTCCCATTATATTAGTCACTTGTTAGACCACACATTGAATATTGTGTACAGTTTTGGGCACCAGTTCACAGGAAAGACATTGTAAAGCTTGAATAGGTACAAAGGCGGGCAACGGACTGGGTGGACTGCAATACCCAGAAAGATTAGCAAAATTAGGGTTATTTAGTTTAGAGAAAAGACGGCTTCGGGGGGACATAATAAATATGTATAAATATATTAAAGGTCAATATAGAGAACTCTCCCAAGATCTATTTATACCCAGGACAATATCTAGAACAAGGGGGCATCCTCTACGTATTGAGGAAAGAAAGTTTCTACATAAACCTAGAAAGGGATTTTTTACTGTTAGAGCAGTAAGGCTGTGGAACTCTCTGCCAGAGGAAATTGTCATGGTTCATTCAATAACAGAGTTAAAAAAGGGTCTGGATGCATTTCTGGAGCGTAATAATATAACAAGTTATAGTGACTAGGATTCTGAAGAAAGGTCATTGATCCAGAGATTTATTCTGATTGCCAGATTGGACATTGTTTCCCTAAAATGAGGACAATTGGCTTCTACCTCATTGGGGTTTTTGCCCTCCTCTGGATCAACACTTTAGCAAAATAGGCTGAACTGGATGGGCATGTGTCTTTTTTCAGCCTTACAAGCTATGTAACTATATGAAACACTTAATGTCAACTTAATGTATACAGGGGTAGTCTGACAATTTTCACTCCTTTGTTACCTTATAAAGATATGTACTGCCAAAGAAGCTGAATCTACTGATCTCAGTATTCATGTTAATGGAATAGTCAAAAGAGCTGACAAAACGTTAGTAGGTCTGTCCTTATGAGTTGCTGCATAGACTTGCGCATTTCCTAATTCCCTTGAGTATATATAAGACATCTTACCCACAGCAGTTCCTTGCTTCCTTGTACTTTTTGTGTTTGCAGAGGCAGAGTTTTGACACAATGCATATGACAGTTTTAACACATGATGTTCTGAAAATTAACTGGGTATTCTCATTACGCTATTTTACAAATCCACATCCAGCTTAGGGTCCAACTTCCTGGTTAGGCTGTGGGCAAGTATACAGCAGTGATTGGCATATTAACTATGCTATCCCTAGCTGAGCCTGTTAGTGATTAGGATGGGAGTAAACAGCAGTGCAGAAGGCTCTAGATCTGTAAGTAAACTTCAGTGTTACTGATAACAAACAGTAGGGAGGGACGTCACCATCCGTCCAGGGCTCTAGAGAGAAGTAGTTAGTAACCTAGGGAAGCCTGTGTACACAAGCAGAAGATAAGAACTGTGGGTCCTGGCAAAGCCCCCTCTCTCCAGCACTGTGGGGTCCCTGGCAAAGCTCCCTCTCTCCAGCACTGTGGGGCTCATGGCAAAACTCACCCCTCCAGCCATGTGGGGTCCGATTAGGCTGGGGGAGTTGGAGAGAGGAGGGCTTTGACAGGGGTCCCAGCATCACATTTAAAAATAGGGGCCTGCACTGCTCAAAGAGAGCCCGCGCTCCGTGTCTTAGTTGCGCTCAATAGCTTCACATATACAGAGGGGGGCTTGAGGAGAATCTCCACGAGGCTAGGGGGACTTGAGCAGGCTCCACATGGTGGGTGAGTGGGGCCCCACTCAAGTTCTCCCACTACCTACCTACCTGGCTATCTACCAATGGGTGGCCCGCTACCTACCTGGCTATCTACCAATGGGTGGCCCGCTACCTACCTGGCTATCTACCAATGGGTGGCCCGCTACCTACCTGGCTATCTACCAATGGGTGGCCCGCTACCTACCTGGCTATCTACCAATGGGTGGCCTGCTACCTACCTGGCTACTTTTCTATCTACGGGGAGCCCACTATCTACCTACCTACGGAAAGGGGCCTATATAACTAACTACTTATTGGGGTGGGGGTTATATACCTAACTACCAGGGCACTAAGGGGGTAATTATTACCTTTTGGGCACTATGGATGGGGAAGACATAGGTGGGAGGATAATAGAAGAGTGAGGAATCTCAGGTGTTTGTGTTGTAAATTCTGCAGGGATGAGCGGTGTCCAGGAAAAGTCCTCATGGTGGCCGGGACCGGATGGAGAAGAAAGGGGAAAGTGAACGACTTATCAGACGACGTCACCTGTGAGTCACTAAATATAACTGTACCGTGTGCATTTGTATCTTCCATTATGTATGAAAACTGTCTTGGTCTAAGACTTTCTTTGTTGTCCATAACAACCAATCAGAGTCCATAGCAACCAATCAGAGCTCCCCTTTATAGTGCTCTGAAAAAATGTAAGGTGAGCTCTGATTGGTTGCTATGGGCTCTGATTGGTTGCTATGAGCTCTGGTTGGTTCCTATGAGCTCTGATCGGTTGCTATCAGCAACAAAGAAAGTCTTACACCTAGACAGTTTTCATACATGTCCCCCTATATGGTCACAGTATTGTGATAATATTGGTGTTATTGTAATGGATTATATTTAGTAAAAGAATCGTGGCATTATTATGCATCCTTGGAGTTATGTGGTGATGATGTGGCCGTATTATTTGGTCTTTGTATATTGTGGTTATTGGTAATATCGGCTTTAGTATGCTGGGTTGGTCAGTAACATTATAGTGATATTAGTCACCATATGTAGTGATATGTGGCGGTATTATTTGGTCTTTGTATATTGTTGGGTTATATTGGCCTGGCTATTCTGGTTTGGTCTACAATACTGTTGTGGTATTAGTCACTATATGGCAGTGATATGTGTCAATATTATTCGGTCTTTGTATATTGTTGGGTTATATTGGGACGGTGGAGTTAGTAAACTGTTTTGGTCAAAGTAACATAGGGGTGACACACGTTGATCATGCAGTGTTATTTGCTGACCCTTGTATACGTACTCATTACTGCAATATAGATAAACTATACGTTGTAGAATTCAACAAGAACTAAATCCAAAGACAATGGCGCAATTGCATTTTTTTTTCTGGAGTTGGTTAGCAGTGGTTGCTGGGCGTGGTTGTTAGGTGGCGGAGCGATGGGATTGACAGGGGGTAAAAGTCATCTAAATACCAAAGTTGTACCAATGAATACGTCAGTTCATCCCGCATAAAAAAAAGCTTTTACATAGTTATAGCTATCAGAAGATAGCAATGCATAAATATTGCTTTACATAATAAAAACATTCTTTTAAACTGCTTCAACATAAAAAACTATATAAATTGGGTACCGCCATAATTGTATCGACCGACAGAGTAAAACTAACTTATACTGCATGGTGAGCCCTGTTAAAAATAAAAATAGAAAACACTACCAGGATTGTTGTATTTTTTTCAAAACGCCTCACAAAAACCTTAATAAAGCGATCAAAGCCTCATATGAACCCCATAATGATACCAATGAAAAACGTCAACTCGTCCCGGAAAAAAACAAACCCTTAATCAGCTCCATACATAAAAAAATAAAAAAGTTATGGCTATCAGACTAGGACAACATAAAAATGCTATTTTTTATAAATGCATTTCTATTGTGTAAAAGTAAGAAAACTATAAAAAAAAAGCATAAAATTTGCCGTATATACTCGAGTATAAGCCGAGTTTTTCAGCACAAAAACGTGCTGTAAAATCCCCCCTCGGCTTATACTCGAGTCACTGTCGGCGCTCGGGCGCTGCAATGGCCCGTGCGCCGACAGGGACGCTTCAGCTATATGCGGCTCCTCAGGGAGCGCATATAACTGAAGGCCGAGTCAGCTGACAGCATCCGGGCACTGCGGTGGCCCAGGCGCTGCCAGCGACCTCTTCCCCTGTATGCTTCCTCTGGAGCGCATGCAGGAGAGGAGATACCACTGCGGTGCAGAGAGCGAGCGCTCCCTGCTCCGCAGTGGACTCCGGGCGAGTTTGCGGCCGTCCGGAGTTTCCGGCACAGGCAGCGTGTGTCATCGTACTGCGTGCGCGGCCTGATGACATCACCTGTCTGTGCCGAGAAGACCGAGGAGAGCGCGGGAGGCCGGACAGCGAGGAGGCGGAGCGGCGAGGGAGACGGAGCAGCGGGGAGCCAGGTAAGTGTTTTTTTTTTGTTTTTTTTTTAAACCCTGTCTATGCCTGCCTATACCCTGCCTATAGCCTACCTAGGGGACCTATACCTGCCTATACCCTGCCTATAGCCTGCCTAGGGGACCTATACCTGCCTATAGCCTGCCTAGGGGACCTATACCTGCCTATAACGACCTATACCTGCCTAGGGGACCTATACCTGCCTATAGCCTGCCTAGGGGGACATTTACCTGCCTATAGCCTGCCTAGGGGGACCTATACCTGCCTATACCCTGCCTATAGCCTGCCTAGGGGGACCTATACCATGCCTATAGCCTGCCTAGGGGGACCTATACCTGCCTATAACGACCTATACCTGCCTAGGGGGACCTATACCTGCCTATAACGACCTATACCTGCCTATGGGGGCAATTACCTGCCTATAACCTGCCTATGAGGACCTATATCTGCCTATAACGACCTATACCTGCCTATAACCTGCCTATGGGGACATATAGCTGCCTATACCAGCCTATAACCTGCCTATGGGGGACATATAGCTGCCTATATCTGCCTATGGGGGACATTAAACTGCCTATACCAGCCTATATCTGCCTATGGGGGACATTAAACTGCTTATACCAGCCTATATCTGCCTATGGGGGACATTAAACTGCCTATACCTGCCTATATCTGCCTATGGGGGACATTAAACTGCCTATGTAATTTTATTAGTATCTATTTTTATTTTTTAAAATTTACCAGTAGCCGCTGCATTTTCCATCCTAGGCTTATACTCGAGTCAATAAGCTTTTCCGGTTTTTGTGGCAAAAGTAGGTGCCTCGGCTTATACTCGGGTCGGCTTATACTCGAGTATATACGGTATATCGTAATTGTACCAACCCGCATAGTAAAGTTATCCAGTCATTTATACCGCACGGCGAACGCTATAAAAATGAAGCCCAAAAAACAATGGTGGAACTGCGTTTTTTCCCCCCATTTTCATGGCCCAATGTTAAAAATCTATGGAACACCTGTGCGCCCAAAATGCACAATACACCCTTAGATGAGATCCATGAGAGGTTTTGAATCCAAAATGAGGTGACTTCTGGAAGGTTTCACGTGTTCTGGTACTTTGGGGGCTTTGTAAATGCGACATGGCACCCAACAAAATCAGCTTCCAAAAGCCACATAGCGCTCCTACCCGTGTATGCCCTGCCATGCACCCAAACAGCAGTTTACACCTATATATTGGGTATTGCTGAACTTAGAAGAAATTGTGTAACAAATTTAGGGATGATTTTTTTCCAGGATTCCTTGTAAAAATTAAACATTGCAGCATAACATTGTTGGAAAAAATTAATTTTTCATTTTCACAGCCTAATGCTAAAAAGAATTGTGAAAAACCTGTGGGGTCGATATACTCACTGCACCCCTGGATATATTCCTTAAAGGGTGTAGTTTCCAATATGGGGTCTTTTTAGGGGTGTTTATTAAGTTTTAGCACCTTAGGGTGTCCGCAAACCTGTAATGGCACCTAAAGAAAATCGTAATGAAAATGAGACCCCAAAGTCCAGTAGGTGCTCCTCCTACTATGAGGCTTGTGGTTGAGCCAAATAGTGCACTAGGGCCACATATGGGATATCTGTAAAAACTGAAGAATTGGGGGAATCAATATAAAGTTTCATTTCTCTGGTCACATCTATAATCGATAAATATTGAAAATCTGCAAAAATGAAAAATTTTGAAATCTCACCTCCACTTTACTTTAATTTCTGTGAACCACCTAAAGGGTTAATAAACTTCCTAAATGCTGTTTTAAATACTATAAAGGGTCAGATTCCAAAAATGGGTCGGTCAGGGAGGTCAAAACTGGCTGTGTCCTTAAGGGGTTAATCACATTTATTTTTCTATGGGATCCTCATATTCACATATTCTCTCATGCACAGTAGAGAAGTCTCAATTGTATAATATAAAACATATTAACATTACACTAACTGACTATTTTCTCAACCCGCCCAGTAAAACTTGCTTTCCTACTTAACTGTTTTGAATATTCTTTGTCTGCAGGGGAGTTTTATGGATAAAACTGTTTATACCCCAGAGAAATAACGACTTGTGTTCATATAAGCCAATACTGTGGCTACGATAGCAGCTACAAATATAATGAAATAATATAATTTTTAATGAAAACATAGAAAAAGTAGGCCTTTTTAGGTGTGGTGATTGTAAAAAGATGTGAACCACAAACATTTTTTTTTTTTGTGGTGCACATCTTTTGATTGCAATGCACATGTTTTGTAGTAAAAGTCAAACTAGTAACTATTCATTAGAATTTTGGTACTTATTTTTATCTCAGCAAGGTGGCTTTGCAACTATAACTACAAAGGCAGGGATTTTTAGGACATTTTTTCATGTGTGCTGTTATTAGTCTCAGTAACATAGAACTTTGTAAAAGTGCATTATGCATGCAAGTTGATTTTTGAAACTAGCCAATATGTTGTGCCCCCAGCCTGAGGAGTTCTAAAGGTTTAAATGTAACCTGTCGCTTAGTTTATACCCCCCCTTGCTGAGGACAGCACAAGCTAGTGACAGACATGCTGTTTCCAGCGCTGTGTCCCTTATTCCATAAGATGCTGTAGTTTTAGAATATTTAATGCACAAATCTGACAGTTTGCAGCCAGAAAAGAATCCAGTTTATTCATGACTGGGTGTTAGCTCTGCCCACCTGCAGCTATCTCCACTTACCCATCAGTTATTCAGAGGTTATTTTCTATTCACAGTAAGGCTGGGTTCACATGGTGTATTTGCAGGGCGTAATTACGCCCCGCAATTACGCGGTGGGGCGGGGGGGGGTGGGGGGGTGGGTGTGGGGGGCTGGCACCTCGCCGGCCCATAGACTTGCATTACTAGCGACGCGTATACGCCGCTGGTAATTCACATGTCAATTATCTCCCCCCTCGGCGTATTCGCCGAGCAGGGAGAGGAGATGTAATCCATAGTTCTCTATGAGAACTGTGAATTACTGTAATGACTGGGACGTTTTCAGCCCGTAATTTGCGCACTACGGCGCGTAATTACGGACTGAAATACATCCAGTTTTAAGCCGTGTGAACATAGCCTAATAGGATGAATTATCTGTGAGTGGGCGGGACTAACTATTGGTTAACACCTGCTCATGAATAATCTGGACTGTTTTCAAGCTGCAAACTGCTAGATTTAAGCATTAAATGCTCTGAAACTGCTGCATCTTACAGAATAAGGGACACAGCTCTGGAAATAGCAGGTCTGTCACTAGCTTGTACTACCCTCAGTAAGGGGGCATAATCTATGTGACAGGTTCCCTTTAAATTAAAGTCAATATTTTGCTCCATTTGGAAAGTTAATCTTGATCTAAGGTTGGGGGCTAATTAAGTGAATTAAGCGCAGATATTTGTATGAAGTTTTGGTTTACTTCCATATTGTTAACCTACTACTTTTGCCCATAACTCAGGGGGAAGTGACCACATGAAACCTTCTCAAGAGATTTAAATGGTACCTAATATAAGATATCAGCGAAGTGTCCTATAATGCAAATGTACACCTAGAAGGGGTTTCCTAAGAACTAGAAATTCCCTTTTGAACCATTAAAAAAAAAAAAAAAAGGCCCACATGTATCAAAGCATTTACACCTTCTTTTTTTGCACATTTTATTAAAAAAATATTGTCTTATTTGTTGTTGGAAAATAAGTGTAAGATATTTGTGCTAGAAACGAGCTATGTGTGCTATCAGTTTGAAGGCATGGAATGGAAAATGTGTTTTTATGCCTTGGTATACGTAAAATACTACTTTAAAAAAAAAATCTGCTGGGGAAAAAAGTTGCGGTTCTATTTCATACAACTTTCATAGATTTCTTATAGAAGGGAATTTGTAATCATAAATGTGCCACAACTTACTTTTAAAGAGTGGTCTAGATTACTCTAAAATGTAGCTGAAATTGCACCACTTTTAATAAACGTGAGCCATAAAGTTTATTTCTAATTCTTTTTGCCACTACTTTGTAGAAGGTACTTCATACTGATTTATCATTTAGTTCCATATGAGCTGTGTAAATCCCTATATAAATAGTTCTTTCTAATGGCTTTTGCAGGCAAACATAAATTTATTATTTAAGTGGGCATTTATGAAAAAAAGAAACAGGCAATAAGAGAGTTTTGTACATCTTCTGACAAATACAGTGGGGGAAATAAGTATTGAACACATCACCAATTTTCTAAGTAAATATATATAAATGATATATAATGGTGCTATTGACATTAAATCCTCAAAAGATGTTTGTAACAACCCATCCGATCCACAGAGGCAAAGAAATCAAACCATAGTTTTACGCTGCTGTTCTCATGGACGCAGCTAACCTAACTTGCGTTCGCCATGTGACTTCCTTCCTTGTTGGCCATGATGTATGCACCCCCTCAGATCTTCCAGGCTACTAAGAGAGGCCATTGCTAGTGACTACTCTGTGGTCATCAGGGATAAGCCATCCTTACCATCGGAGGCTCTGTGAAGAACTGCCCAGTGGGTCCACTACCCGCAGTTTCCCTGTGACATATAGATTTCCATAAATAAAGTTATGTGTAATAATAATAATTAACACAGGGAAAATATATTGAACATATGAAGAAAGAGAGGTGCAAAAAGACTTGGAAAGTCATAACACCAGCTGAAATCTATCAGGAATTAGAAAGCCATTGCCACTTAGTAAAAAATATCAGCTGGTTCAAGTGATGGCCTATGAAAAGGTGTCTCATTACCAAGGTGCCATACAAGAAACATCTCGTGATGAGTAAAACCAGGGAGCTATATAAAGACCTTTGCAAACTTATTGTTACAAACCTGAGGTCCCCAGGTTCCAGGCCGCGGCCATGCGCCTGGAGCGCCACTGGTCTCTTCAACTGTTTGTACACATACACTTGAAAATTGCCATGGAGCAGAGAGCGAGAGCTCCCTTCCCCGTGAAGTACCCTAGCTTGCGGCCCTCCAGAGTAACCAGCACAGACAGCGTGAGAATATTATCATGTCGCCTGTGCAGCATGATGAAGTCATGCCGTCTGTGAAGGAAGATAGAGAGCAAAAAGGTCTTGCTATTACTTTTTATTTTTTATTTCCCCTGTATACCTATATACATACAGGGGGACCCTATTACCTATATAACTACTGGAGAACTATATTGCCTATATATATGCCTAATGGGGAACCTATTGCCTAATTACATACTGGGGGACCCTATATAACTACCAATTTTCTGGGGGAACATACATACCTACCAACCTGCTGGGGAGCCCTATATACTGTAACTACCAACGTACTGGGGGAACCTATATACCTATCTTCATACTGGATGTCCCTTTATACCTAAAAAATTACTTTCGGTCCTATAAACCTACACTTACTGTGCTGAACTATATCTACTTTATTTTCTTTTGGGGGGGAGATCCCCCCAATTGAGGGGACCTATATACCGACCTTTCTACTGTAGGGGACTATATAAACGACCTGTCTGTGTATAGAGAGGAAAAAGGAAAGTGCATGACTCCCATCAGAGGAAACGTCTCCTGTGAGTCACTAAATGTAACTGCAGTATAATCTCTTATATGTGTGAAGAGCACCTACTTTGAAGGAAATAATTATTTGATCCCTTGCTGATTTTGTAAGTTTTTCCACTGACAAATACATGAACAGTCTACAATTTTAAGGGTAGGTTAATTTTAATATTGAAAGATAGAAATATCCAAAATAAAATCCAGAAAATCACATTGTATAAATTATAAAAATGTATTTGCATTTTGCTGCGAGAAATAAGTATTTGATCCCCTACCAACCACTAAGAGTTCTAGCTCCCACAGACCAGTTAGACGCTCCTAATCATCCTGTTACCTGCATTAAAGACAGCTACCTTAAATAGTCACCTTTATAAAAGACTCTTGTTCACTGACTGAATGAATCAGTCAGACTCTAACCTTTACAACATGGGCAAGACCAAAAAACTTTCTAAGGTTTTCTGGGACAAATTCATAGACCTGCACAAAGCTGGAGTGGGCTACAAAAGCATAAGTAAGACGCTGGGTGAGAAGGAGACAACTGTTCGTGCAATAGTGAGAAAATGGACCCCTCTTGTCTGTCCAACTATTGCCCCATCTCACTGCTTCCATTTGCCTCTAAACTCCTCGAACAGCATGTCTATCTTTAACTTTCCTCTCATCTATCCACCAACTCTCTCCTTGACCCACTGCAATCTGGCTTCCGACCCCACCACTCTACAGAAACCGCCCTAACCAAAGTCACCAACGACCTAGCAACTGCCAAAGCCTCACGCCACTACTCTGTGCTTCTCCTCCTAGACCTGTCCTCCGCCTTTGACACTGTCGACCACTCACTTCTCATACAAATCCTCTCCTCCCTCGGCATAACGGACTTGGCCCTTTCCTGAATATCCTCCTACCTCACTGATCGGACATTCAGCGTCTCTCACTCACGCACCACCTTCTCCCCTTGCCCGCTCTCTGTTGGTGTCCCCCAGGGGTCTGTCCTGGGCCCACTACTCTTTTCTATCTACACTCTTGGTCTGGGTCAACTAATAGCATCGCATGGCTTTCAATACCTATGTATCCTGATGATACCCAACTCTACATCTCCGGCCCAGATATTACCTCTCTACTCTCCCGGATCCCTGACTGTCTTTCGTCCATATCCTCCTTCTTCTCCTCACGTCTCCTGAAGCTAAACGTGGAGAAAACTGAATTCATCATCTTTCCACCGTCCCACTCCATCCCTCCACCTGATCTCTCTATCACAGTCAATGGCTACACTCTCTCACTAGCTCCACAAGTCCGCTGAGTTGTGATAACCCTTGACTCCAATCTGTCCTTCAAACCGCACATCCAAACCCTCACCTCTGCCTGCCGCCTCCACCTGAAAAATATCTCCCGTATTGGCTCATTCCTTAACTTCGAAAGCACAAAAATGCTGGTCCATGCCCTCGTAATCTCACGCCTCGACTATAGCAACAACCTTCTCTGTGGCCTCCCAGCTAGGACCCTCGCACCCCACCAATCCAACCAAAACTCAGCTCCTTTCTGATTCACCCCACTCCTTGATACTCCTCTGCCTATCCCTCTGCCAATCCATACACTGCTTCCCATTGCCCCCACGAATCCAGTTCAAGCTAGTAACCTTAGACCTAACAAGGCTCTCCATAACCATTTCCCCTCCATACATATCAGCCTTAATTCTCCAGATCACTCCCCGCACGCAATCTCCGCTCCTCAAGGACCTTCTTTCTCTAGCTCTCCCTGTGTCAGCCGTACGTCACAACATAACCGTCTCCAAGACTTCTCCCGGGTTCCTCCGCCCATATACTCAGGAACTCACTGTTCCCAACACCTCATACTGCTCCCCCACTCTCACCAGCCTCAAGAGCAACCTAAAACCCATCTCTTCAGGATTGCCCTATAACCAACAATAACCCTGTTTTCCACTACACTATCCACAACCATGTCTGCCCCTCACCTTCTGACTCTTCCACCTTCCTTTTAGATTGTAAGCCCTCATGGGCAGGGATCTCTCTGTACCAGTTGTTAGTTATTAATTTGTCACCTTTGTACTTGTTTGACCTATGTTATAATAATATTATAACAACAATAATAATAATAATAATAACGGAAGAAATACAAAATGACTGTCAATCGACCTCGATCTAAAGCACCATGTAAAATCTCACCTCATGGGTTATCCTTTGATCATGAGGTGAAGGTAGAGAACAGCCTAAAACTACATGGGGGGAACATTGATAAGGATCCAGTCAGCTGGGACAACAGTCTCCAAGAAACCATTGGTAGCACATTACCCATAATGGTTTAAAACCCAGCAGACCCGTAAGGTCCTTCCGCACAAGATTGCACATGTGGCAGGCCCGTCTGAATGTTTGCCAATGAAAACTGGTGATGATTTCTGTAAGTGATTGTGGAGAAGGAGCTGTAGTTTCATAGTTTCATAGTTTTGTAAGGCCGAAAAAAGACAGAATTCCATCAGATCAGCCTGTTGTGCTAAAGGTGTTGATCCAGAGGAAGGCAAAAACCCCCAATGAGGTAAAAGCCAATTGTCCCTCATTTTAGGAAAAATTCCTTCCCAACTCCAATCTGGCGATCTTGAAAAATCCAATGGATCAATGAACCCATCTCCAGAATCCTAGACAACTATAGCTTGTTATATTTATTATGCTCCAGAAATACATCCAAACACCTTTTTGTGAACTCTGTTAGTTAAATCACCATACAAGTTTCCCTCAGGCAGAGAGTTCCACAGTCTCACTGCTCTTACGTAAAGAATCCCTTTCAATGTTTATGTTAGAAACTTTCGTTCCTCAAGACCTAGATTATGCCCCTTGTTCTAGAATACAATCCTGGATATGAATAAATCTGGGAGAGATCTCTAAATTGACCTTTGATGTATTTTAAAACATAATTATTATGTCCCCCCGAAGCCTTCTTTTCTCTAAAACAAATAACCCAATCTTGCTAATCTTCTGGGTACAGAGTCCACACCAGGTCATTTTATAATATTATTTTTTTTGACAGCCTATGTACCTGTACAATATCTACAATGTCTTTCCTGTGCACAGGTGCCCAAAACTGTACACAATATTCCAAGTGTGGGTCTAATCAGTGACTTGTAAAATGGGGAATAATGTTCTTCATCATTTGGCCTCTATGCCCGCCTTCAAATGCACCCCATGATCCTATTTGCCTTGCAGCTGCTGTTCTGACACGGGCTGCTACAATTAAGTGATTACTGACCACCAAGATTCCCAATCCTTCCCATGTCACGGTTTACCCATCCTTTTTCCTTTTAACATGTAGTCATGTAATGGATTTTTCCTCCCCATGGTGCATAACCTTGCATTTAACTGTGTTAAACCTCATCTGCCATTTCCCTGCCCAGCGCCTCCAACTTATCCAGATCCCTTTGTAAAACACATATATCCTCTATTGGTGTGATTAACTTTAACAGAGAATTGTATCAATCTGCAAATATCGATACAATCTACAGTGCAATCCATGAGTGGTAAGATCATTAATGAAAATGTTGAAAGAGATAGGGCCCAATACAGACTCCTTGTGGTACACCACTAGTAAACAGCAATCCAGTCAGGAGTATGTACCCGTTAATTACTACCCTTTTGTTTTCTATCAGTGAGCCAGTTGCTTCCCACTTGCAACACGTTTCCCCCCATACCAAGCATTCTCATTTGTACTACCAACCATTTATTTGGCACCGTATCAAATGCTTGTAAAAAATCTAGAATATGACATCCAGTGCGCACCCCGATCCAGTCTAGCACTTACTTCCACATAGAAGCTGATGATATTAGTCTGACAGGACCGATCCTTCATAAACCCTAGCTGGAACGGCGTTATATATTTAATTACAGTGTGAGATACTCAGATAGCAATCTCTGGAAAACCTTCAAACAATTTTACCTACAACAGAGGGTCAAACTTAACTGCCCTAAGTTTCCATGGATCACTTTTGGACCCCTTTTGAATATTGTGCACCACATTTGCTATGCGCCAATCCGTTGGGACATACCCGTAATTAGACAGTCCCATAAATATTAAGAATAGGTCCTATCTATGACATCACTTAACTCCCTTAGGACACGAGGTGTATGCCATCAGGACCTGGAGGATTTGACCTATTTTAAATCTTCTAAGACGGAGATGCACTTCTTCATGGGTAAGACAAGAAACTTTTTAAGTTGGATTTTACCTCATCCTCTGTACAACAGGGAAGCTCACCTCCTCGGTAAAATACCGTGGGAGAAAAAGTGTTTTAGTAGTTTGCTTTTATCTCATCCGCTCTCTACTGTCTCTCCTCAGTATTTTTCAAAAGGGCAACATTTTCAGTTTAATCTTTTTACGAAATTATATAGTTAAAAAAATATTTTGGGGTTAGTTTTTACTTTCTATGGCATATCGTCATTCAGTCTCCAGCTTTGCTTCCTATTATCTTTATTTTATACACTTTATTTTTTTTCCCTATAGCTCTTAATGCCTCTTCACTACCCCCATTTTTAGTAGGTGAAACAGCTTTCATTTTGTTTTTTATTGCCTCTTTTACATCCCTGTTGATCCACATGGTTTTTTTCCTGTTTCTAATTATGGTTTTTATTACCTTAAGGTATGTAACCTCATCCACAGTGTAGCCTAGGATGTTTTATAAAAATAACAGAAGCCCCACCCTCCAACCACCCCCCGAGACTACACCCTACCCGGCAGTTTGCTTCTTCTGTGAGCTCTGCTGAATACTCCTCATCTCTGCTCAAAATAAACCTCAATAACCCTTCCAATCCACCCTGCAAGGTTCCAGAATCTGTTTCCTGAACTCCTGAGGAACGTTTTGAGCCCTCCGTAGACCGACTACACAGTACAGAACTTAAAGATCCATCTGCCCTCTGTATCTTGCGGCCTTACCAGTCAAGAGCAAGCCAGGCAAGTTAACTAGCTCGGGGCGATCTTTTGGGGGGCAAGGCTGGCCACTCGCTCGCCCGTAGAAGGATTCTCAGGTGCCTCGAGGCAATTGGTCACTGTATACCTATGTACGCGGGGATTTAGTCAGTCACTGATATTCGTGGAACGTAATGTATTGACTGTTGAGTCCCTATGGGGAGCGGAAATGCCTTTGGGGACTTGCACTTAATCCTTTGCCTAGAGTTCAGAGCGGATGCCGTGTTAGGTGGGGGCCGATGCCTGAGGACTGTATCTTCTCGACCAGGAGGGGTTCAATTATGTTTTTAGGGGTACCCTTGTGCCAAATACGGGTGAATCTGAGTGTGGTGTGATTGACCTCATCACAGTCGTTTTTGGGGCCTGCCTAGGCTTACATGCTTATCACAAGTGTTGTCAGTGTCGCTAGTGGCCAACAAGGTGAGGGTCACGAGGTATGTCCGAGCTGCCTTTGATTACTGTGCGATCGGGGGTGGTCTGTTATGTAGGAGTCGGCGTAAGTGTGGGATGAGCCAACGTAGAAGAGCAGCGATACCGTGGCTTGATCGGCATGTGATCGTATCATCCTCACGGCATTATGGTCAGTGATGCGACTGTTCCGCAGGCAACTAGCGATATGGTCTGCGGTTTTAACGGTTCCTATGTAGCTGCGGAAGTTATTCCCTGAAAACGAGTGTAGTAGGCTTCTGGTCGTCTTAAATGCAATAAAAGCCTGGAGCATGGTATTTCTTCCTCTCCTGCCTGCAGGCAATCCCCAGGAATACAGAGACATGTACACTCGTGCAGCTATCTGGCACGGAGTTAGTCATGTACTCTGTCCTTGTCGCAGGCAGCCCGTCTGTGCTTGGGGCAACTACCTGGATCTCATAAACATCTTTATTCTCAATAAGGAGTTGCAGATTGACCGCCTTCCGCATGCTTCATTCTCGCTCACGCCATCCTCCCCGCGCCTGATGTTCCCTAGCCCGTCTGCTCATTCCACGCAAGCATAGCACCAGCGTTGCCCATCCGATGGAGACGCCGTCCAATCCGCCTCCACCGTGTCCTACATCGTCAGGCTGGATCGCCACCAGTCAACCGTCCCATGCCAGGAGGAGCGCTCTCCATCATCTATGGTTGCGCTAGAGGTGGAGAAGCATGTAAAGCAGGCCATTGATAGTCGGCCGTCATCATCAACGATTACCGCGGAGCCTAGTGATGATCGGCGTCTGCTCGAAGTCTATCCTTTTGGACGGGCCGGGGAGGCTCGCGTCAGATGCTTGGTTGCCTAGCTCACTGTCACATAATGTTGGAAGCCTCCAGCCAGTGTCGTAGAGCGGGGCCTTCCATCGAGACTTCGTGACCCAGGCCAGGAGTAGCGCGCTATGCCTAAGCGGAGTCTGTGGTCCCATCCTCTTTCTCTGCGCCAACCTTTTCTGAGAGTACATGTTGCTAATGTCCCCATCCTAGGCTCGTCCTCCTAGGCCTGCCATAACTTGTCCGCCAGGCCAGAGAGCGGCCACCAAATCCAAGGCTGTTCCCAGAGCCGACTTGTCTCTGGCCTCGGCCAGACCTGCCGGTACCTCGGCAGGCCCAGCCATACTGCCAATACCATCCCACGACGACTAGGCTTATCTGTGGCCTCGGCCCATGCTACCATGCTCGACCTCGATGGCTTGACCTAGACGGTACTCTCGGCGTATCTGGGCGGAAATACATGCCGTGGGACAAACACGTCAGTCTCCAGTCCCTGAGGACTTAGCCGGGCACCAATCGGGGGGTACAGCTGTGATCCCGTGTAGGGGCCAGAGACGATTGTGCCCGCCATCACCGTTTCCGCATGCCAGATGACTGCCCCCCTCTACGGCTTTTCCCCATCCAGAGATCAGTCCGTTCCCATGTGTCAACCTGTGTCGCCATCCAGGATAGCGTCATCGTTTGCTCGGAGTCTAAAGCGTGGACAGCTCAGAGGGTTCCAGAGGTAGTCTTGCCTATCGTCCGCTCAACAGGCCCGGCCTTCCTATTGGAGCCGTCCTCCAACTTGAACTGGGGTCGCCGATCCGGAGGCAGCGGCTGCCATCAGACGTTTCCCGCATCCAGTGAGAACGGCGTGCGCTCCGATCCACCGACGGCGCAGGTGCCATATTCTACTCGTCTGTATCAGCAAACCTCATACAGACGCCGATCGGGACAGGGGATTTAGTCATGGCCTTCCGGAAACTACCATGTTCCTCCAGCTCAGGGATATAACAACTAGAGCAGTCCAAGGCATGGTGGGAAGCAAACGAAGAGGGGGAAGTGCTTCTTGGATCAGATGGAATCTTCCACACATCGAGGATCGGGCTAAGTGCGTTTTTTCCACTGCTACGTCTCACTGAGCTGTACTTTTTTTTTTGGCCCCAGAACTTGCTGCCTGCGGTCTGGACACAGAACTCTGACTAGAGCTTCCCCCTGTCATTTCATAGCCGCGCTGAGCGAGCGGGCTGTGTCAGCCGCCACCGGGAACCGTAGCTAGCCTCACTGGTTTAATGCTGCCTGCGCGCAGCGGAGCGCAACGAAACGCCTTTGCCTAAATCTACAGGTACGAGTAATGTTGGCTGCTTAGGCTGATGTGTCCACCGTAGCGATCACTGTGTGCCCTCGGGGGACGATCTGCTAGGCTGCTACAGGGCTTAGTGCTCTGTGGACAAGAAATCCCTTCCACGCCTGCCGGGACCCCCTTCCGCAGCACGAAATTCCCCAACTCAAAAGCGACTTCCGTGAGCCACCACGGGGAACATGTACAGCGTCTACCACCCAGAATGGGCACAGACCCGCGCCCATTACATCCATATGCAGCACACTGGCAATCTCTCCGCTCGACGTACTACCATCTTCCAGCGTCGCAGTGCCATTTATACGTGGGAGAGGGGCGTCATCATTCAAACCTTTACTAGTCGATTGACTCAAGTTGACCTGAGGCTATGTGACGGACAGTGCATGCCTTCCCCCTTGTCAGTTTTACACTCCTCAGACCCGCCAACGGGTATATAGGGGGGCGCTCCGTGCCACGACTACCCCGGTGGAGCAAAAGATAGAGTGTCAGTCTGTGTTAGCTCAACTCAACTAGTACCCGACGGCCTCCTCGGGTGCGACCGTGTGAACCTTTGGGAAGTCAAGGAGTGATGCGGTCGGGCGCTCGCTCCTGTCTGCACGACCTGCTTTGCCTCTTAGGTCGCCCCGGGGGGGCGCGCACCTGCGTGGTGCCGTTTCCCAAGGTCCGTGACGTACTCTGGTTTCTCGGCTTTAGGGGTGTAAGTTGTCATCTGGCAATCGATCCAGAGTTTGTGCAGTTTGACGAAGCCAGGCAGCGCGGTTGCTTTCTGTGTAATGGGACGTAGTGGCCCTAAGCCTTATGATTCTTGTGAGGCACTTGTACGTTGAGATCTCTGACGAAGGGGAATTGTTGGCTGTCCTGTGCTTCTCGGTCACTTTCTTTTCCACTTGGTGTGTGGCGGACATCGTCTCATCGACATGGGAAATTGCATAGGCGTGGGGGAGAGATCATGCGGGGAACCAATCCCAACGACGACACTCGTTGATTGGACTCCGTGGGGTGCAACTCTTCATGTTGCCGAACGGAAACACGTCGGGTATCTCTTACGGGGGTCAGGCTGCCTACCATCAAAGAGGCCGGGCTGCGACTGGAATAACTGTCCGCAGAAGTGGGACCGTCATTGATTTACCAGCAGCCCTGTTTTAATATGATGTTACACGAGCACTAAGGTGGTGATCCGGGGGAGGTCATCACGCTCGGGGGGGCGCATCAGCCCCCTTAGTCCTGACTAGTGAGTAGCTCTTGCGTAAGACACACCAGCGACTCGCTATAATGGCTGACCGACAACCTGCTTAGGCGCGGTGTACACGCGCCAAGAGCTCCACTGGTCCGGGTGTCAGCCTGCTCCAGGTCCAGTCGTGCATATCGTCCATTTACACGCGCCTGAGGTGGGGTGCGAGGGGGGGTAATACAACGCGTACCACCGGGACCCCAGACTATTTATCCACAAATGCCGTCAAGTGTTTCCAATGACGCCAGGCCGGTCCGGGCCCCGCACTTGTGACGTGACCACCCGGGGAATTGCCGCGCACGCAGCACTGGGCGAAGGTCCGCTATTTGTAGGACGGGTTACAGTTAATCTGCGTGGGTTACCTCTTTCGGGCACGGACTGACTCGCACTATGACTGTGCCTTGACATGTTGGGGGGGGGCATCAACTAGACAACACCTCTGTCCCCCTTGATGGACAGTACAAGCTCAGCTTTCGCCAGGGGTCTAAGGATAATGCTGCTGATTAATACCCTCAATTAGTGCAGAGACGTGGCCTGTGGCTTGAGACCAGACTCCCACGTCACTGCTCTTAGGGTCTAGGCCATAATAGATGATCGCATTTACCTCCACCTCCCCTTCGCATCGTAGTGTCCATTGAGTTCACTTCCCGTTCAAAAGACCAAGGGGACTCTCCCAGTATGATAAATATTTATACTCCTGTCCTATCCCCGTGACCCCGTGCTGACACCGTACAACTCCCAGAGGAGCAATTATATACCAAAACGCATATCAACACAGCTGTAATCGGTCGCGATGGTTGCGCCCACAACAGCCTTGACGCACGCCCGGCATTGCCCTCTGCAATGATTACAAGCCTCTATAATACTAAAGAGGCCAGGGATACCCAAGATCCCCATGAGAGTGGATGTACGGTTTACAGCCACGGGAGGTGTTTTCAGTAGTAAAGCTAAGCAGGGATTCCCGGGGTGTTGTGGTTTAGGCGAGTTCCCCACCACCCTCCCTACCCTTGCAGACCTGCTCTTCCCCCTTAACAGGCTTCCCCACGGTCACCATGACAAGCTCTCCTCCTTGTCTGTGTTCCTAAATCCACCTCACTAACCCTGTAGTCTTGTACCCACTTGCATCCCACCACATCCCAGACCAGGCTTCTATCATCCCAGCACTCGCCCATCTGCTTCCAACCTATCAATAACCTCAGGCATCTTCCCTCTGCCTTTAAACATGCTACTATCACTCCATCCTAAAAAAAAACAACCCATGACCCCTCCTTCTCTGTCCAACTATCGCCCCATCTCAACTGCTCCCTTTTGCTTCCCAACTCCTCAGAGCAGCAACGTCTTCTGTCAGTCTTTCCTCGTCATCATCTCCTCCAACTCTCTTCTTGACCCACTACAATACTGTGTTATCGACCCCACCACTCATACCGAAACTGCCCTAACCAAAAGTCACTAATGATCTAAGTAACTGCCTAAAGCCTCATCCACTACTCTGTTGCTCCTCCTCAAGGACCTGTCCTCTGCCTATGACACTGTCGACCATTCCATCCAGCTACAAATCCTCACGCTCCCTCGTCAACACGGACTTGTGTCTCTTTCCTGTATCTCCCTCGTAACTCTCACTGATCGACTTTCTGCGTCTCTCAATCTATTGCTCCACCTCCACCCCCCGGCCACTCACTGTTGGTGTCCCCCAAGGTCAGTCCCTGGGTCACTACTCTTTCTCTAATACACCCTTTGGCCTCGGTTCAGTCATAGCCTCACATGGCTTTCATTACCACCTGTATGCTGAGAGAAAACCCAACCACATCTCTGGCCCAGATGACACTTACTCTACATCACCCGGAACCCTGACTGTCCGTCCTCATTTCCTCCTTCTATCACATCATTCGTCTCCAAAAACTAAATGTGGAGATAAACAGAACTCATCATCTTTCCACCATCCCACTCTACCCCAGCCCCTGATCTCTCTATTACAGTCAACGTCACAACACTTTCACCGGCCCACAAGTCCGCAGTCTTGGGGTAATCCTAGACTCTGCTTTATCATTCAAACCGACACATCCACACCCTCACCTCATGAGCCTGGCCGCCACCACCTGAAAAAACTCTCTCGCATCCCGCTCATTCATCGGCTAAGACACTACACAAAGATGCCTGGTCCATGCCCTTTGGTCATCTCCCGCCTGTACTTACTGCAACATCCTTCTCAGTGGCCACCCAGCTCCACCCACGCTCCCCTCCAATCCAACCTTAACCTCCCTGCTGCCCGTCTTAACCACCTCTCTCGCACGCTACTCCTCTGCCTCTCCCCTCTGCCAATCCTTCACTGCTACCCATTGCCCAGCGAATTCATTTCAAGCTACTAACCATGACCTACAAGGCACTTCCACGACCTCGTCCCCTCCATAAATCTCTGCCCTAATTATCAAAATATCTCCCCACGCACTCTCCGCTCCTCACAGACCTTCTCCTCATGCACTCCCCTTATCAGCTCCTCACGACAACCGTCTCCAAGACTTCTCCGTGGCTCACGGCACACTCTGGAACTCACAGCCCCAACCACATCAAGACTCTCCCGTCCACTTTCACCAGCTTCAAAAGCAACCTGAAAACCCATTTCTTTAGCTTTGCCTATATCCTTCACTAAACTTGACACTACTTCCTCCACAGACATGTCCTGCCCCTAATCCTCCCTGTCGTCCTTCCCCACCCTCCTTGTAGATTGTAAGCCTCGCGGGTAGGGTCCGCTCACCCTCTGTCGAGCCAATTGTCCATTACCCTTATCACTGTACTAGTTTGACTTATGTAATGTATGTAAACTCCCCTCGAAAGTACAGCGCCCTGGAATAAATGATGCTTAAAAATAAATAATAATAATAATAATAATATAAAAAAAAATATCCGAATTTATTATAATTTTTGCCATATTAAACACATTGTCCCAGACCAATACGGTTTAAGGCCACCCTAAGGCAGAATAAAATTAGCCATACCTAAGAATTCATTGTTTTTTGTGCACCCTACACAAAAAACTCTATTGTAAGGAAAAACGAAATTAATATATTATGTTCACTATTCCATGTCCCTCAGACCCTGTAACCTTATTGTAACTCTGTCATTACTATTAGTCAATAATAAATCTAGAAGGCCTTTCCTCTAGTCGGTTCTTGCACCATTTGACAAAGGTAATTATCATTAGAAATTGGAACAAAAACCTTTTCCTTAGTGGAGACTACAGGTTTCAGATCCATTGATTGTCTGGATTAGTTAAGAGTCGCCCATAAATAATAAACTCATTCTGATTAGCGCTATATCTATTGCCTGAGTAGTAACGTCTACTATGTTTCTGTTTATACTAGGGGCCCTATAGCAGACCCCTAATAGTATTAATAATTTATTGTTACCCCCATGTAATATTACCCATAATGATTCCACTTGTTCAAACCTGTACCAATCTCTTCCCGCAGTGTTGGCTATCAGACAGGATTTTACATAGAGACAGCACCTCCCCCTTTCCGGTCTTTACGATCCTTTCTAAATAACTGTAATCCAGTATGTTAACCGCCCAGTCGGTAGCTCTCGTCCAGCCAGACTCTGTTATCCCCCTATGTCCATATTTTTCTTGCAGCATTAGTAATTCTAGATCATTTATTTGTTGGTCCGACTGCCTGCCAATTGTGGGGTTAGCCAGCAATTTAGAGATTTTTCAGTTTTTATTCCTTTCTCCCTGATATTCCTCCCTGTAGTCAGATGAGACAAAAATTGAGCCCTTTGGCATTAACTCAACTCGCCGTGTTTGGAGGAAGAGAAATGCTGCTTATGACCCAAAGAACACCGTACCCACTGTCAAGTATGGAGGTTTAAACATTATGTTTTGGGGGTCACAGGACTACTTCACCACATCAATGGGAGAATAGATGGAGACATGTACCGTAAAATCCTGAGTGATAACCTCCTTCCCTCTGCCAGGACATTAAAAATGGGTCGCGGCTGTTTCTTCCAGCAAGAAAATAACCCAAAACATACAGCCAAGGCAACGAAGGAGTGGCTCAAAAAGAAGCACATTAAGGTTAATGGAGTTGGCCTAGCCAAGTTTCCACACCTATCCCATAGAAAACTTATGGAGGGAGTTGAAGCTCCGAGTTGCCAATCATCAGCCTCAAAATCTTAATGATTTAGAGATGACTTGCAAAGAGGAGTGGACCAAAATGAACCTGACCATTGCTGCAAAC
The DNA here is from genome assembly GCA_025379985.1 of Phyllomedusa bahiana. Classification (NCBI taxonomy): domain Eukaryota; kingdom Metazoa; phylum Chordata; class Amphibia; order Anura; family Hylidae; genus Phyllomedusa; species Phyllomedusa bahiana. Next base: position 69,283 of record JAODAL010002090.1, on the reverse strand, counting down.
CCCTCAACATCAACTACAAAAAAGTATACTGACGCTATGCCAACAAGGTTTTTGCCACCAAGTATAAGTATTGTTTGCAGAGGGAACAAAAATTAATTCTCCACTGAAAAATGCAAAATAAATTTATATAATTCAAACATATGTATAAGTCTGGATTTTATTTTAGATATGCTGTCTCTCAAGTTTAAATTAACCTACCCTTAAAAATATAGACTGTTCATATCTTGTGTCAGTGGGCCAACACACACAATCACATGGAATAATTTTCTTTCACTGTATAAACAATATTGCCGGATGTTCCACACGGCTTAAATGGGCCGTATTTCGGTCCGTAAAATTACGCGCCGAAGTGCGCAATATAATGGATGAAAACGGCCCATTCATTACGGTAATCCCCAGTTCTCATATGATAACTATGGATTACGTGTCCTCTCCCCGCCGAGATAATTGACATTCACTTTCAAGAGCGGCGTATACGACGCCGCCTTGGTAAGATTGTCTAAGGGCCGGCGAAGTTCCCGCCCGCCACCCTGCTCCCCGCCCCCGGCCACACGGCGTAATTGTGGGACGTAATTACGCCCCGCAGTTAAGCCGTGTGAACCTAGCCTTAGTATTTACCAGTATAGTGTCACTGTATGGTAGTAATATATGTCTGCAGAGCGCCTGCGTACAACTCATAGTCACATGTAGCAGTGGTATTTGGTCATGGTCTGGCAGTATTATTTGATCCTTAAGTAGTAATATTATTGGGTTTTGGTACTGAATATTTTTTGGGTTTTCATTTTTAGTTAAATTAATTTGTAGGGATTTTGTCCATTAAAGTGTATTATTTATGATGTTATTTAGGTTTTTTCATCCCATACTAAGAAATGTTTTTGGGAAAAAGCATTTTTGGGTAAAGCTGTTTCAGTGTACGGGGTACTGCACGGTGGTACCCCCTTGTGTTACTTTTTCACAGGGGACTTTTTTCCACAGCATTTTTCATACCACTTGGAACTGGGCTTGTTTTGAAGGGAAAGGATGGCAATCTCCCAATGAAAAGAGAAACGTGGTGGACAATTAAGCAAGACAAGTCCCAAACATACAGCCCAAAAACTCTAAATTGACTTTAGAAAAGAAAATAAAGCTCTGAATTGCTCGGCCAATCACCTGACCGGGATCCATGAAAATCTAGGGGTGGAAAAAAAAGCAAAGAGTTTTGAAGGAGCCCCCAAACCTTTAGTTTTGAAGCTTTTTTTGATGTGACAAAGATAAAATTTTCATTCATAGCACTTTTAACATTTGCATAGAAAATTGGTTTTGTATTATAGACTTTTTTCACTCTCTGTATGTCAGCGGCACAAACTTATTTCCTTATATATTGGTCTAGATAAAATGTATCAAGGTGGAGTATAGGTTGTTTTGCTTACAGTCTAAATGCAACTGTAGTCAGAGGCATAGCTATAGGGGTAAAGAGGTAGTAGTCACAACAGGGCCCTGCAGTCGGAGGGGGCCTAATAGCCCTTCTGCAAAAAAAAAGACCCCGTAAAGAACATGGTATATGTTGGGCCCTATTTCCTTCTTTTGATCAGACCGGGGTTTTAAAATTGCCCCTCTGATAGGGGGTTCTCATTTTAAAAAAATATTAAAATGTGTGAGGTTTCTGGATGTGAATAAGAATGTCGCCTTTCATTGACAACAAACAGATCATGAAAATAGTAAGGAAAAAATGGTAACTTTTCAATTTACCATGATAAAACTGGAAAAACTTTAAAAAAAATAAATCAAGTGCCTTTTTGTACTAACTAAACTAAGCCTGTGAGCTTAGATCTGCTTATTAGAAATAGATGTTAATTAGTGTAATTGTGCCAAAACAGTATGCTTTTCAACAACATTTAAGAACTGGTTTTCTTATCACCTAATCTCTACTTAAGGGACCATGAGGAAGAAAATGAACAGCAGCTTTCATAAAATTACAGTCTTTCAGTAAATTTTTACTTTTTAATTATAGAAGAAACAGACATTACAACTAATTACACTTTAGTTTGCATGGTTTTGGAGAAGTTGAACAAGATACCTAACAGGCCTTTTTGGTGTATTAAACAGTGTGTTTACCTTCACTTACCTGCTATACAAGTATACATTTTTATTTTTAAAATATACTTATAATAACAAACTTTTGCACAATAGTAAAAAACACTTACCTGCCGAAATTTAGATTTTTAAACCGTCCCAATATCTTTAAAACTTCCCCTAACCCTAGTTTTTCTTTTTTTCAAGGGAAAAGATCCCAAGAATGAAGTTTGGGGTACCCAATTCTTGGGGAAGTCTTTTACTTTCTATAAAAGGGGACGTTCCGGTTCCTTTTGCACTTCACCTCTGGGTGCACTTGGCACCATATTTTTAGGAGCCCAGCTTCCTCCATCCCCACTGTATAGAATGTCACAAAATGGCAGGTAGTAACTAGTTGCCCCTTCTTCTAACGGTTTGTCCAGGCTTGTGAGGGAAGAATCCTGCAGGTCCAAGTGCGTGTGTGTAACATTTGGAAGGTTTGTCCCACTGCTGCCCATTCCGAAGACTTTCTATGCAGAAAAACCTGAAGCAAACCATTTAAAGGAATGCATGTATATATATTAATTTAGCATTAGTCTATGATTTTACTTGTCTGTTTAAAGTAGTAGGTAAATGTCATACTGACCTTATAACAATAGGAACTAAATACAGTGCTACAGCCTTGCAATATGCTCTTACTATGTAATATATAAGTTAATGTGACTAGTGCATGTTATCGCAGTATAAGAAACCTCATATACCTTATATATAAAAACTGTCTCAGAAAAGGTTGGTCTTGTTAGCAATAGAAAAAAGTTTCCCAGAGATTTGATCTCTTACAGATTGACAGGGTATATATGTATGTTCCTTTCCCATACCTTCCTTTCTAAACAAACAGTTTGTAGACTCCCTACGGTAGCAGCTGTTTTTTTTAGACATCAGTAAATTTAACACGTTTCATAGTAGAAAGTAAAGTTCTAAAAGGTGGAACTAAATATGATATGTAAAAGACTCATTATTATATATTTAACCCATTTAGAGGTCTGTTTTTTTTCTATGCCCCATGACAAAACATCAGATTTTGTCAAGTAGTTTAATTTAAGTATGGTTTAACTAAATCACTATCCACATCACATTTTTTGTAACTTGGTGGAATCAGAGACAGTAGGCCAGATCACCATAGCTGGCTACGGGTTTTTAATTTCAAACTCAAAAAAGCTGTGTGTCAAAATGAAGCTAAAACAACTCTACATAGAAGTTAGCCCTTTTTACGAAGTTCACGTTTTCAACACGTGCACGAAAATTCGGTTGTATATTCTGTAGAACGACGGAAAAAATAGCGCTATTTTTTCTGTCTAAACAACGGACCCAACAAACCCATTGTAAAGAACAGGGTCAATTGTGCACCATGGGTGTTTATTGTGAAATGGATCCCTAGTTGTCTGTTTACACTTCTGCAACGGAATTTCCGAATGGAGCCTCCGACACAGATGTTCCCCAAACCTTATCTAGTATTTAATAATAGGGTTAGAGTGGATTCATACCAGCGTTGTAAAATCTGAGGTTCTTATCCGTTTTGAAACAGGTTTTAAAGGTCATCAGTTCAGTTCTGTCGTGCTCTGTCCTGTCAGAAATCTGTTTTTTGACGGTGAAAATAGTTGAGGCTGCAACACGTTTTTGTTTTTTGCAAAAACTGATTTCCGACAGAAAAGATCACGCTATTTTTTTTTTTTACTTTGACCTCAATGTGAAAAAAAAATAGAGATGGATGGTAATCCACTGGTATCCACTTTTTTGTCCGTTTAAAGGAACCGTCTTTTCATTTACAGAAATTTAATATCTAAATACAATAGTCATCCTTTTTAGGCTTATTGCACACTACGTTATTTTGAATGATTGACAGATCCATTATCTCGTTTTGACATTGACTATGTAGGTGAATGGACATGCAACATATATTGACATAACGTCCGTTTTTACATTTTATGTGTTTTTACATTTTAGCAGATGGAAGAAACAGGGCACTGCGCTTTTTCAAGTTGTAACATATATGTTTTTTAATAGTGTATGTCAATGGAAAACATGTACTAGTGTTTGTGCCATGTTGCAAACGTATACTATTGTATCTGTCATAAAAATTAAAACAAACTTACCTAATCAAGGAAATTGCAAGGAAAAACGGATGACAGCCAATAGAAAAGCTAGTTAAAAAAAAAAGAAAACAATGTCAAATGGCTGTTTAAAGCAGTGCACGTTTGTTATATGTTTAGCACGTATGTTATGACATATGGTCAAACGCAGTGTGGACTACAAGTAACTGCTAAAAAAATGGAGACAAACTAATGTAAACTAATGTCAAAGTATTCATTTTTTAACTGATAACTGAATAATCAGTTAAAAAAAAATGGATTACTATACTTCAGTTGGTCTCAGCTGATGTCCATTTTTTTTTTCTTTTCAATACATTTGTTTTTGACAGATTTCAATGCACAGATGTAAATCCACTATAAGGGCCCGTTTACACGGCAAAGGACAAATACCGGTCGGTTTTTGTCCGGCGATTAGCGGAGAAAAGCCTTCCCCCTTCACATTCACTTGTTCATATCCCGTCCGAAAACCGGACGGAAGAATGAACAAGTAGAATGTTTTTCAGGCGGCCGGCGGTCTTCCATAGAGCCCAGTGTAAAAGTTTGCAGCCAGTTTTTCAGACGGTTTGCAAAACCGCAAACCATCTGAAAAACCGGCCGCAAACCGGTGCCGTGGGGACAAGGCCTAAGGGTGAATTCACACCTTCATCTTAACAGACATCAACAGAGAAATATAACAATCCATTTTTTTTTAACTGATCCTTCACAGTCATCAGTTAAAAAACTGGATATTTTGACATCAGTTTACAATCAGTTTGCCTCTGTTTTGTTTCAGATCTGATATTTTTGCACATCTTCAGAAACTGAAATTGGATTCTTGAGACCTGGTTCACCTCTGCATTGTGTCTTCCGCTGTGAACGGAATAGGGAAAAAAAACGGATCTGTTAACTGATGTGCAAGCTGATAGCTATCCACTTGTATCTGTTCACCATTAACTTCAATATAAAAAAAAACCTGAAGTGTCTTGTCGTCAGATATTATTTTTTTTAACAGAAAAAATAGCAGACTATGCTATTTTTTCAGTTAAATAAAACAGATACCTGATGGAACAGAGATAAATTGATGCAAACTGAAAGCTTAAAAACTCCAAAGAAATGAATAGGCATCAGTTTCTTTCCGTTTTTCTGTCTTCCAAATGGAGCAGAACAACAGAAAGCGGAACACAGATATGAACAGGCAGAAAAACAGGTAGAAAAAGATAACTATTAACAGATTTCTGACGAAACCTAGCACAACTGAGCTGGAATGACGACTTTAAAATCCCATTGAAATCAATGGAAGACCATTTCATTTAGTGTCTCAAAACGGAAAGAAACAATGGGTTTAACAACACCGGTGTGAATTTACCCAAAATGTGTAAGGAGTGAGGAAACACTTTGTAATCCACTCTATGTCAATGTGATCTCCAAGCTAAGATCTCGAGGATTTCATGTTTTTGTTTTTTAACTAAAATCTTCAGGCTTCAGTTCCCTAATGTAAGTAAGGATTATGCGTTATAAACTCTCCACTGTTAGACCATTCCTTTTTAAAAGGATTTAAAAAAAAAAAAAATCAGTCATTTGAGTCAAAGGTTTGTGGACAATTTTGAGGTTCTGTGCTAATGTAGTGACACTGAAGGCCCAGCCCATGAAAATCAAACAGCCCACTTCTATAGCATTTTTCCTTTACTTTTGACGGTTTTCTAGTCTTTTACTTCAGCTCTGGTAAAGCTATCCAAAAATAGATAGTGATCACGATATTGAATGGCTATAATCTGCTTTATCTGACATTGTCAGCTAATTACTAAATATGTTGTAAAACCTTTCACAAAATGTGAAAGTTGTAGTAATTTCTGGATTCTTCCAGAATCACATAAGTAGCATAGCTATAGAGATCAAATATGCCTCAGGCATTCCTATACCCCCATAATACCACTTGTTGACATTAGAACCCTGAACCTAAACCTGAAATGGATAGACATCAGGCTCGTTCTTGTCTGATGGGTATATCTTACACAGCTTTGTACAGTGAATCAATTAGGCATTCAAAAAAGGTATTCTTTGTGGCATCAGCAGCCTTGAACCAATTGCTAGAAACTACTAGAGAACACAAGTTGGTACTTGTTAAAGGAGAAGGATCAAATCAAAGGTAACCCACACTTCCTCCCTTACAAAAGTGTTGTTCATGCAAGCCTTTAGGGGAAATGCTTATAAAGGTGCTGTTATGTCATGTTTAGAACGGTGTGATACTTTACTTATTTTGTTTGTATTTACTACAGGGTCGCTGCACCTTAGTCTACTAAGGGACTGGTGAACCATTGCAGATTAAACACATCAGTTTTGCCATATGCTGTCAGAGTTGATAGCCCCAGGAATTAGTTGTGCTGGCTACCAGCTTCGAGGGAGACTATGCTTCATTTAGCAGGGGCCTTTGTACTAAAAAAAAAGTGTGGTGCTGTGTACTGCTGAGAAAAGCCAAAGAGCAAGTTGGTTACTCTCTGACTGACAGAGAGTGAGAGAATCTTTTGAGTAGTTGAGGTCCAGAAGGTAGCCATGGGAAGGCCAAGTGATTACTAGCATTGGTACCAATGGATTACAGGAAAGAAAGAATAAGAGAGATCACAGTGGGGTCCTTGGAACCATCACTAAAAGAAGCCAGGATTTTTAGGGCCACATGTATGAAAGCTGTCTAGGTCTAAAACTCTCTTTGTTGCCCATAGCAACCAATCAGAGCACCCCTTTCATTTTTCATTGTTATGGGCAACAAAGAGAGTTTTAGACCTAGACAGTTTTCATACATGTAGCCCTAAGTTTATAAACAGCGGTGGCCTACTGTTCCACAGAGGTACTGTGACATTGTAAACAAGTAGCTGGTGCACCATAAGAAATACCCAGGGCACAATTTAGGAGGGTATAGCCTTCCAAAAACCACCAGTAGAACAGACAGTTTAGACAAGAGCTGACAGTTATCCTTGGGGAAACCTGATTCTCTAGGGGACTAATTCTCAGGTTCTTTGGGCCCCAGAAAAAGACTGTTTAAAGTTCAAGCTCTACATAATGTTATGCAATTATTCAAGTGAATTGACCCAATAAGCATACTTATTAAATGCCAGACTTTTGTACCACTCAAAGTGACTATGAGGGCATGTTCACACGGCGTTTTGGATCCGAAAATCGCATCCAAAAACGCTGCGTCAATCAGATCCAAAACGCAGCCAACACGGATCAGACACGCGCCCTATAGTTTTAAATAGGGCTCTGGCTGTGATCATCGGCTCAAGAATTGACATGACAATTCTTTGAACGGATCCAAAAGACGCATGAGAAAGACACAAGAAAACACACATCAGGGATCACTCGTCTGAAAGCCGATGCGTGTTTTACACTGAAAGCAATGTAAAACACACTGTACATTGTTAGATGCGTGTTTGGGTCCGAAACACGGATCCAATACGCATCTATAAACGCATGTTCACATGCGTTTATCATATACTAGATAAAGAATACTTAAACTTTTTTATGTATTCTTTACCCTTGTACTAAAAATATTCAACGGTGCTGTGAAAGTAATGTAACCTTCACATCAGTCATATGCATAATGTATAAAACTGGTATTCAACATAATTCTGTTCCCAGTTATTGTGTGCAGATGAGAGAGTGGAGACACCGTTTCTCAAACACATAAATATTTGCTATCCATGTGACAATTGCTTAATCAGATGATGGTTTTATGTTTGTTTTGTAGGTGGCATTTCATTTTATAAAGCGAAGAATACAGTTAATTTAACCCTTATATGGTATTTATGTAATTTATAAAAGAAAATCTATAGCAGTATAGAGCATGCATACAAACAATCTAAAATAATTGCAACATTTCAGTTTCTAAGGTGGTAATAGCTTTGTGTAAAACTGTATTTTAGTATTATTAGATCTAACAGTGTCGTATGTCAAATTTCATAGATTAGAGAAATTAATTTATTTTTGCAAAACAGAAAGAAAGAAAAATTAAAGATTTAGTGAACCGCATTTCATTAAACTGTGGAAAAGAAATCAGTGTTTAATATTACGTTATTCAAAAGGTGAGAGATAACACAATTTTAATATGAAAAGATGTTGCTTTGCTAGATGCACGGATTTAAAATATTAATACTACCTATGTGAGAAAATGAAAAGTAATAAAGTAATAAAAATAATCAGTAATCAATTTTACTATAAATGAGAAAGGTTATGTTTACATGGTACTGGTTTACAGTTGGATTTTTTTTTTTTTTATTCCAAAGAAGGTATTATTGAAAGCCAAATACATTAGAGGTACATAACATTTGTACAATAGTAAATGAATTGAGAAGAGCCCTATAGTTGAGGGCTCAGTATTATTAAGTACACAAACATACAAGCTGACCTAAGAAAAAAAACAGAGAAATATTTCCAAGGTACCCATCTATCTATGTATCTCCATACAGTTTGATTTTTAAGCAGATTCAGTATTTACAATCCACAAAAATCCGACTGTAAATCATTCCCATAGACCAACATAGGAAATCCGAGCTGTAGTCTACACAGCTCGGATTTTCTGAGGTCAGAACCAAAGAATTTGAAAAAAAAAACTTAGAAAATGTTCTATAATAGATAATTGCAGAGGATTATAGTACTGTTAATTTGAATTTGGCGTCCGAAATCTGAAAAATTGTGGCAAAAAATTGCAACAAAAACTGACTGTAAAATGTTGGTAGGATTCTGATTAGAATCTGACCAGTATTTTTTCCTTGCTGTGTAGACGTAGCCTAAGAGGTTATTCACATAATATTAGCTTTCCTCTGCAAGATTACATCAGAATACAGTTATAAAAGTATTCAAACATATACTGCAGTATAGCTACAGACTTAAATAGACCCAACATAGCTTACCTGTTACTACATTTGACCTGTTTAACACCAATATGCATTTTATTTTAATGTCAGTTCCGCAGAAAGAAAAACTGAAGGCCTCAAGCAGAGTGCCCGTTTACTTATTTGTTACTATCTGTTTCTGTTATTGGTATAGCGCTGACACATTTAACAGAACTATACAGAGATTGTCTCTATTCACTTCAATACCTGTTCCAAATGGAGACCACAACCTCCATACATACATACATACATATGTCTAAGAGGCTATTGTACCTCCCAAAGCTGTTGGTTTCATACAAAAGCTGTTTACTACTAAGAGACAATGCTTCCACAAGTTAGTGCCATACATAGTGACCATATGGTGGAACATGAAGTGCCTATGGTACTGTGGCATGTACAGAGACATAGGCTCTGTGGTGTGCATGAGGCCTTAACCTGGTAATATGGCCATTATAGTGTTTGTTCTACTGCTGCACAGAAAAGTAACTTGACAAATACATAGATATTACATGTGACTTAAGCTTGTGTGCTTGCTTAGATATGTGAAATACAGATTTTATTAATGCAGGTCATGGAAACATACATTAACAGACAATTTACAGGCTTCTTTTTGATCATAAAATGTACTGAACTCCTTTAACGCTTCATTTAAAATACAACTATTGTTGGGATACCCCATTGGAATACTACCAAACTATTGCATGTGGCAGAAAATAATTGCTCTCCACAAGGTAATTGCTTATGTGGGTCACTTGTGATTGTGCTAGATATGTTGCTAAGTTGTGTTTAAAGCACTAAAATCCCATGTATTCCAGTGGTTGAACAGAGATAAAGACATTTTTTAAGCCTGTTAAGAAAGACCATGCTCTGCATAATGAAAGTCTTTTCTCCCAAGTAGCAAGATATGGAGAATGGCAACCATGGCTGTTCTAAGGTCAAATGGTTTATCCCTACTGCCTATTTCATCTTTTGATATCTTTAAATGTGTAGGGTAATTGAGTTCGTTAAATAAATTCTACATTTTTATATCCTTAAATGTGTAGGGTAATTTAACTCTATATGATATTCTACATTTTTACCAGCGCTAACAAACCATTGGTCTAAAAAGTATTGCAAAACAAAATGTAGAAATGCCCATGTTATAACAAGTATAGTAAAGGTACAAAAAGAAAAAAGATGCAGTTTCAAAGTGTACATAAAAAGTGCCAGCACTATAAATGTTAGCCACAAATAAACACAAAGATAGACCGTAAGGATACTATATTTAGTTATAAAAAGCAAGTTGCTCTATATAGGTTTTTCACTTTAAATAAGCAGGGAAAAACTTGAAAACACTACAAAAAGCTAACAAACTTGGAGCAGAGCGCTCTGTACACAAGAAGACAATGACACATAGAATCACAAGAGACAAACAGTGACACACTAAACTCTCATGATCATATCATCTTTTCTGTGCTCCATATTGTCTATTATAACTTCAAAAAAGGCAATATGCTTCGCTCCAGTTACTGGACATCACAATTTGGATCAAACAGGCAGTTTCCCCTAAAGTGTTTTGAGAGGTTAGTTAAACTTATAGGATCTATTAGGAACATTCTGGAAAGCAAGATAAGAAAATACTAAAAATCCCCTATTGATATCTGCCTTTTTTCCCATTATAACAAATGTTGCATAATTTCAAATTCTATAGAAATATGTTCTACAACAAGATCTACCCTATATTAGGCAAAAGATCTGTATAAAGCAGCCCAGGTCTTTGGACATAACAGCACCAACAAACACTGTACAACATATCGACAAGTATCAAAGCATATCAATCACATCTAAAGTTTTACTTTTGGGATTAACAAATACCTAATAACTAGACAATTGTGGCACTCCCCTCTCAGAAGTTATAGTTAAAATGTTACCTGTCCAAAATAAGAGTCACTTGCAGGATTTTACTGAGGCATTTGTGTCAACTCTTTGATATCTCTCTTTTACCTCTGTATTATCTTTCTCTTAGCCAGTGTTTATTTCAGTCTTCTCCTTTCCCTCCTCTTTTTCTCTAAGTCTCTCTCTCTCCTCCCTCTGTCTCTCGCTGACGATGCTTTAAATCCTGGAAGAGACACGTGTCCCTGGTATAAAGGATGTCTCACCCACTTTCTTCTTCCTTCTCACTCAACTTTGAAATTCCTTATGGTACACCTGTGCTGCTCTGATTTTTTATCTTCATCATCAAAATTTTTCAGCTTATTCTTTGCTTTTCATTCCTGTGCTTTCTCCTCTTGCTTTTACCTAATTTCTCATTTACCTGTCATTTATATAACCTTACTTTTTGTCTGCCCATTTTTTTTTTTTTTTTTACCTTAGTGCTTTCTCTTTATTTCTTTCTGTCAGTTTGCTATCCTTTCTTCTTACTCCTTTCTTTCTGCTTTTCTGCCTTCTTACTGTTTTCCTTCTTCTCTCCCATGGAATCATCTTAGTTTATATAGTGCTGTCCCGTACCTGAGTAAACACACCCTGTGTGCTCACATTTAACAGGTGCAGGACCTGCCCGCTTAACCCTTCAGTGAATCATAGGCAGTTGTTTCACTTCTGCAAACAAATGACATGTCTACTTAAAGTACATAGCAATAAAATATAATATATATATATATATAATATATATTATATAATATATATATATATACATATATATAATAAATATATATAATATATATAATATAATATATATATATATATATTGTAAGGGATCAGCTCGGTGGTATGATAAGACAGGACCAGTCCTTAACTCTGTTTAGGCGAACAGGCATTTATTTCAGCCTCAAACACACACCAACATAAACGTGGGCTTCACTTCAGCCAAAATGAAGGAAAACATAACAGTCATACACAGTCTGTGTGGGACACTTAAAGTCCTGTGTCCAGATAAGCCTCCAGGCTTCCTAGTCTCCAGCTGAGACTGGCGTGTGGTCTGTTCCTGTGAACTCTGCAGCACACCTGCTCTCTTCCTCCACTTCACAGACAACACTCTCCCTTACCCACCTGATCTCCAGGCTTACATACGGCAAAACTCCGGCCTGGACCCTGAAGATGTGGGAGCAGTCACCCACCCAACTCTATGACTGCTCCTGTGAAAACCAGACCCAGACTACTTGCTCTGCAAGCATACTAACAGAAAACGTATATCAGCAACCTACCGCTGCTGACACATGAAATTACAGGTTTTTCACCTCACCAATGCCAGGGTCCTTGGTGACACATATCTCTGGTCCACCACAATCCCTTCTGTCCTCTTACATACCCCCCCCCTCTGCCCAAGGCTGTGGTTCTGGGTACCTTTACTCATCATGCAGTGTACCCTTGACAGGGCATCTGCATTACACTGTAGCTTCCCGGGCCTATGTTCTACCGAGAAGTTAAAATCTTGTAGGGCCAAGAACCATCGGGTGACCCGAGCATTTTTCCCTTTCTTCTCTCTTAGCCATCTGAGGGGGGCATGATCTGACACCAACCTAAACCTGCGCCCCAGTAGATAGTAACGCAGGGAATCCAGGGCCCACTTAATGGCTAGGCACTCCTTCTCGATTATCGAGTAATTCTTCTCTGCCGGGGACAACTTCCTACTCAGATAGCTTACCGGGTGCTCTTCTCCATTTACTACCTGAGACAACACAGCCCCTAACCCCGCATCCGACGCATCTGTCTGAACCACAAATTCTCTGGAAAAATCCGGGGCAACCAACACGGGCTGCCTACAGAGGGCTGACTTTAGTTTCTGAAATCCCCCTTCAGCATCCGGGGACCATTTAATCGCGGCTGACTTGGCTCCTTTTGTCAGGTCGGTGAGGGGCAACGCGATCTCTGCAAATTTGGGAATGAACCGCCTATAGTACCCCACAATTCCCAGGAACGCCCTGACCTGTTTCTTGTTCTGGGGACGGGGCCAGCTTTGGATGGCTTCCACTTTATTGAGTTGAGGTTTGATCACTCCTCGCCCCATGATGTACCCTAAGTACCGGGTTTCTTCCATCCCTATGGCCGACTTGCTGGGGTTAACCGTGAACCCCGCCTTCCTTAACGCCTCCAGGACAGCCCGAACCTTAGACAGATGACTTTCCCAGTCCTGACTAAAAATGACTATGTCATCCAGATAGGCTGCCGCATATTTCCTGTGGGGACGCAACACCCGGTCCATGGCCCTCTGGAACGTGGCCGGGGCTCCCTGTAAGCCAAAAGGCATCCGGACATACTGAAAAGACCCTTCAGGCATGGAGAATGCTGTCTTCTCCCTAGCCTCCTTTGATAATGGAATCTGCCAGTACCCTTTGGTAAGATCCAGGGTCGTGATATACCGAGCTGGACCCAGTCTCTCTATCAATTCATCTACCCTGGGCATGGGGTAGGCATCTACCTTAGACACCTCGTTTAGTTTGCGATAATCGTTACAAAATCGCCATTCCCCATTGGGCTTTGGGACGAGGACTATGGGGCTAGACCACCCACTTTTTGATTCCTCGATCACCCCTAGGGCCAACATCCTTTGGACCTCCTTCGCAATGATCTCCCTGCGAGCCTCGGGCACCCTATAGGGTTTTAAATTGACCCTTACCTGGGGGTCAGTGATTATCTCATGCTCAACTACAGTGGTTCGACCTGGGGATTCTGTAAATAAATCTCTATTCTGTAGGAGCAACTGTTTACACTGCTGCTTCTGAGACGGCGACAGGGTCTCCGCCACTTTGACCTCTTCAATGGCTGGCGTCCGTTGGGCGACAGCGCACGGGGCTTCTAGAAGGTCCCTATCTTTCCATGGTTTTAACAAATTTACATGATACACTTGGTAGAGCTTCCTCCTGCCTGGTTGGTGTACCCTGTAATTCACTTCACTCACTTTTTCGACTACCTCATATGGCCCTTGCCATTTTGCGAGAAACTTGCTTTCTACTGTGGGCACCAACACCAGAACTCGGTCTCCCGGGTTAAACTGCCTGAGGCGGGCTGACCTATTATAGACCCTTGCCTGGGCCTCCTGAGCCTGAAGAAGATGCTCCTTCACAATCGGCATCACCTGGGCTATCCTCTCCTGCATCTGGGAGATATGCTCTATTACACTTTTATACGGAGTGACCTCCCCTTCCCAGGTCTCCTTGGCAACATCCAACAACCCCCTGGGGTGTCTGCCATATAACAACTCAAATGTGGAAAATCCTGTGGATGCTTGGGGCACCTTCCTGATGGAAAACAGCAGATAGGGTAGTAGATAATTCCAGTCTCGACCATCCTTTTCGACTACTCGTTTTAACATAGCCTTCAGGGTCTTGTTAAAACGTTCGACCAGCCCGTCTGTTTGTGGATGATAAACAGAGGTGCGGAGCTGGGTAACTTTTAACACTTTACAGAGGTCCCGCATCACCCTCGACATGAACGGGGTCCCCTGATCAGTCAAAATTTCCTTAGGTATCCCAACCCTGGAAAACATCTGAAACAACTCCTTGGCTATTCCCTTGGAGGAAGTATTTCTGAGTGGGACTGCCTCTGGGTACCGGGTTGCATAATCAACGACAACCAGGATATACTGGGGTCCTCTGGCTGACTTCACCAGGGGTCCTATCAAATCCATGGCAATTCTATCCAAGGGTACCTCAATAATCGGAAGGGGTATCAGGGGGCTGCGGAAGTGGGCAACCGGGGAGGTGATCTGGCATACGGGGCAGGACTGGCAATAGTCCCGAACATGTCGGTGAAGTCCCGGCCAATAGAATCTCTGAAGATTTCCTTCCTGGGTCTTCTCTGACCACAAATTCCCCCCTAACACATGGGAATGAGCCAGGTCTATCACCATCTTCCGGTATGGTTTAGGCACTACGAGTTGTTCTACCAACTCATCCTGATGTTTTGTCACCCGATATAGCAGATCCCCGTTCATGGCAAAATGGGGGTACCTCTTTTCCACCCCAGGCCCTTGAGGCACCCCATTTACTACCACCACACTACTTCGGGCCCCTCTCAAGGTCTCATCCTGGAGTTGGGCAGACCCAAAGTTTTCCCGGGATACCTCCAAGTCGGGGACCACGTCATCAGGGGTTGCCTCTTCATTATCCCCGAGCAACACAGACAGGGGAAACTCCTGGTCACCCTCTGATACAGCCACCGCCGCGCGGCCGGTATCCAGCCGGGCCTCCTGACGGGGCAACTGGTTCTTTGGTAGTACCTGTTCCCACAGAGGCCAGAACAGAGGAAAATCCTGCCCGATTATAACGTCATACATCAATCCTGGGACCACCCCTACCTGGTGGGACCTAACTCCCTCCTCTGTTTCCATGATTACCAGAGCCACTGGGTAACCCTTAGTGTCCCCATGAATACAGGTAACCCCTACACTCTTCCCTGGGATCACCTCATGTGTAATAGCAGCTGAGAGGAGCGTAACCCGACTCCCCGAGTCCAACAGGCCTGAAACCGGAGTCCCATTGGCAGAACGGGGGCCCCACTTCCGTGCAGGGAACTGCGCCACATGCGGTGTGGGCAAACAAGGAAGACCGCCGTCCTGCTGAGCAGTCCATCGGTTTCCGTAGTATGGGGGCACTGGGAAACCCTATGTCCTGGGGCATGGCAACCCCGACAAACCACCTCCCGGAGTCCCTCTTGCTTCCCGGGTTCTGGTATCACCCTGCCTTTAGGGCGACTCAGCTGAAGACTCTGCTGTCCTGGTTTCTCAGAGTCTTTTGGGCTTTCCCAGTATGCGGACTCTCGAACCCCTGCAGGGCCTCGGGCGTTCTCAGCAGTGTGAAACCGTTCTCCCAAGCTCACCAGGCTATCGACTGATCGTGGGTCCCCTTGGGCCACCCAGGTTTGGATAGGTCGGGGCAGGGAATGTATGAACCGATCCATTACTACCCGGTCCACCATCTGAGCCGGGGTGCATACATCCGGTTGTAGCCATTTTTGTACCAGATGAAATAAATCAAACATCTTGGACCTGGTAGGCTTGTCCGTACGATAAGTCCAGTGGTGGACCCTCTGGGCCCGTATTGCCATGGTAACCCCAAGTCGTGCCAGGATTTCTGCTTTCAACTTTTGATACTCGTTAGCTTCCTGGAGGGCAAGGTCACAATAAGCCTTCCGGGGTTCCCCTGTTAGAAATGGGGCTAAGACCTCTGCCCATTGACCCGGTGGTAGCTGTTCTTGGTTGGCCAAACACTCAAACCCAGTGAGGTACGTCTCGATGTCTTCCTCCAGTGTCAGATTTTGCAACGCTTCCCTCACGCTCCTTCGGGCATTGTGTACGTCGCTAGTCACTGGAGGCGCTGGCTTTTCTTGCTGAGCCCTCATGGCTTCCATATGAGCTTGCTGTTGCTGCGCCATGAGCTGCTGCTGCACCTGTAGAGCCTCTCTATGGGTCTGCTGCTGCACTTGTAGAGCCTCTTCATGGGCCTGCTGCTGTTGAGCCATGGCTTGCTGCTGTTGAGCTATGGCTTACTGCTGGGCCTGCATAGTCTCTTTATTGATCTGCTGCTGAGCATCCAATGCCTCCTTATGGGTCTGCTGCTGCTGAGCACTTGCTTGCACCAGGTGCTTAATGAGTTCCTCCATGGAGGCGGATGTAGTGGAGATTTCAGTTGCAGCCTTAACCCAGGACATTACTATGTCCAAACAAAAAAAAAAACAAACCCAGCAGCCACACAGTCTCTTCAGGCAAAAACTGTGTCCGTTAGTAGTAGCAAACTTTAGGCTTCCGACCCTTTAAATGTCGCTGCTGTACCTTCTATGCACTGTTGTATGCAGCACAAACAGTGCCAGAGATGCCCATTGCATACCTCCACCAATTGTAAGGGATCAGCTCGGTGGTATGGTAAGACAGGACCAGTCTTTAACATTGTTTAGGCGAACAGGCGTTTATTTCAGCCTCAAACACACACCAACATAAACGTGGGCTTAACTTCAGCCAAAACAAAGGAAAACATAACAGTCTTACACAGTCTGTGTGGGACACTTACAGTCCTGTGACCAGATAAGCCTCCAGGCTTCCTAGTCTCCAGCTGAGACTGGCCTGTGGTCTGTTCCTGTGAACTCTGCAGCACACCTGCTCTCTTCCTCCACTTCACAGACAACACTCTCCCTTACCCACCTGATCTCCAGGCTTACATACGGCAAAACTCCGGCCTGGACCCTGAGGATGTGGGAGCAGTCACCCACCCAACTCTATGACTGCTCCTGTGAAAACCAGACCCAGACTACTTGCTCTGCAAGCATACTAACAGAAAACGTCAACCTACTGCCGCTGACGCATGAAATTACAGGTTTTTCACCTCACCAATGCCAGGGTCCTTGGTGACACATATCTCTGGTCCACCACAATCCCTTCTGTCCTCTTACAATATATATATATATACACATACACAGTGGGGAAAATAAAGATTTGATACACCAAAGAATGGAGAGGTCTACAATTTTTATGGTTGATACACTTCAACTGTGAGAGACAAAATCCAAAAAAGATCCAGAAAATCACATTGTATAATAATTAATTTGCATTGTATTGCCTGAAATAAGTATTTGATCACCTACCAACCAGCAAGAATTCTGGCTCTCACAGTTGAAGTGTACCTACAATAAAAATTACAGACCTTTTCATTCTTTGTAGGTGGCAAAACTTGCAAAATCGCCAGTGCATCAAGTACTGTGTATATATACAGTTGAAACCAGAAGTTTACATACACTATATAAAAAGACACATATGCAGTTTTTCTCACTATCTGACATGAAATCAGAATAAACCTCACCAAGTTTTAGGTCAATATGGATTACCAAAATTATTTGCCAAATGCCAGAATAATGAGAGAGAAAATTTTTAAGGTATTTTTTTTTACATACACAGTTTACATACACTAGGACTACTAGGCTTTTAAACAATTTGCGACAGACCATATGATGATGTCATGTCTTTGGAAGCTTCCAATAGGTTTATTGGTAACATTTGAGTTAATTAGACACCTGTGGATGTATTTTAATTAACACCAGAAACACACTGCTTGTGTGTGTAACATCATGGGAAAGTCTAAAGAAATCAGCCAAGATATCAGGAAGAGAACTGTGGACTTCCACAAGTCTGGATCATCCTTGGGTACAATTTCCAGATACCTGAAGGTGCTTTGTTCATCTGTACAAACAAGTATATACAAGTACAAACAAGATGGGAATGTCTAGCCATCAATCCAAGAACTCATGTGCATATCAACCCAAGAACAAAAGCAAAAGGCCTTGTGAAGATGCTGGTGGAAGCTGGTAAGATTGTGTAATTATCCACAGTGAAACAAATACTGTATCAACATGGGCTGAAAGGCCGCTCTGCCAGGAAGAAGCTATTGCTCCCAAGGAAACATATAAAAGTCAGCTTAATGTTTGAAAGTGCACACAGAAACAAAGAACTACATTTTTAGAGACATGTCCTTTGGTATGACAAAACTTAAATTGAACTGTTTGGCTATAATGACCATCGTTATGTTTGGAGGAAAAAAGGAGAAGCTTGGAAGCCTAAGAACACCATTCCAACTGTGAAAAATTGTGATGGCAGCATCATGTTGTGGGGTTGTTTTGCTGCAGGATGGACTAATGCATTTCACAAAATAGATGGCATCATGAGGAAAGAAGATTATGTGGAAATACTGAAGCAACATCTCAAGACATCAGCCAAGAAGTTAAAGCTTAGGCGGAAATGGGTCTTCCAAATGGACCATGACCCAAAGCATGCTGCCAAACTGATTACAAAGTGGCTTAAGGATAACCAAGCCAATGTTTTGGTTCGCTATCACAAAGCCCTGATCTCAACACTATTGAAAATTTATGGGCAAAGCCGAAAAGGCGGGTGCGAGCAAGGCGACCTACAAACATGGTTCAGTTATACCAGTTCTTTCAGGAAGAATGGGCCAAAATTCCTACCAACTATTGTAAGAAGCTTGTGAAAGGATATCCAAAATGTTTGACCAAGTCATACAGTTTAAGGGTAATGCTACCAAATACTAATGAAATGTATGATAAACTTTTGACTTAGCAGACAAATAAAAATGCCTCAAAAAATCTCTGTCTCATTATTCTGGCATTTGGCAAATATAAATAATTTTGATAATTCTTATTGACCTAAAAAGGGCAAGGTTTAGTCTGATGGCCTGTCAGATAGTCAGAAGAACATGCATATGTGTCTTTTTATATAGTGTATGTAACTATGAGAGAAAATGAGGGTAAAGGTACTAAACTGGCCAAGCATGCCTCCAGACCTAAACCATATGGATCATCTTTTGGGGCATCCTGAAATGGAAAGTGGATGAGTACAAGGTCTCTAAGGGTATGTTCACATGGAGTATTGCAGCGCATATAGTACGTACCCCAATACGCCGGGTGCTCTGGAAGCGCGCGCTGATCAGTGCGTCTTTCCAAAGCACGGGGGGGCCGCCAGCCCACCGGCCCCATTGACATGTCAATTCTCCCCCCGCACGTACAATACGATAGTATTGTACCCGTGGGGGTTGACGCGTAACCCATAGCTCTCTATGAGAGCTATGGATTACCATAATTGCGGCGCGCATTTAGTCACGTATAACGCGCAATACGCGGTGAAGTGCGCTCCAAAATAAGCCATGTGAACATACCCTAACACCCACCAGCTCCATGATGTCGTCATTAAGGAGTGGAAGAGGATTCCTGAGGTAACCTGTGAAGCTCTAGTGACCTCCATGCCCAAGAGAGTTAAGGCAGTGCTGGAAAACAATTGCTGCCACACAAAATAATGACACTTTAGGCATAATTTCTCCATTTTTCCTTAGGCTAGTACTCATTTTTTTTGCCAGCGGTTTAGACATTGATGGCTGTGTTATTTAAGGGCAGACCAAATTTACACTGTTATACAAGCTGTACACTAACTACTTTTCATTGTGTCAAAGTGTCATATCTTCAGTGTTGTCCCATGAAAAGATATGAGACGACAAGTCTGAAAATTGTCGGCGCTGTGGCAGTTTTTAGGCGCATTAAATCAGTGTAAAGTGCGCCAGAAAGTCCCATCCTCTCAAAAATTTGGCGTCAGGTAAACTTAATGCGCCTAAAAAGGCCCATTGCGCAAATTGCGGCGCATAGCGTATCATTGGTAGTGTATGTAATGCGCCTCTCAAGGCGCATTACGCAGCAGAGGCACATAATGTATCATTACTAGTATATGTAATGCGCCTCAATTAGAGATGGGCGAATTTCTCAAAAATTCGGTTCGCCGACTTCGCCGAATTTTCCGACAAAATCCGTTTCGGTCCGAATTATTTCGGGACGAATTGTGTTAAAAAGCAGCTTAAATGCTTAAATATGCAGAGGGAGCTTGGTATGGTCTTCATACAATGCTATGTTTTAGTATGACACGCACATGACTGCCACCACTATTAGAATCGCTTCACTCTAAAATTCCCTGGGCACTTACGGGGGCAAGACTGACCAAAAAACTGAAACGAGAATGCAGCCTGACAAAGTCATGGCAGCGCCAGCTGGAAAAAAACAAGCTGAGGGCTAAGTTCCTACCATAGCGTCAAAGAACACAGTAGTAGGTTACTGGAGCCGCCACAGAGTGCAGCACAGTAAGGGGACGTCACAGCAGGGGTCACTCCATGAGGCTAGAGCTTTAAACCGTCACAAAATATGACAGAACCTGTTCTGTTAAATACTTATACATGTAGAGGCCCCCCCGAATGAGTGAAGACGGTGTCGGCAGTAATTTTGCGTTGACGTCTCTGATCATTTTGCCCTTCCTTTCATCTGTCAGTGTCCGCTTTCAATCGGTCAATAATCTATCAGTATTGCTAAGAGAGCCGAAAAACAAACAGGAGTTATCCAAAACAGAAGATGACCAGTAAATTGATATTTGCATGTCTTCTGTGTTCTGTATCCACTACTGCTTTTGGTTAGACAATCCTGATCCTTTCCCATTCCTTCTGACAGGTGAAAAAGAGAGGGAAAAAAACTAAACATAGTAGCACGTGGTGAGGGTGGAAAACACATTAGGAAAACCACAGGGTGTTGCCAGTGAGACAGCGGTCCCTTGGTAGCACATGAGTAGGCCACAGAGTGGCACAATGACAAATTCTGGAGGTGGCAGCAACATCAGGAGCCAATCAAAGTGGCACAATGACACAGTGTTGAGATGACATCATCCAACAGCAGCAGCATGAGGTCAGCAGAGGTGGACAATGACACAGTGTGGAGATGACGTCATCCACAGGCAGCAGCATGAGGTCAGACAGTGGCACAATGACATTCTGGAGCGGCCAAAAACAGGAGTAGGCCACAGAGTTGAACGAATACAGAGTGTGAGGACACCGGGCAGTAGCATTCAGCAATGAGGTCCAAGATTGGCACAATGATACAGTGTGGATGTGACCGCAGCATCAGCAACAGCAGCATGAAGGTATAGAGTTGCACAATGACAGAGTGGTGGAGGTGGTGTTGGGCAATACCAGTCCCTGGTAAGATGGTGTAGGCAATGGAGAAGACTGGCAAGCAGATGTGGTGGCATCACGGTGGCGGCATCAAAATAGTGCCGCTGAGGCAGGTAGGTTTTGAACCCAGACTCATTTTCTCAAAATTTTGGGTGAGGCGTCATGGCTGATGTAATCTGACGCCTAAGGCATTGTGGTGTGGAAATCCTGGCTGAATCCAACGCCTGGTTCATCTGACACAGTCAGTCGTTCCACATTTCCGTTGTACAAGTTGGTTCTCCTTGGGGTAAAAGATGACACCATGCCGCACTGAAACACCCGCTCTGATGCCACACTACTGGCCGGGCAGGACAGCTTCTCCACTGCAAACTCGGCAAGTTGCGGCACATATCCAGTTTGGCTCCCAGTAGTCCAGCGGATCTTCTAACTGGGGTGGCAGAGTGCATCTGGACCGGAGATAATGGCAAAGAGAAACAGCTCCCTTCTGAAAGAGGTGTTGGAGCCTTGACTGCTGAAATGGCACTGGTGCTGCCTGATGCTGTTGCTGCGGCGGCAGGATGGACCACCACATCTGAGCCACGTTTCTCCCGGGCCACCGGATGGTGACGCTGCATGTGATGACCAGGGCCGTGGGTGCCAACTTTAGCTCCCTGGCCACGCTTCACTTTCTGCCCACAGATTCTACATATACCCATATTCGTCTTCTTCGGTGTCTTAGCAAAGAACTGACACACCGCCGGCTGCCGGAGCTCGCTGATTAGCCCCTGTTCCTTTTCCGCTACTTTCTTGTCTTTGACCTGCGAAGCGGGTTTTCTAACCCGTGTCCGCTTGGCTTCCCGACCTCGCATGCATGCTACCCCTCCTGCTGACTCTCACGCCACACTAACCCACTTGCTGGCAGCGCCGCTGCCTGAGGCGCAAGATGAAACCCCTTTTCTCCGACGATATGAAGCCCTTGCTTCACACGGCTCCCCAAGTGCGGTTTGGCTACATCATCATCGATTATTGTTTGAATCATCACTGCTGTCCTCCTCAACGGTTTGGTATGCAGAGGCTGATCCTCACAAACTGACCTCCCAAGCCACTCTCCCACATCGATACTTTGCAGCCTTACTTCAAGAAGCGGAGTATTGGCCCCATTTCTTATCTTCGCTGCCGAGTAGCTGCTGACTGTCCTGCCTCAAATTGTTCATCCTCGCTGTATAGTGCACTGAGCCCAGACCAACATAGTAATCTCTGGCATGAGGGAACTGGATGGGACAGAGGCGGTTTGAGGACAGGTAGGCCCGCTGAACTTTGACCGCTCCCAGGCCGATGCCAACTAAGGGTTGTGTCTGACTTCCCACCGACTTTTGGTTGTTAGATGCATCTGGGAAAAAGTGGGAATGACCTATCAACCAATAAAGACCCTTGGTTGCTGGTCAACACAAGCGACCGGCCGCTAGATGACAACACCGGCAGTTCACACTGCCTGGCCTCACCGAGTGACCCCTGCTGCGACGGTCACCTTACTTGTGCTGCTAACAACCTGTGCCTGCTCCAGGGAATTTTTGTGCCACTGCCACGCATGTGAAGAGCCTGCCACCTGTCCCCTGTCGACTTACTGATGGTTCTAAATATGTACAGACTGCTGTTTAATGAAATATCTGTATATGTTTAAATACAACATCCTGTATTTGACTTCCGAAATGAACCCACTAACAAGCTTGGATAAACCCTTAGATATAAATTGCGCTCACACAAATGTGCAGGGAAAAATTTACTTGTATGTGCCGTTTTAAAAACTCTGTGTATCTTTACTGAATAGAAAAGCGCAAAACAGGCTTAATTAACCGTGCGGATAAGAATTATGCTACGAGCAAAATTTCTATCTTTGGCGTTGAAAAATCACCGTTCTTTTAATTAACCCTTGATCCTAAATTTCGCAAAAGAAATGAGCGTGTCAAAATTACCACTAGTAGCGTGTTAAACGATGGGTATTTTACTGACCAACAACAGCAGAAAAACAGTTAATTAACCCTGGAATCTAAATTGGCAAAAGAAAGGAGCAGTCAAAAATTACCAGCTATGTAGAGTGTTAAAAACGATTGTATTTTACAGACCACACAGAAGAAAAACACTTAATCCTGGATCTAAATTGCGCAAAAGAAAATGAGCTGTCAAAAATTACCAAGCTATATAGCCGTGTTAAAACGATGTTTAATTTTACTGACCACAACAGCAGAAAAACCACTTATTACACACACACAACAACACACACAAAATTGTGCGACAAGAAGAAGATGTCGTGGGGTGTAATACTGCCAAAAATTACCAGCTATGGTTGCGTGTTAAAACGATGTTCATTTTTTTAACTGACCGACAACAGCACAGAAAAACACTTAATTAACCCTTGTGATCTAAATTGGTGCAAAAGAAATGAGCTGCCAAAAATTACCAGCTATGTAGCGTGTTAAAACGACGTGTATTTTACTGAACACAACAGCAGAAAAACACTTAATTACCCCTTGGATCTAAATTGCGCAAAAGAAATGAGCTGCCAAAAATTACCTGATATGTAGCGTGTTAAAACGACGTGTCTTTTACTGACCACAACAGCAGAAAAACACTTAATTAACCTTCGGATATGAATTATGCTACAGGCAAAATTTCTTCTTTGGCATTGAAAAACACCGTTTCATAGTTTGTAAGGCCGAAAAAAGACGAGACGTCCATCCAGTTCAGCCTGTTGTGCTAAGGTGTTGATCCAGAGGAAGGCAAAAAACCCCAATGAGGTAGAAGCCAATTGTCCTCATTTTAGGGAAAAAATTCCTTCCCGACTCCAATCTGGCAATCGGAAAAATCCCTGGATCAATGACCCCTCTCCTGAATCCTAGACACTATAACCTGTTATATTATTACGCTCCAGAAATGCATCCAAACCCTTTTTGAACTCTGTCAGTGAATTCACCATGACAATTTCCTCTGGCAGAGAGTTCCACAGTCTTACTGCACTTACAGTAAAGAATCCCATTCTATGTTTATGTAGAAACTTTCGTTCCTCAAGACGTAGAGGATGCCCCCTTGTTCTAGGTACAGCCCTGGGTATAAATAAATCTTGGGAGAGATCTCTATATTGACCTTTGAGGTATTTAAACATATTTATTATGTCCCGTCGAAGCCGTCTTTTCTCTAAACTAAATAACCCTAATCTTGCTAATCTTTCTGGGTATTGTAGCCCACCCAGTCCTTTTTTTATTTTTGTTGCCCGCCTTTTACCTGTTCAAGCTCTACAATGTCTTTCCGGTGCCCTGGTGCCCAAAACTGTACACAATATTCCATGTGTGGTCTAACCAGTGACTTGTATATTGGGAGAATAATGTTCTCATCATGTGCTTCTAGGCCCCTTTTCAGGCACCCCATAATCCTATTTGCCTTGGCAGCTGCTGTCTGACACTGGCTGCTGCAATTAAGTTTACTGTCCACCAGGATTCCCAAGTCCTTCTCCATGTCACTTTTACCCAGCCTTTTTCCATTTAACATGTAGTCATGCAATGGATTTTTCCTCCCCATGTGCATAACCTTGCATTTATCAGTGTTAAACCTCATCAGCCATTTCCCCGCCCAGGCCTCCAACTTATCCAGATCCTTTGTAATAACACATTATCCTCTATTGTGTTAATTACTTTACAGAGCTTAGTATCGTCTGCAAAGATCGATATTCTACTGTGTAATCCCTGTGTAAGATCATTAATGAAAATGTTGAAGAGGATAGGGCCCAATACTGACCCTTGTGGTACCCCACTAGTAACAGCAATCCAGTCTGAGTATGTACCGTTAATTACTACCCTTTGTTTTCTATCAGTGAGCCAGTTGCTTACCCACTTGCACACATTTTCCCCCAGTCCAAGCATTCTCATTTTATTTACCAACCTTTTATGCGGCACCGTATCAAATGCTTTAGAAAAATCTAGATATATGACATCCAGTGCCTCACCCGATCCAGTCTAGCACTGACTTCCTCATAGAAGCTGATGAGATTAGTCTGACAGGACCGATCCTTCATAAACCCATGCTGGAACGGCGTTATACATTTATTTTCAGTGAGATACTCCAGGATAGCATCTCTGAGAAAACCTTCAAACATTTTACCTACAACAGAGGTCAAACTTACCGGCCTATAGTTTCCTGGATCACTTTTTGACCCCTTTTTGAATATTGGCACCACATTTGCTATGCGCCAATCCTTTGGGACATACCCCGTTATTAGACAGTCCATAAATATTAAGAATAGGGCCTATCTATGACATCACTTAACTCCCTTAGGACACGTGGGTGTATGCCATTGGACCTGGAGATTTGTCTATTTTAATCTTCTTAAGACGGAGCTGCACTTCTTCCTGGGTAAGACAAGAAACATTTAAGTTGGAGTTTACTTCATCCCTCTGTTCAACAGGAAGCTCATCCTCCTTGGTAAATACAGTGGAGAAAAAAGTGTTTAATAGGTTTGCTTTTTTCTCATCACCCTCTATAGTCTCTCCCTCTGTACTTTTCAAAGGGTTTCTTTTACTGACCACAACAGCAGAAAAATGCTTAATTAACCCTTGGATCTAAATTGCGCAAAAGAAATGAGCTGCCAAAAATTAACTGGTATTTGGATTGTAAAAACGCTGTTTCTTTAACTGAATACAACAGCAACAACAGGCTTAGATAACCCTTGGATATTCAATGTGCTCCAGAACTGAGCAGATAGCATTAAAATGTATATGCAGCTGAATTGGACGCACACTGGACTTCAATTCCAATACCCCACAAAAGCTAAATTAGAACGTAAGAGAAGCAGTCTCTGAGAAAAGCTGTGACACCCCCCAAAAATCACTGTATAAAAGGTCTTTCTTAAGTGTGAGATCTCTAATACTGGAGCTGCAGCAGCTACAACATGGCACAGAGAGAGGAATGTGAACTGCCATTGTCGCGTCCGGACGTATATAGTGTGGTGACGTCACAGAATCCCGCCGGTCTCTGATTGGCTTCATCTCTGCACATGTCATTTAGGCTACTCCTTTCTTCCTCCCACAGTTCTTTGCCCCATGTAACGCCATGTGCTTGCAGCCATTTTATCAATTAAAGACACGCTTCGTTCCCGCGAATCACCTCAAACTTCAACTTCGTTCAGAATCGACGTTTTCCTGAAATTCTAAATGAATTCCACTTCGTTAGAATCGATTCGCCCATCTCTAGCCTCAATAGACGCATTGCGATATGGAGGCGCACAGCGTATCATTTTTAGGTGCATTACAATGTGTCATGCCTGGCGTATAATGCGCCTAGTTTTGGTGTACAACAGTTCATTTACATTGAGAATATGGCGTCAAAAGTGGTTTTGCCGCAAAATAGACCAAAAAACTGCCGTTGGCATGTTGGGACATGTCGCCCATAATGTTTAGAAAAATGTGAAGGGTGTACTATATGTTAACTTAAAGCATGCTGAATTTTAGTGATCCTAATTCAAACAGTTTGATAATGTTTATGTGACTATACAATGCAGTCCTTCTAAGTATTTGCTTTTTTCTTGTTGGCAGTCACCCTTTTCTGAGTTACAGTCAGTGTTTTATTACAATGTATTCTCATGGGACAATAGATGGTCCTCTAAGGAATGGGTCCCCAATCACTGTTCCGGGACCGTGTCATGCAGCCTGTGATACCGGCCCGGATTCACACATCCTGTGTATGCCAAGCTCACTTTTGATTTGGCCAATAGAGGAACATGTAACTAATCAGTCCTGGCTGGTAAATGTAAACTCACTGCTGATTGGTTAAAAGCTGCTTTTGACCAATCAGTAGAGAGTTTACATTTACCGCTAAGGCCCCTGGAGAGGAAGGAGACAAAATGCTGCAAGATAATGGTGGAGTGTTAAAGGTGCTGCAGAAATTTTTATAATTCTTACACGGACCGGGATCTGTTGGCGGGCCCCGGAGCTTTCACTGGCATACAGTTAGTGGTACCTAGCACTGCTATGGTTCCGTCACACAGCACAGATGGGGATCTACTGTAGGCTGAGGCCTGAGACAATATCGTCCAGAACACAGAACACATTTTAGCAATTCTGATTCTGTTTTTCTAATCCAGTTGATTTCAATCAAATTCTCTATATATTTGTATTTAATATATACATATAATCAATCAGCTCTGAAGTATATTATATACATATAGAATGTTGACCCACAGAGCTGATCAATATAACTGCAGTCTGACAGCTCTGTGGGTCAGCATTATATTACTTATAACCAACATTACATAACTGCAGACCGGTCAGGTCTGTGAGTCCAACTCCCTCCATAATCCCCCTCTCCAGAACTCACCCCACCCCACCGGCCATGGAAAAATTGTATTGCATGTAACTGGATCCCAGTGCAAAAAGGTTGGGGACCCTAAGGCTTAAGTCACACAACATCTGTGAGTCCAAAATGGTCTCCATTTGTCATGCGTTCAGTGAGTGTTCTTTGCTTCCAAAGCCCCAACAGTAGTTGACTATACTGTTCAAATAGTCCATTTTAACATAAACGCTAAACACTATAGCGTATAGCGTATATGTAAATTTCTGGTTTCAAAATATATATATCTATATAGATATATATATAGATATAGTATTTCACAAAACCGAATGTACAGCTTGTGTAGCAGTGTAAATTTGGTGTACACTTACCATAACTCAGCACACAGCCTTTTGTCTTGACCTCTGGCAACAATTGTGAGTACACCCCTAAGTGAAAATGGATAAATTGTGCCCAATTTTCCAATTACCCTTCACGGGGTCATGTGACTTGTTAGTGTTACAAGGTATCAGGTGTAAATGGGGAGCAGGTGTGTTAAAATTTGTGTCATCATTCTCACACTCTCTCATACTGTTCACTGGAAGTCCAGCGTGGCTGCTCATGGCAAAGAACTGTCTGAGCATCTGAAACAAAAGAATTGTTGCTCTAAATTAAAATGGTTTAGGCTATAAAATGATTACCAACATCCTAAAAAACTAAGCGGCAGCAGGATGGCTAAGACCACACAACTTTTTTTCTAATCCAGTCATGCGTTCGGTGAGTGTTCATTGGTTCCAAAGCCCCAAACAGTAGTTGACTATACTGTTCAAATAGTCCGTTTTAACGTAAACGCTAAACACTAAGAATTCAGTCTTTTTTCTAGAGGCTTGTTTAGCAGTTTTGCAAATGATCAATCAAGTCTATGAATTTTATGTCTTAAATGATGCTTTTCAGGATCCCAGGATGTCTATCATCTATATCCTCCTTTTTCTCATCCCGCTTTCTCAAACTCAATATAGAGAAAACGGAGTTCATCATCATTCCCCCTTTGCCTCCCAATCTCTACCTTAAGTAAGCTGCCTTTGGATATCATTTGACTCTGCCCTATCTTCTAAACAGCACATGCAAGCCCTTACCACCGACCTTTGTTCCACCTGAAAAACATTTCCTATATCTGATCCTTTCTTGACCTTGGTTCTGCAAGAATGCTTGTGTTTGCCCTCATCATCTTCCATCTAAATTACTGTAATATCCTTTTCTGTGGCCTCACATTTAGCACTCGTGCTCCACTTCAATCTATCCTCAACTCCACTGCTCGGCTGTTCCACCTCACTGCTCAATCCTCCTCTGCCTCTCCCCTCTGCCATATCTGCCTCAGTCTCTAAATAGTTACATAGTTTGTAAGGCTGAAAAAAGACAAGACGTCCATCCAGTTCACCCTATTTTGCTAAAGTGTTGCTAAAGTGTTCATCCAGAGGAAGGCAAAAAAAACCCATGAGGTAGAAGCCAATTGTTCTCATTAGAGGGAAAAAATCCCTTCCCGACTCCAATCTGGCAATCGGAATAATCCCTGGATCAACGACCCTTCCCCAGAATCCTAGTTACTATAACTTGTTATATTATTACACTCCAGAAATGCATCCAGACCCTTTTTGAACTATGTTATTGAATTCACCATGACAAGTTCCTCTGGCTGTGTGTTCCACAGTCTCACTGCTCTAAAAGTAAAAAATCCCTTTCTATGTTTATGTAGAAACTTTCGTTCCTCAAGACGTAGAGGATGCCCCCTTCTTCTTGATACAGTCCTGGGTATAAATAAATCTTGAGTGAGATCTCTATATTGACCTTTAATATATTTAAACATATTTATTTTGTCCCTCCCGAAGCCGTCTTTTCTCTAAACTAGAAAACCCTAATCTTGCTAACCTTTCTGGGTATTGCAGTCCACCCAAGTCCTTTTATTTTTTTTGTTGCCGGCCTTTGTACCTGTTCAAGCTCTGTCTTTCCTGTGTACTGGTGCCCAAAACTGTACATAATATTCCATCTGTGGTCTAACCAGTGACTTGTATAATGGGAGAATAATGTTCTCGTCATGTGCATCTATGTCCCTTTTAGTACACGCCATAATTCTATTTGCCTTAGCAGCTGCTGCCTGACACTGGCTGCTACAATTAAGTTTACTGTCCAGCAGGATTCCCAAGTCCTTCTCCATGTTACTTATACCCAGCGTTTTTCCGTTTTTCCATTTAACATGTAGTCATGTAATGGATTTTTCCTCCCCATGTGTATAACCTTTCATTTATCAGTGTTAAACCTCATCTGCCATTTCTCTGCCCAGGCCCCCAACTTATCAAGATCCCTTAGTAATAACACATTGTCCTCTATTGTGTTGACTACTTTACAGAGCTTAGTATCATCTGCAAAGATCGATATTCTACTGTGCAATCCATGTGTAAGATCATTTATGAAAATATTAAAGAGGATAGGGCCCAATACTGAGCCCTGTGGTACCCCACTAGTAACAGGGATCCAGTCTGAGTATGTACCGTTGATTACCACCCTTTGTTTTCTATCTCTGAGCTAGTTGCTTACCCACTTGCACACATTTTCCCCCAGTCCAAGCATTCTCATTTTACTGACCAACCTTTTTATGTGGCACAGTATCAAATGCTTTAGAAAAATCTAGATATATGACATCCAGTGCCTCCCCCCGATCCAGTCTAGAACTAACTTCCACATAGAAGCTGATGAGATTAGTTTGACAAGACCGATCCTTCATAAACCCATGCTGGAACGGCGTTATACATTTATTTTCAGTGAGATAGTTCAGGATAGCATCTCTAAGAAAACCTTCAAACATTTTACCCACAACAGAGGTTAAACTTACCGGCCTATAGTTTCCAGGATCACTTTTTGACCCCTTTTTGAATATTGGCACCACATTTGCTATGCGCCAATCCTTTGGGACATACCCCGTTATTAGACAGTCCATAAATATTAAGAATAGGGGCCTATCTATGATATTACTTAACTCCCTTAGGACACGCGGGTGTATACCTTCAAGACCTGGAGATTTGTCTATTTTAATTTTCTTAAGACGGAGCTGCACTTCTTCCTGGGTTATACAAGAAACATTTCAGTTGGAGTTTACATCATCCCTCTGCTCATCAACACAAAGGTCATCCTCCTCAGTAAATACAGTGGAGAAAAAATTGTTTAATAGGTTTGCTTTTTTTCTCATTGCCCTCTACAGTGTTTCCCTCAATACTTTTCAAAAGGCCAACATTTTCTGTTTTAATCTTTTTTCTATTTATGTAATAAAAAAATATTTTGGGGTTAGTAATATGTCTTGCTGTCTCCAGTTTTGCTGCCTGTATCATTATAGTTTTTCAGTGCCTCTTCACTGCCCTCCTGTTTAAGTAGATGAAACGCTTTCTTTTTGTTTTTTATTGCCTCTTTTACATCCCTGTTGATCGATATTGGGTTTTTCCTGTTTCTAATTATTTTATTACCATAAAGAATGTACCTCTCACAGTGGGCGTCTGAGATGTTTTTAAAAATATCCCATTTATTATTTGTTCTGCTATTTTTAAACACCTTGTCACAGTCAATGCAGTTTAGGGCCTCTCTAAGCAGAATAAAATTAGCCTTCCTAAAATTCAGTGTTTTTTGTGGCTCCTCGACAAAAACCTCTATTGAAGGATAAATGGAAATTTATTATATTATGGTCACTGTTTCCTAGATGCCCTTTAACCTGAACCTTTGTTACTCTGTCAGGTCTATTAGTGAATATTAAGTCTAGAAGGGCCTTTCCTCTAGTCGGTTCCTGCACCATTTGGGAAAGGTAATTATAATTAGTTATTGACAAAAACCTGTTTCCTTCATTAGAGCTACAGGTTGCTTGCTCTCACACAATCTCTGGCCTCAATGGACCTTCTTCTCTACTCTCCTCTTGTCAGCTACTCCCACAACCATCTGCAAGATTTCTCCCATGCATCCTTCACACTCTGGAGCCCACTACCACAACACATTGTCACGGTCCATGCCGCGGTCCCCGTTCTGGGCTGTGGATATGGCCGTGTTTCTGGTCTTGTCCTTATTCTGCAGTCTCTGCTGCAAAACGCGAAAGTGCCTGTGTTCCTGTCGAAGATCCAGTTCCTGCTCTGGTGCCGCTGTCACTGTGAACGCTCCTGTTGCTGATGCTTACCCATTTGTGTTTACTGTGTGGCTTTCCCTTGCTGTCCATGCTGCTCCTCCATGTTGGCTGCTGCCACTGCAGCGGCCACATTATGCACTCATTTATTCCCACAGTGCACAGTGGGATTGGGCTTCCTCTACCAATCCCCTTCCACCTGTGTGGTTATAAGCCTGCTCTTCCCCACACTCTCTGCCTGATCCTTGTTGTGTTGTCCTATGTTGTGGTTGTTAGTGGTCCGTTGTGTTATTGTGGTGTTGCCGCTTTTGTGGGATCCTACATATTGTTTGTTGGTCTAGATTCCATGTGTCTGTCTGTCTGAGTCTTTGACTGTGAGTTACCATGTTCTTATGTCTTGTCATGTGTCTTACCATGTTCTTATGTTCTTGTCATGTGTCTGTCATATTTTTGCTGGTTGCCTTGTGAGTTCATGCCTTAGTTCCTAGCCAGTGTCTTAGCTTGAGTCTCTGCTTTGTCTCCTATCATGTTCTTGGTGTTGTGTCCGTCTGTATATGTTTTGTACCTTGCACTCCATCTAGGCTTCCCCTTTGGCATCCATTTGACCTTCATGTCTGTTTAGTTCTGTCTCCTGTCTGTTTTGTTCTGTACCTGCATATCTCTACACCTAGTCTGCTGTATCTTTGTCCCTATTCTTGTTGGTGCCTAGCATTGGCACTTTTGGTCTGTCTGGTCAGTTTCCAATGCTGGGGACTGCTCTGAGTTCGCACCTGGCAGCCATCAGGGAGGCCTCCTTACCATCAAGGGCTCTGTGAAGATACCCGACGCCCTCTTGGAGCAAGCCCAGTAGTGGTCCAGTGGGTCCACTACCTGCTCACCTGTTACACACATCAGACACTGCTCCGCCTTTACAACTTTTAAACATACCCTAAAACTAACCACCATAATACAAACATCTCCATTACTCACCTTCTGTCTCTCCTCTTAATTGGTGATTGTGAATTCTTATGGGCAGGATCCTCTCTCTTTCCCTATCAGTTTGTCATGTAGTGTTAATAATGTGTTTGTCCTGGTCTCATGTTATGTATTTGAACTCCTTTGGTTGTACAGTGCCCTGGAATTAACAATCACATAATCTCCAAGAAATTGGGAATCTCGCAAGAGAACAGAGAGTGACTGATGAAGCCAGGTTAGCTGGCGAAACATGTCGGACCTCTAAGCCCTGATGAAGCCAGTTTAGCTGGCGAAACATGTCGGCGAGGTCAGATATGACGTTTTAAATTGTGATTTCTCACCTCTGTCTACAAGTGTCACCTGCTGCAGGGGTGTAACGAGGGGGCCTATTTGTTCTGTGTCCATGAGATTGGGGACGACTGCCCAAGTAGTAGGCTTGGGATCCCTTATTTGCTATAGATATAAGGCTCTCCTGTTAATGGGTGGTGCTCCACCAGACTTGATAATAGAAAGGGAGTTATTCCCTCTTTCAGAAGCAAAAAGGGTTAAATGATGAGGTTAGAGATCAGTTTTTTAAATAGTGTGTATAGAGGTTAAGAGTTATAAATAATAAAAGTTACGTTTTAGTGTTTAATAGATAGAGAACTGATAGAGTTTAAGTTTGCCTACGGCAAAATAGTAAATATACTGGAATTAACAGAGCTCAAAAAATAAATAATAATGCATAGGCTAGTGCTACACTGAGACTTTTTGCAAGACTAGTATTTCATTTGACTTAATTTAACTATTGGGCTACAGCTGTAATGCAAAGTAATACACTGTATTGTATGCAATCTTTTGTGAACTGAAGCTGTCACTCAATAGTTAATATCAATCAGTAGCTCTACAAAAAATTTCCATGCAGCCCTAGCCTAATGCATACAGGTTGGAGGCTGTATGGGTGCATTCTGAACTCTTTGCTGCCACGCGATCATACAAGGACCAATCAGGTTCTCAATGTACAGAGCTGTTATTGAATATGAAGCATGCAATAGTGTTTTATTGTGGCTACATTAACTAAGAGAATTGAAACTGCCACCATCAAGCAACTTCCCACTATATTAAATTACAAGTGACTGAGCTAATGACTTTGTCACACAATTATTGGTGCATTGTTGAATAGACAAAGGGGGTGTCTGGTAAGCTATTGGAGGTAAAAGGGTTGGCTGTGCTGACCCCTAGAACCTCATATTGCGGATTCATATATAAATGGAGTCATGGATCCGTACGTACTATCATGTTCCTTTGGCCTTGCAAGGCAGAATTTAAGATTTTTTTTCCTTAGAGTTGGACGTACTAAAGGAGAAACCATTGCAGGTTGATGGGAGCTGCAGTAATCAGACGTTCAGAAGAAACAATATGCCGAGGTGTGGAGTTGAGTCCAGCAGTATCTGAGAAACGAGAGAGAGCATCAGCTTTCAAGTTTTTTTCTGCAGGCCTAAAGTGCAAGAGGAAATCAAATCAAGAGAAGAGGAGAAACCATCTAGCTTCCTAGGGGTTTAACCACTGCCCAGTCTGGAGATAGAGGAGATTCTTTAGGTCAGTGTAGATATTCACTAGATAATGAGCTCCTTCCAGAAGATGGCGCCACTCTTCTAAAGCCAATTAACTGGCCAGAAATTCTCAATCCTCAATAGTTCCTTTCTGAAGGGGAGAAGGATTTGAGAAAAAAAACCGCAGGTGATAGTTTTTCCTTTAGGGGTCTTCTGCGTGAATAGCTCCAGCACCCATAGATGAGGCGTCCACCTCTAGGTGGAAGGGTTTTTCTGGATCCGGTCAAGTCAAAACAGGTGCTGAGGCAAATGCGGTCTTAAGACGGGAAAAAGCTTTAGGTGGCCAGAGTTTATGATAACGGTTTATCTTGCCTAGAGCCAATATGGGCGCTGTAATTTGCAAACCCAGGAAGGGTTGGATAGCCTGAAGTCCAACAGGTTCTGGCCATTGAAGAACAGCAGACAGCATACAATTTTGCAGGAACTATCCATAGACCTTCATCCAAGATGATATACCCGAGGAAGGGTATACACACTTCTTGAGTTTGGCGTAGAGGTGGTTGGTTTTTAAGCATCTAAATTCAGCCACATATGGCACAATGAGACCTAAGATCAGGATAGAAGATCAAGATGTAATCAAGATACACTATGACACAGATGTATAATAGGTCTTGGAAGATCTTATTGACAAAGTCTTGAAAGATGGCTGGAGCACTCCATGGCTGCTGCACAAGGTACTCATAGTGCCCATCATGGGTGTTAAAGGCGGTCTTCGCCGATATGGATCAAATTATCGGCACCTTGCAAGTCCAGTTTATTGAAGCTCCTGGCCCCACATAGTCAATCGAAGAGTTTGGAGATCAGGAGTAATGGAACCATCCTTATTTTCTACAAAGAGAAACCTGGAACGGGCAGGAGAGGGCGACTTGCGGATAAAGCCTTTTTACAAATTTTCCTTGATATAAGCTCACATGGCCAGGGTTTCAGGCATAGGCAGAGGATACACTCTACCAAAGGGAGGCATTGTGTCAGGCATGAGGTTTATCAAGCAGTCATAGGCCTGATGTTGCCGAAGCCTGATGTTGCTTCTTTCTCACTGAAGACATCCGCAAATTCTTGATTCGGAGATGGAAGGCCCTGAAGCAAAGTTGGGAGCATTGTCAGAGAAGTGGATTGCACCAAGCAGAGTGGTATGATACACCAAGAGTGGCATTGTTGTCCATAGTGAGTGAGTTCACTTTTTTGCCGGTCGAGTACGGAGGCGTGGACCTGCAGCCACGGAAGACTTAAGAGAACTGCTGAAGTAGAATATGAAAGATCTTTTCCTTGTGGGATGCCCCAACCTGAAGCAGCAGAGTTTCTATATGATTCTGGATGGTGCCCTTTAGAAATCTACCATAAATGGAGGAGGTTACATGGTTACATAGTACAGTTGAAAAAAAGACATATGTCTTGGTGTGAAGAAATTAACTGTGCGAGCAATAATTAGAAAATGGAAGACATACAAGACCACTGATAATCTCCCTCGATCTGGGGCTCCATGCAAGATCTTACCCCGTGGAGTCAAAATGATCACAAGAACGGTGAGCAAAAATCCCAGAACCACACGGGGGGACATAGTGAATGACCTGCAGAGAGCTGGGACCAACATAACAATGGCTACCATCAGTAACAAACTATGCTGCCAGGGACTCAGATCCTGCATTGCCAGACATGTCCCCCTGCTTAAGCCAGTACATGTCCAGGCTCGTCTGACGTTTGCTAGAGAGCTTTTGGATGATCCAGAGG
Source organism: Phyllomedusa bahiana (assembly GCA_025379985.1). Classification (NCBI taxonomy): domain Eukaryota; kingdom Metazoa; phylum Chordata; class Amphibia; order Anura; family Hylidae; genus Phyllomedusa; species Phyllomedusa bahiana. Next base: position 33,061 of record JAODAL010002090.1, on the reverse strand, counting down.
AGTATTGGGAGAATGTCATATGGTCAGATAAAACCAAAGTAGAACTGTTTGGTAGAAACACAACTTGTCGTGTTTGGAGGAGAGAGAATGCTACTGTGAAGCATGGAGGTGGCAACATCATGCTTTGGGGCTGTTTCTCTGCAAAAGGACCAAGATGACTGATCCGTGTACATGAAAAAATGAATGGGGCCATGTATAGTGAGATTTTGGGTGCAAACTTCCTTCCATCAGCAAGGGCATTGAAGATGAAACATGGCTGGGTCTTTCAGCAAGACAATGATCCCAAGCACACCACCAGAGCAATGAAGGAGTGGCTTCGTATGAAGCATTTCAAGGTCCTGGAGTGGCGTAGCCAGTCTCCAGAACTCAACCCCATAGGAAACCTTTGGAGGGAGTTGAAAGTCCGTGTTGCCCTGCAACAGCCCCAAACCATTACTGCTCTAGGCGAGATTTGCATGGAGAAATTTTGTGTGTGCCAACCTTGTGAAGACTTAGGCCTCGTTCACACGGCTTATTCTGGGATGGATTGGAGCCGTACTGCACGCCGTATTTGCGCTGCAGTACGGCTCCAATCCGTCCCAGTAACTACGGTAATCCACAGTTCTCATAGAGAACTGTGGATTCCGTCGCTCCTCCCCGCTCGGCGAATACACTGAGGGGGGAGAAAGTGACATGCACATTATTTACGGCGCGTACGCGCCGTGAATAATGCGATGTCTATGGGGCCGGCGGGCAGCTCCCCCACCGCGCCCCCGCCCCCACCCGCTCCTTATTCAAGCCGTAACTGCGGGCGAAATCCATCTCACAATTACAGCTTGAATAAGCCGTGTGAACACTGCCTTACAGAAAATGTTTGACCTCTTTCATTGCCAACAAAGGATATATAACAAAGTATTGAGATGAACTTTTGTTATTGACCAGATACTTATTTTCCACCATAATTTGCAAATAAATTCTTTCCAAATCAGACAATGTGATTATCTGGATTTGTTTTCTCATTTTGTCTCTCATAGTTGAGGTCTACCTATAATGTCAATTACAGGCTCATCTTTGCACTCTATCTAGCTCCATTCCACAGCATATTCCAAGTGAGGCCGCACCAATTCTTTATATAGTGGTAATATTACATCCCTGTCCTACGAGTCCATGCCTCTTTTAATACACGCCAATATTTTGCTGATTGACATTGCATGCTGTTCTGTAATCTTTGATCTACAGGTACGCCCAGATCTTTCTCAACAAGCGATTTTCCCAGTTTTTTTTCTCCTTAGGACATATGATGCCTGCAGATTATTAGTACCAAGATGCAGAACTTTACATTTCTCCACATTGAACCTCATATGCTAAGTGGATGCCCAAACACTAAAGGCGACATGTCTGAAAATTGGCGTCGCCGCAGCAGTTTTCAGACGTATTAAATCAGTGTAAAGTGCGGCGGAAAGTACGATCCTTTCAAAAAAGGCGCATTACGCAAATTGTGAGCACATTGTGTATCAATAATAGTGCATGTAATGCGCCTATCGCAGGGCAGTGCATTATGGAGGCGCACAACTATATCTAATGCGCCTTTTTTAGGTGCATTACAATGTGTCGTGCCTGGCATATAATGCGCCAAGTTTTGGTGTGCGACAGTTCTTTTACATCGAGAATATGGTGTCAAAAGTGTTTCTGGCGCAAAATAGACCAAAGAAATGACACTTGCGAATTGGGACATATCACCATAAGTGTGTCCAGGTCTGCTTGCACTTTACAAACATCTTCCATAGATTGCACTACACTACATAGCTTGGTATCATCTGAAAAAATAGAAACCATGCTATTGATCCCCTCCACTATATCATTAATAAATTCATTGAATAAAAGAGGACCCAATACTGAGCCTTGGGGTACACCACTTATAACCGGGACCATTCAGAGTAGGAGTCATTTACCACCACTGTCTTTGTAAACAAGTTTTTAATCCAATTCCACACTATTATTTCTAACCCAATAGATTTTAATTTAACCAATAGACTTTTATGAGCGACAGTGTCAAACGCCTTTGCTAAGTCTAAAAACACTATCTACAACTGCCCTTCTAATCAGACTTCTACTCACCTCTTCATAAAAACAGATCAGGTTGGTCTGACAACTTCTGTCCTTATGAGCACCTCAAACAATTTTCCCACAATGTATGTCAAACTTATTGGTCTATAATTACCTGGATAAGACTTGGAGCTGGGAGATGGGAACTACATTTGCCTTGCGCCAGTCTCCTGGTACTATACCAGTCACCAGAGAATCTCTAAATAACATGTACAGGGGCACAAAGATAGTAATGTGATTATAAAGGAAATCTGCCTGTGAGTGGGGGAGATTATGTTGTGTGTTTGAGAATAAAGTTGGAAAGCCACCTTCTGTGTTCAGCTCTAGGGCAAACTACTGCTGGACACTGCTGGCATCACTTCTGTTTCTCTGCAAATACATCTCTGCAAGCAATCCCTTGTGCTGCTTAAGCCTTTGAGCATTTCAGGCCACTGATTTTATCCTCTACTGCCCCTAATTATAGTCATACTCTGCTATCACCATATCACTTTTCCTACAGTGTGCCTACTACAAATTCATTCTTATCTCTGATCCCTAAACATGACCTATATGACTTCCGGCTCCGGCGCTGCTGCGGGAGGATGTAGGTCGTGTCAGCTCTTCCGTGCCCTCTACCTATACCGCTCAATAGCTACTGACAGCAGCGCCGACCGCCCGCTCGACACAGTGGGAAATCAACGCGGGAAATAGACCGCTATATTCTGCGCAGTACCCGAAAGCCAGGAGCAGCCCGAGACCCGCCGCACACCACAGCCAAGATGGTGCCGATCCTGCACCCACAGCCCGCCGAACCACCTCCAGATGCAGCAGGTGATCGGCCAGGCGGATGGGACGCCTTGGGGCAGCCAGAGACTCTTGTGTGCCTGGAGGATTCCCAGGCTGACCACATAACTCCACATGAGAGCAGAATACCCCTGGGCATTGATTAAAAAAACACCTGGCAACAGAGGTGGCCAGACAGATCGCACCTGATTTACAAGCTGCATTAGAATCCATTGTGCAAGCATCTCTATCTAAAATTCAACAAGAAATACAGGCACATTCTAACAGGCTTGACGAGCTTGAACTGAGAGTTAATGTTTTGGAGGTAACAGTGCTCTACATGCCAAGTTAAAATTGTGCGCCAAAGCTCAAATCGCACAACAGGAGCACATTGAAGACCTAGAAAATCGCTCCAGACGGAGTAATCTGAGGATGGTAGGGCTCCCTGAATCTTTTAAACAAAAGGACTTACAAGATCTTTGCCAAGACGAACTGCCCAAAGCGCTTGGCATACATCACAGCTACCATATCGAACGGGTCCACCGTATAGGCCCCGAGAAGGACCCCACACAATCTTAGACCCAGGGGCCCCTCTCCAGGCAAAAAAACCGCACAGTGATCATGAAGTTTTTAGACTTTAATGATAAGACGGGGGTGCTAAGGGAATATCGTAAGCTGGGATACCCGCTACTTCTACACAACCACAATGTGTTGCTCTTTGAAGATTTCTCGGCGGAGGTTTCTCAAAAAGGCAGAGCATTCAGTAGGATCTGCACATCGCTCTTCCGGCAGAAAATCTGGTTCCAGATTCTTTATCCGGCCACCCTAAAGGTCTTGGACCCCAATGGACCTCCGAGATTCTTTGCCTCCCCTGCAAAAGCCGGGTCTGCTCTCAGCGGCCTACTACAAGGAGAGACTTGGTCGAAATTCCCTCCCTCTTCTCTGGGAATCAACATGGAGGCGACATCGGATACCATGAAGAAAAGACCTAAAGAAGTCTCCTGGACTCTGTTTTCGTCTGCACATTAAGGAGCGCCGTCCTCCTAAAAGGAATCTTAACATGGACTTCGCCCAGGACTGATCCATTTTGCGTCATCCATCCACTCGTGGGTTTCTGTGAGTAAAGATGGTCTCTCTAAACTTGATGGTTGGTCCGCCACCCATTTAGTCCAAGTGGGCACTGGACTTTATTTAACAAGTACCACAGACTACAACGAAGGGCAGAGCTTTTCAGGTCCTTCATATGGTGGGAGGGTGGGGATAACAGGTGTAGTGTATCCTCTTGCTGGTAGAAAAAAGAAAGTCACTTTAACGCAATGGAAGGGATAGCGCAATGGCTGTTTCCCTTTCGTGTCCTACAGTTGGGAGTTCTAGTTGGTTTCAGGTTTTATTGTTATTTGATCTTTCCAAGATTGTGTGTCTGTGTCTTGACAATTCCTTTTCCCTGCCCCTTCTTAAGCTTTATTTTGGACTGCCGCGAGCACTGGTTTCATCTTAGATTTCAGAGCACTCCTGGGCAGAATACCCACTTTTACGGCCCCTTAGTATGAGGATCATCTCTTGGAATAAGGGGCTCCGTTCCCCTAATAAGCAGATGAAAGTGCTGAGGCACCTCAAGAGAATCTGCCCATATTGTGTTTCTCCAGGAGTCACATTTAAAAGCTGAGGACATTAGGCGCTTGGAGAAACAATGGGTGGGCCACGCTTTTGGTTCTGGGGTGGTTACACTTGTCCATAAAAATTTCCCTTGTGAGTTGGTCTCACACAGTCATGACAAAGAGGAATGGTCTCACATCTGGTTATCACGTTGGGGGGGGGGGAGAAGCTCAGTCTCTTTAATGTATATGGGCCTAATGGCCAGAATGGCCCCTTCTTCCAGAGGCATGGAAATATGATTCAGGAAGATCACAACCATCACCAAACTTTAGGGGGTGACCTGAACTCTGTGTTGGACCCCCTGAAGGATTGGGACCAAGGGCCCTCACTGCGTAGTTCGACCCCCAGGCCGGTGAAGGGAGTCTTGCGTAACTTATTAGAGGTCACAGGCCTGTACAATTGCTGGAGGGAAAGTAATCACGATGGTAGGGACTTTACTTACTTTTCCCCAGTCCACCAGTCTTGGTCCCGGTTGGATTATTTGCTGGTCTCCGATAACCTTTTAGGCAAGGTCGAACAATCACACATCCAAACATGGTCATTTCAGACCACTCCCCGGTTTCATTAGACATAGCTGAAATATTCCTGAAGGGCCCAGATTTTATCTGGAAATTTCCTTCCTACCTGGCTAAGACTGACCAATTTGCTGACATGGTGAGAGAATGGTGGGTGGAGTTTGCCTCTAACAACGAAGGACATGTGTCTGATCCCTCCCTGTACTCGGCCACTTCCAAGGCAGTTTTAAGAGGCAGGATACTGGCGTATACATCCGCGTACAGCCGCCTCGGAACGAGTGAGAGAAACCTACAAAGCCTTTTCGGTCGTCTACCCTAGCTTCAGACAGGGTACTGTGGGAGGATGCCAAGCGAGAACTTGATCTCTGGGCGAAACGGAGAGAGGAAGACCATAGATCTTATCTACATTCCTCCCTCTTTAGACAGGGGAACAAGGCGTTTTGTCTCCTCTCCAGACTCCCCAAGGGAACTTATAAGCCTTCCCACATCACTGATATCTGGACTCCTGGGGGGGACTCCACTACAGACCCAGCCCTGATAAATGACACTTTACGACGTTTCTACGCGGACTTGTACGAGGCGGATAATTATAAGCATCAAGAAAACAGTAAAACTTATCTTTCCAAAATCTATCTGCCAAAATTGTCAGTTTCTCAAAGGGAGAAACTGAACATGGACATTTCCGAAACAGAAGTTAAATCAGCAATTTGCCACTTAAAATTATGGAAAGCCCCGGGCCCTGACGGGTTCTCGGGCGAGTTTTACCATATTTTAATAGAGCAGGTGACCCCGGTTCTCACTCAATATTATAACACTATACTCCAGGATCGGCCTCTTCTTCCCTCCTCGTACAGGCCTATATCACTTATTGATCTGGATCAAAAGATTCTATCTAAAATAATGGCTGATCGGTTGGCTGAGGTCATGCCGTTTTTGATAGGCCCCTTCCAGAGCGGTGGGAAATATTAGGAAGGTTCTGGCGATGCTGGAAAGAGTTAGGCTCAGTCCCATTCCCAGAGAACACCCAGTCTTAGTGGCCTTGGACGCAGAAAAGGCCTTCGACAATGTTCGATGGGAATGGCTCTGGCTGGTGCTAGACAAAGTGGGAGTCACAAGAGTCTTTAGGACCTTTCTATCAGCATTATATACTGACTCTGTGGCACGTGTCCATACCCAGGGGTTTTTGTCCGCCCTGATATGCCTTCAGAAAGGGACTAGACAGGGCTACCCCCTGTCACTCCTCCTTTTATATCTGGCCTTGGAACCCCTGGCAAGATTCTTAGAGGATTCCAATCTCTTTGAGGGAAAAAAAATTGGCTGTAAAGAGGTAAAGACGGCTCTTTTTGCGGATGACTTGATTCTGTTCATGGTGGACCCAGTTAGACATCTGCCATGTGTCTTTGAGTCGCTGAACCTGTTTGGGTCACTCTCAGGTTACAAAGTTAATCCCTCCAAAAGTGAACTTTTAAAAATAGGCTCCAGAACTTCGAAAAACTAAATTGACCAATCTAGGCATCGATATAGTTAACGCCCCAGATCATATTACCTATTTGGGGATAAAGATCGTACTCCAGGCTCCATATATAAGCTCAATTTTCCCCCTATTTTCGAGAAAATTACCCAAGAGCTGAGTCGCTGGAAATCCCTGCCCCTTTCCTTAGCTGGTAGATGCCACGCCATCAAAATGATCTGTTTCCCTAAAATACTCTATCCCCTGCAAAATATCCCCATGCTTCTGAGAAACTCCGACGTGAGCAGAATCAACTCTTCTTTCTCTCAATTTATCTGGGCTGGCAGGAAACCTCGTATTGCTTTGAAAAAACTGATGTTGTTATCCACGAAATAAGGATTAAACCTCCCGGACATTAGAGGCTATAATTTAGCCTGTCCATGTGATGGACTGGATGTGGGGTCTCAGTCGATTCTCGAACTGGGAACTGGAGAGGGAATTGATGCTTCTTTGGCACCCTCTTTCTCTCTTTCATACTAAACTTACTAAATTGCCCCCTGTGGTCAAATCCTCATTCTTTCTCCGAGACACTGTTCTGGCGTGGAAGGAGATCCACAGGAAATTGTGACTCTCCTTCCAATGTCTAAATATCTGCCCTTATGGGATAACCCCGACTTTCCTATGGGGTGAGAGAATCCAATGTTCCGTAGGTGGAGGGAGGAGGACCTAGATTCGGAGAGTCAGCTCATGCATTTAGATCGAAAGAGGTGGCTTACTCCTGCGGAGATGCTTTCCAAGTTTTCCTTACCGGGCTTGCATACCCTAGTGGCCTACCAGTTCTACCTCTTCTGCACCAGCAGATTAAAGGATGTCTCTAAGGAAATCTCTCCAAATACCTTTGATGCCCTTGTGGAGGCTAACAAAAGGTCTTATAGCTTGTCGAGACTCTATGAGACCCTGAGAAGCTTGTTTCTGACGAACATGGAATTCCACTCGTTCCAATACTGGACCAAACATCTGCACGACGACCAAATTTCAGATAAGATCCTGAAGGGCCTCAGGGCTGTTTGAAAACACATTATTTGTGAGAGATGGAGAGAATCCTTTTTTAAAATTATTCACAACGCTATATACGGGTTCACTCTCCCTCCATCCCCGAAATTCCCTGATAGGCTACAACACTGCCCCAAATGTGGGACCTTAAGGACTGACTTATGGCATGGGCTTTGGAAATGTGACCCTGTTCAGGAGTTTTGGGATGACTTTCTCTCATATTGGAACCTACACTTTGACACATGAATCGACAAACATTATGACCTGTTGATTTTCCATTGCCCAAGGCCCCCGAAGCTAGTCACGGATAGTGGAGGCAGAGCTGACGGAGAGGAAAGGGATTCACACCTTCCAGGAATAGTACACATTGCCCTTATAGTGGCAAAGAGATGCTTGCTTCAGGCTTGGCTTAAACCATCTCTTCCCTCTACTTTCTCAGGTTATTGGACAGTTGAAGGATTACGTCATAGCTGTTAAATTGGAAACGGAAAGGAAAAAAGAGATTCGCACCCCGAGTTTCTTTAGACGATGGCGCACGTATATTGAATTTCACCTTTCAGATAGAGAGGTCAAAGCTCTGATGCAATCGTTCCAATTTACAGCCTGGTTCTGTAGGGAAGGAATCTCTGGCTCTCTGGGCCGGTTGCAGGTCTGGGAGGGGGGGTGAGCGGGTGGAGCTGTTCCTTGCTTGATTACCTCTCTTTGCCCAGGTGGGGGCCAACCTGGTCTCTGATTCTGCTCTCGATTTTGACCAATTTTGTCCTGTACTACTCTGTTTGATAGCACCCCCTTTGGTCCAGTGCACCCTAACAAGCAGAGGACTGTGCCACGGTTGCCCTAGTATAGACCAAAATCAGACATCCGTTAAACCAGGAGGGTTTGCTCGTTTTCGCACAGATGAAGTCTTCGAGATATGACGAGGAAAAGGCACATCTAAGTTAAAGGATTGTTGACATTTTTGTCTGTTGTCTGGTTTTTATTTTATTTTGTCATTTCCTTGGCTTTATATTACAGGGACTCATATATACTTTCTGTATCTGCTCAAGTACTTAACTTATTTGATTTATCATATGTCTAAACAATTTTGTTTTCAATTCATAATGTAAAGCCATGTCTGGTCTGTTGGAAAAAAAATTAAAAAAATTGAAATAAAATATGTTATAAATACAAAACAAAAAACAGGACCTTTATGACTAAGGTCATCAAGTGACCAAAATGTCACATCGCTTCATGATCCCCAGACCTTGAATTGTATGGACTTTGTTTACACTGTAAAATATAATTCACTTGAAACACAAATGTGTGTGCTGTGGATCTTTCATTACTGCTGGACATTGTCTTGAACTTTCTAACATATGACATGGTGAGTTTCCTGGTGTTTTTCTACCTGTTCTAAAGCCTTAAGATTTGAAGGATTTTTGTGTTTGAATCTAAACGACTTAACTGGACTTGTTCTGCTGAACAAAAGCATACTACAGGGTAATGTTACTTTGCCCACAGTAAATACCTGTCCTCCCCAGGGTATCTGTACTCCACCCCAGGGGCGTAACTACAATTCATAGAGCCCCATAGCAAAGTGAGATGGGGCCCCATAGCAAAGTGAGATGGGGCCCCACCACCAACGAAAATAAACTAAAACAGCAGCATAAGTAGTAATAATTAAAGGTATAAATAAGATCGCCTTGTATCAGGGAACCCACATAGCAGTGCTGGAGAGCAGAAAGCCACAACTACTTGTTCCATACAAAAAGGAACAATGTTCTTGTACGTGAGTGGGCTCCCTCAGCTTCTGGGCCCCATAAGGTTGCCATGTCCGCTATGGCTATAGTTACACCCATGCTCCACCCTCTGCATATATTTGCACCTTTAGTAGTCTCAGGCTGCCAAACAACCCTCAATATTACCAGGGACTCTGCAGGTGGAATACCACTGTCCAGTTCCTACAGGGCATGTCCAGATCCACATGCAGTGGGAAGTAATCTTATGGGGCCTGATCACCTACACTGAGCACTCACTCTTTAACACTGGAGTGTATTATTCCAGCAACTTCTCCACTGTGTGTAAATACTTGTATAACTGTTGTATCTCTAGGCGATATCATGTTATTATTAAAGTCAACTGTGAAAAAAATCTACAACACATAACTGTCTCTAGGTGAGGTTATCATATTGCTGTTAATAAAGTTGATTTCCCAAAAAAAAACAAGGCAGAAACATAGGACATAGAAGAATGTAAAAGCTGGCCTTTTGATGTTGGGGCGAAAATACTTTCTGCTGTGGTCACTATAAACACGCGTACTATTTCTCGTTGTGCAGTTTCCAAATTTGTATCAGCATGGACATATGTGCATATGTCAGCGAAGATTGACAGTCTGATTTCAGAACTAGAGGCATGGCAATATTCATATTTATATAAATATTGCCATGCCTCTAGGCCAACCTTTATGAAAACCCGTATAGAATTTTGCTGCTGAAATCAAACTGTCAATCTTCGCTGACATATGCACATATGTCCCTATGTCCATGCTGATACAAATTTGGAAATGGCACAACTTGATATATATATCAAGTTCAAACCAGAAGTTTACATACACTATATAGAAAGACACATATGCATGATTTTCTTACCCGTTTTAGGTCAATTAGAACTACCAAAATTATTTATATTTGCCAAATGCCAGAATAATGAGAGATTTTGAAGGTATTTTTATTACTTTCTGCAAAGTCATAAGTTTAAGTACACTAGGATTTCTATGCCTTTAAACAATTTGCGACAGACCAAATGATGATGATGTCATGTCTTTGGAAGCTTCTGGTTTATTGGCAACATTTTTGTTAATTAGAGACACATCTGTTGATGCATTTTAATGCACACCAGAAACACACTGCTTTTGTGTTTCATGGGAAAGTGTAATGAAATCAGCCAAGATATCAGAAAGAGAATTGTGGACATGCACAAGTCTGGATCATCTTTGGATGCAATTTCCAGATACCTGAAGGTGCCTCATTCATCTGTACAAAAAATTATACGCAAGTCCAAACAAGATAGGAATGTTCAGTCATCATACACATATACATATATATTGTAAGGACTCACTCTCGTCTGGCCACCATCATGGACCGGCCCAGGGTCCTTCACTCACGGGATCGCCGCTTTGGTAAGTGAATGGCACACTTACAAAGGCTTCTTTATGGCTTCAGCCTGTTTTATTCCGCTACAGGTTCACAGCATTCAAAATAGCATCAAAAATAAACCTCGGCCGTCTGGCCACTAACTAAACATAAAGGTCTTCCCTGTCTATCTGTGGCCACAGCCTATCACCGAGCACCACAAAGTTCTTTTACCCAGTCTCCTGCTAGGTTCCGGCCTCTCAATAAGCCTCTGGGGGCCAGAGCCTCTGTCTCCAGCTCCGCTGCTGCTCCATACGCAGGTAGCAGACCACGCCCCCTGATCACCTGTAAGCACAGGCCTTTTATAGGCCTCCAGAGGTCTGCACAAAACGTGTCCTGGACCGTGGGAACAGCCACCCACGCAACTGAAGCTGTTCCGGGAAAGCCAGCCCACAATGGCTGGATATCAGCCGTACTACATACAGCTGTTAGAACCTAGTGTTGCTGACAGATGACCGGTGGCTTCCCCCACCAAGACCAGGCCCTTGGTGGCACGTTTCTAGGAGGAATCCTGACCTACGCCACCTGGTGGCAGCACCGTGCGACCGCATAAGGACGCGCTGCCACATATCCCCCCCCCCTTTGACAAAGGCCATAGGACATGATCATCCTGCACAACCCTTCCTCCATGGTCAAAGGTCCTACTTTGGGGCAACCTCTTCCCTACATCTTCAGGGGCGGCGACAACATTGTTCACATACAGTTCAGCTCTAGACTAACCCCCTGCACTCACCCCACAATGGGCCACAAGGATGTCATCACATTCAGCCAACATGCCGACATTCACAGGGTTACTACTGACAACCCCAATACCAGTGCTATTCGACCCAGTAGCCTTTTGCCACCTATAAACTACCTTGTCCTTGTGCCCACTGGGCAGTGTCTTCATTATTTTGCGTCTCATATAAGTAAAAGGCTCCTGGTTAGTCCCAGCAACCACACTAACATCACAGAAAGCTGTAATGACAGCACACCTCTCAGGGTCGCTGTCCACCATGGCCCCAAGGGGCGCACCTGTTCCAAAACCTAGGACCTCTTCGTCTGCAGGTTCAGACCCAAACTTCTCTTTATCACCAGGCCTCTGGTCCTCACTGACTATCTCCTGTCTCTTAGGGTCAGATACAGCCGCAAATTTCTCTGGACCCTGAAGCTCCGCCTCTTGGCTACTAGCTGTCACTTGGTTCCTACCAGAGGAAATCTGGTCTACCTCACTGACCACCTCAGTGATGATACCCTCCACTGCAGTAGGACCGACTGTGGCACAATGTACCTCTGTGCCACCCTTAACCTGTAGGTCAATAATAACATCATTATTGAAGACAATCGCAACATCAAGGAAAGCCCTGTCGATGACCTCAGCCTCCTTACCAGGTGAGTTTCTAATGTCTGAGGACTCGCTCATCCCTCCATATACCTGACTTACAGCAGTGGGAAGACCACCTTCATGGCTTGTTTCAGTTTTTTTCATGAAATATCCTTGCATGACTACAGGGGTCACTAGCACTCACATGAGCTTTACCGCCTGCCATAGGTATTTGACTTGCAGTGACCACTTGAGGAGGCTTATATTGCACTACAGGAGCCACAAGCCATGTCTGCTCTGCAACCAGGACCTCACCAATATCAGAGGACACATTCCCCTGTGCACAGTTTTCACCTGCTCCGTTTAGCAGCAGACCCTTGGCAGCAATGTGTGGAGATGTTTCCTTCCCATCCCCTACAACCATCTCTAAGGGAGAACTCTCAGTTTCCATCTGGGTCACTCCTTTATCTTGCTCACTATCAAGGTCATACCATGCCCTGGAGTCACTAGCAGATACATTTATACCCGGGATATCAGTCCTAGCAGCCAGGCTAACCTCCTTATGGTTCTCAAAACTCAAAAACCAAACTGGCTGTATTCACATTAGGCAACTCAGTGACATTTTCAACAACAATATGGGCAGCAAACATCTGGCTGAACAACGCACCCACATCACACACCACAGGAAATAACCCATCTTTAATATTTTCCTCCATACCTTCCAGGAAAAATGTATCATTTGTCCCAAAACCTCTTTACCACCTGAGTATTCACACACGCTTACCTGCCCCTCACTAGCGTCTAAGCAAATCCCATTTTCTGAGTCTAGCCACTCACCTTTCTTATCACCACCATCACTGCAGTCCTTGTGACCATCGCAGCAAAAAACTACTGGAAATACCACAATCATTGGAGCAAGTGACCTCAGGTGGACCACAGGTCCCAGCACCACTGTTTTTTTCACGCTCTGAGGTCTCATTCATGCATGCATATACCTCACCAAGGTCTGGACACACCCTCTTTAAACTAGTCTCCTCACACATTGCAGGAGAGCAATGGTGGTGGCAGCAGCATGGTTTGGGCCTGCTTTTCTTCAGCAGGGACAGGGAAGATGGTTAAAATTGATGGGAAGATGGATGGAGCCAAATACAGGACCATTCTGGAAGAAAACCTGTTGGAGTCTGCAAAAGACCTGAGACTGGGACGGAGATTTATCTTCCAACCAGACAATGATCCCAAACATATAGCAAAATCTACAATGGGATGGTTCACAAATAAACGTATCCAGGTGTTAGAATGGCCAAGTCAAATCCAGACCTTAATCCAATCGAGAATCTGTGGAAAGAGCTAAAAAATGCTGTTCACAAACGCTCTCCATCCAACCTCACTGAGCTCGAGCTGTTTTCCAAGGAAGAATGGGCAAGAATTTCAGTCTCTCGATGTGTAAAACTGATAGAGACAAACCCCAAGCGACTGCAGCTGTAATCACAGCAAAAGGTGGCGCTACAAAGTATTAACTTAAGGGGGCCGAATAATTTTGCATACCACACGTTTCAGTTTTTTATTTTTTACAAAAGTTTAAAATATCCAATAATGTTTATGTTTGAAGCCTTAAATGTGGCAAAAGGTTGACAAGTTCAAGGGGGCCATAATAGGCACTGTAATAGTTTTATTATGTGAGGCGGTATGATTACAATGATAATAATTTTATATAGTTTTTATGTTCTACTATTTTTGAACAATACAAATGTGTTTGTAAAAATTAAATTTTTATGTCATCATAGTCTGACAGCCATAACTTTTAGATTTTTTCTGTATACTATAGCTATATAAGGTCTTGTTTTTTACAAGATGAGCTGATGTTTTCATTGTCACCATTTTGGGGTTCATCATATGACGCTTTTTATCAAGATTTTTGGGAGGCAGGATAAACAAAATACAGCAATCCTATTCGTGTTTTCTTCTTTTTGACAAGGGTCACTGTGCGGTATAAATGACAACTTTACTCAGCAGTCTGATACGATACTGAATTTGAAAATTTTTTCTACTACTTTTACACAATAAAAACACTTTTTTTAAGAACAGGCATTGGTTTTGAGTCTAGATGCCAAGAAGGCATTCGACCGCTTGAACTGCTCTTTTATGTTTGAAACGCTGAAGGCCTTTGGGGTCCATTTATTCGAGCTTTGGAGGCTCTCTATTCTTCTCCATCAGCCACTGCTCATCTTCTACATGCCAGAACATGGCAGGGATGCCCTTTATCACCTCCGTTATTTGTCCTATGTCCTTGGCTGCAGGTATTAGAGCTAATTCCAACATTACTGGGGTGACCATTAGGGACATAAAGTGTCTTTGTATGAAGATAATATCCTTTTAACACTAATGAGTCTGCATACTTGTCTTCCAAATTTGCATGATTTTTTGGAAAAGTTTGGAATGTTATCAGGATACAAGGTCAATACATTTAAAATGGAAGGATTACCCCTGAATGTCCCCCAGGCCCAATTTGAACTTTATAAATCAAACTTTCATTACAATAGGAAACAGAATTCTTTAAGATATCTAGGTATAAGTTTGACATCCTCCTTTAATATGTTATATTCTCATAATTATCCATATTTATTCCTTAGGTTAACTAAGTAAGTGCAATAGCCTCCCAATTTCGCTACTGGACAGAATAGCAGCAATTAAAATGACTATGCTTCTGAAACGTATGTATTTGTTTGAGGCCCTGCCAGTATGCATTCCTGGCCCAGAACTTAAATCATTGCAAGCTGCTTTTTTGAAGTTTTTTTTGGGCACACATGAGGCACTGCATCGCTAAATAGGTAATTATTAAGGAGTAAGGTAAGGGGAGAATCCCAGCTTGGTCCTCAATTCATGTATATACTAGGTGGATGGAGGTGGAAAAACTGGAATGCCTGTCATAAAAAAAACTAGGATTATCCTCCAAATTCTCTCCAATGACTTTTTTGTGTGTAGGGATTGTATATAAAAACTTGGTTTCACAAAAAACTTTTCAATTTGCAGACAGAGTATATAGTGATACCCAACAACTTCTTCCATTTCTTATTATTAGAGAGCGATTTGGGATATCGGCTCATTGCTACTACTCCTATCTGCAAATTACTCACTTCCTAAATACAACACTTTCTGTAGGTGAGGTCCCTTGAACCAAGAGAGAGCTGAGATCAAAGCAGGTCAGCAATAGGCACCAAAGGATATCATTTTTTTTTTTTTTGATAATTTTGTTATTAATGGCAGGAATTCTTCCTATCCTGCTTATTAGGCAAGCGGGAGTCTGTTTTATGTCTGTATAGTATTTGTTTATTTGGAGTGGTTGCATGGCAACTGCTCAGGATCTCTGCTTATTAGTTGACCTGGGTTGCATTCTTGAGCTTGTTAGGGGTCTCCAAACCTCAGCTAAATAGGGCACTCTGTGCAGAATATAATTTTGATTCCTGCTGAGTTCTGCTGTGGTTGATTGCTCTGTCTATTGTCAGTCAGTTGTGTTAAATTAAGGTATCTTTTCTCTTGTTTTAGTCTTTTTTGTCTAGTTTTGGACTTTGTAGCTTTTTAGAAATATAAACGTCTAGTTTCTGTTGGGCTGTGCCCAGGTATCACTAGTCCCATCCCACTTGCTATATTAGGTCAGTCTTTAGCTTAGGGACATATTTTAGAGAAAGGTGCCAGGGACATTTCGGGGATAAAAGTTCCAGTGTTAGGGGTAGACTTAGGGGGAGCTTTTGAGGGATAGTATTGTTAGCTAGAGACCGTTAACATTATTAATCAATTTCTGCAGTACACACGCATTCAGATCTCCACCCAACTGTGTGTCTGTCTTTCTTCACTTGGTGTCAATTTGCCAATTGATTTTACTGATACATTTCATATTGCCTCTTCATGTGATTGCTGGTGCATTTATTGTTTTGCTAATTTTTGTCTGGAGTCCATTAGCGTCATTATCTCTTATAAAATTCAGATTTAGATTTATAAAATTCAGATTTAGATATAACTTTTGGTGCTGGAAAAACACATCCATCTTCTAGTTATCTAGCCTTTTTGAAGTCCGGCAAGAGTTCCAGAGCACCAAACACTAACCACGCCAAGGAGCAGAGTCTAAGGAGCCAGAGACTGCTGCAAGGCGGCATGGACTTGGCTGTGGAGAACTCATAGGTCGCTACCCTTGACGTGGCTACTCACGGTGACAGCCGAGCCCAGGAGTGGAACCAAGGAGGCAGGCAGCACTCAAGAGGTTAACAGCACGGTTGTGGCGGAATCAGCAGCACACAGTAAGCACAAGTCTGGATCAGCAAAGACACCAACGATCTGGCCCATAGCAACGGAAGGAAGTCCCAGGTGATGACCAGGGCAGTTCCTAGGCTAAATTGCACTCAGGGCGAAGTGAAGAAATTTCGTTCCCCCCACTCCCAGTAACATAATGCACCACAATGCGACACAGTGCATCACCATCAGCCAGATCCAAGATATAAAAAAAGCTTTAACATAATGTGCTATGTATAAAACTCCTAAATAATAGTCATACAGTTACCAAATAACACTGCTACACAAAACCAGAGTCCCAGGCTAATAGTACCAATGTCCTATTAAGACCGCAAATCACCAGCACATGATGACCGAATACCGCCACACCATGACCACATATCACTACCACATAGTGACTGAATAATACCACCACACCATGACCACATATCACCAGCACATAGTGACTGAATATTACCTCCACACCATGACCACACATAACCTCCACATATCACCACTACATATTGACCAAATAATACCGCCACCCCATGACCACATACTGACTGAATAATACACCACACCATTACTGAATATAAGCCATTATACTACAACCAATATTACAACATACAGGGACCATACAGAGATGGATACCAGCTGTACACAGGCTCTGCAGACATATAAGAGATTACAGTAAAAAGTTACATCCAGGCACTTACAGGAGATGTCTCTGAACAGTTGTTCTCTTCTTTTTCTTCTCCATCTGTCCCAGACCACCATGAAGACTTCTCCTGGCCACGACTCTTCACTGTAGTAATTACAAAACAAACACCTTAGACTCCTCACTTTATCAGCGCTTCTCTACCAATTCCTATCTCTATACAAACTCCCCATCTATAGCGCCCCAAATGGTAATAATTACCCCCTTGTGCCCCAAACAGTAAAAGTGCCCCCAAACGGCTATGGGGCTCCCATGTGTGCACCAAGTTTTAGTCTTGTTTTGCATACTCGTATAGGAAGTAGTTAAATTCTCTAAGCCAGTATGTAGGTACAATTAGGTAGGTGTATAGCGCCCATTAAGTAGGTAGAGTTATAGGTCCCCCAATAGGCAGGTATCTCGGTCCCCTATTGAGTAGATAGGTAGCTATATAGGCCTCCCAATAAGCAGAAATATAGATCCCCATTATGTAGTTATATAGGCTCCTGTAGGTAGTTATTTGCCCCCGTAGCCAGGTATATATATGTCCCCTGGTAGCCACATAGCTACCCCTGTAGCCAGTAGTTAAATGTAGCCTGTAGCCAGATAGTTGCCCCATAATAGTCAGGTAGCTGCCTCCCCTGTATCCAGGTAGTTGCCCCATAATAGCCAGGTAGCTGTCCCCCTCCCCCGTAGCCAGGTAGCTGTCTCCCCCCCCCCCGTAGCAAGGTAGCTGTCTCCCCCCTGTAGCCAGGTAGCTGTCCCTCCTGTAGCCAGATAGTTTTCCCATAGTAGCCAGGTAGTTGCCCCCTTGTAGCCAGGTAGCTGTCCCCCTGTAGCCAGGTAGTTGCCCCATATTAGCCAGGTAGCTGTCCCCCCTGTAGGTAGATATTTGCGCCATATTAGCCAGGTAGCTGTCCCCCTTGTAGCCAGATAGTTGCCCCATAGTAGCCATGTAGCTGCCCCCCTTGTAGCCAGATAGTTGCCCCATAGTAGCCAGGTAGCTGTCCCCTCTGTAGCCAGATAGTTGTCCCATAGTAGCCAGGTAGCTGTCCCCCTGTAGCCAGGTAGTTGCCCCATAGTAGCCAGGTAGCTGTCCCCATAGTAGCCAGGTAGCTTTCCCCCCTGTAGCCAGATAGTTGCCCCATAGTAGTCAGGTAGCTTTCCTCCCTGTAGCCAGATAGTTGCCCCATAGTAGTCAGGTAGCTGTCCCCATAGTAGCCAGGTAGCTGTCCCCCTTGTAGCCAGGTAGCTGTCCCGCTGTAGCCAGATAGTTGCCCCATAGTAGCCAGGTAGCTGTCCCCCTTGTAGCCAGATAGTTGCCCCATAGTAGCCAGGTAGCTGTCCCCCTTGTATCATGTTAGTTGCCCCATAGTAGCCAGGTAGCTGTCCCCATTGTAGCCAGATAGTTGCCCCATAGTAGCCAGGTAGCTGTCCCCCTTGTAACCAGATAGTTGCCCCATAGTAGCCAGGTAGCTCTTCCCCTTGTAGCCAGGTAGTTGCCCCATAGTAGCCAGGTAGCTGCCCCCTCTGTAGCCAGATAGTTGCCCCATAGTAGCCAGGTAGCTGTCCCCCTTGTCCCACTTGTCGCCAGGTAGCTGTCCCTCCTGTAGTGAATGGGAAAATGACAAGAAAAAAAGCTACTCACCTTTCGATGCTCCCTCCATGTTCCAGGTTCGGGAGCTGGTGAACAGTGTAAGCGGCGTGATATCATCATGCCCCTTACACCGTCACGCAGCTCCCAGGATCTCCTCGGCCGGCAGGAGCTGCCGGCTTAGGAGACCCAGCATCACAGGGGGCGTGATGAAAGCCGTGGATCATGCCGCCCGCGACGCTGCTGTGTATGTGCAGCGCGAAGCGCTGTCCATACAGGTGAGAAGGCAGGACGGTAACGTATCCGTCCTGCCTCCTCCCTGTAGAAGCAGCCGCACAGCTAATGTACAGCTGCTGACTCCGTTGAAAAACAGCCGTGCAGAGGCTGATCGCTTGGCGGGCGAGGAGGGAGGCCGCGGTGCCCCCCTCAGGGGAGCGGAGCCCCAGAGCTCCGGGCGATCGCCCGTCTCGCCCGCCCCTAGGAACGGCCCTGGTGATGACCAACCATTAGAGTGCTGTCTTGTTACATCTTAGTGTATGTTCACACGGCGTAATTGCGGGGCGCATTTCGCTGTGTATTTGCACTTCAATACGCCTGAAATGCACACCGCAATTACAGTAATTCATGGCTGTCATAGAGAGCTATGAACTACGTCGGTCTCCCCCAGCGTACAATGTGAGCGTATTGTACGCCGGGAGAGAGAAGTGACATGTCACTTCTTTGCGGCATTGCGGTATTGTACGCCGGGGGAGAGAAGTGACATGTCACTTCTTTGCGGCGCTTACGCACCACTGATAATGACAGTCAGGAGCCAGCGAGGAGCCGCCCCCCCTGCGCTTTAGAAGTATGCGCTGGATAGCGCGTAATTCTAAAACACCCGGCATATTGCGTCACGTACAGTACGCACTGCAATACGCCGTGTGAATATACCTTTAAAGAGCCATTGTGCACGCCCTAGAGAAAAATTGTGTTCTGAACTGATGCCAGCAGCAGCTGGGAGCAGAGAAGGGGCATGGAGTGTTGAGTAAGTGCCGGCAGGCCGTTTAGTATAGGAAATGCCGACATGTCTGTTCTTTGGGTGAAGAAAATAGTGCAATTCTGGTAGTTTTTTTTTTTAGTTTTTTTTTTTTTGCAGCACTCACCATGTAGTAAACATGGTTTGTTAGTTTTACTATGTGAGGCAATATGATTTAAGTGATCATTTATAAAAAAAATATTCCCATCTCTTAGCACCCAAAGAAAAAAGGTTTTTATTGTGTGAAACAATGTTTGTGCATCACTAGCTTCTGCTATTTTTTTTATTGGTACTAATTTGGGGTTTATATGACTTTTTGTTCAGTCTTTATTCCATTTTATGTGCAGTGGGATGAACAAAAATTGTAATGCTGCCATTTTTTTAAATGTCTTTTTTTACGCTGTTCATTGTGCAGGTTAAATAATGTGACAAATTTATAAGGTAGATTGTTACGCATGCGGCGATACCAAATTTGTGTTCTTTTTTATTTTGTTTTATCTTTTTTTGGGGTGATTCGCATTTTTAAAATGGAAAGGGTGCTGTACATGTTTAACTTTTTGTGTGTTTATGGTTTTGTTCTTTTTATTTTTTTGTACACTTTATTTTTAATTTTATTTTACTTCTCTCCACTGGGGACTAAACTCAGTGATCGTCAGATTGGTAGTTTAATATAGTGCAGTAAATGACCGCCAGACATGATGATGTCACAGACAGCCCAAAAGTCTTTGTTAGGCTTCCAGATTGTCATGGAAGCCATCAGCATCCTATGATCGCACCAAGGGTTGCTGATGCAGACAGAGGGAGATCCATCTCTCTGTTTTTCCCTCAGCTGCCTCAGTCACAATTGACTGCTACATCTAAGGGGTTAATCGTCCGTGATCAGAGTAAACTCCTGTCCCTGCTTCTCATTAATGAAGCCAGCTGTAACATACTGTACAGCTGGTTCCATGCGCCAATCCTACAGGCTCTGCCTGTGAGCCCGCATAATCTCCTGGATGTACCCATACATCCATTTTGCAGGAACACAAATGTGAAAAAGTCCAGGAGCAGCATTTTGAAACCATTGATTTATGCAGCTCAAGAGGCCAAAAATTTTATGGCCATTCTTAACCAATACTCCATTCTCGGGCTCCGGTTCCGGCGCGCACAGGAGCAGCCGCATGGAGTGAGAGCTCCTGCCACAACCCGCCAAACTCATCCCTCCCTACTCGGCTCGCACCCCATAACTTGCAGGTGCCATAAGCTTCCTCTGTCACCCGGAGCCGGGAACGGAGGATTAAAAGGCAGCGGGGAGATTCAAAGCAGCGAGAGAGCACGCCGTCAGAGCAAGGAGCTGCAGGCAAGATGGCGCCCGACTCGCAGCGATCTACAAGGAGTGGACTAGCGCTCACCCAGACACCGACTCCACAGCTTTCCAGGTCGGATGACTTGAATGGAGAGGAGGCACCAGAAGCTGACATTA
Organism: Phyllomedusa bahiana; assembly: GCA_025379985.1. Lineage (NCBI taxonomy): Eukaryota > Metazoa > Chordata > Amphibia > Anura > Hylidae > Phyllomedusa > Phyllomedusa bahiana. Next base: position 12,039 of record JAODAL010002090.1, on the reverse strand, counting down.
CAACCCTGGACCTGCAGAACGAGGGGCCCCAGGATGATCAAGTAAGATCAGGGCGAGGGCAACCAGCAGCCATCGACAGCACACAGCAGACTGCTCTGTCTGAGGAAAGGGGGGCAGAGGAGGTTCATGAGGACATGGACTATGGAGACACTGCAAAGGCACATGTCAGGGACACCGCAGCAAAGACCCCATTGCAGCAGCGTGCCCCCAGGGCCTTTAAAGGAACCATGCTGAGCAATATGGCCCCACAGATTGATAACACTGCCTGCACACAGTCACTCAGTCTAATACATCCCCAGCCACAAACCTCCTCACTTGAAATAGAAAATGATCCCGAGCTGTCAAGGGAGAGTGAGGAATATGAGGAACGGGTGTCGGGACTTTCAATTTCTTGTAAATCTATGGCCATAGAGGTAGCGAAGCTGTCAGCGCCGGAGATCATGGCTTCCCTGGAAGTGGCGGTTACAAAGTCAGTGTCTGATGCAGTCACGGCGGCTCTGTCCACTATCAAATCGGATGTAGCAAAACACACGGTACAAATAGCGGAATTGAAGGAGAGAACGAATGGAGTTGAGGATGACCTGCTGGATGTTAGGAGCTCTATGGAGAGACTTTTTAAGAGAACGGAATATTTGGAGAATAAGGTCGAGGACCTTGAAAATAGATCTCGAAGAAATAATGTGCGGATTATAGGTTTAAGCAAGGACATTCCGCAAAGCGCACTGCCCAAACTATGTTCAGAAGACATCCCTAGATTCTTGGGTCTCGAGAAACATCTCAGAGTAGAGAGAGCCCACAGGATAGGACCTCCTCGTCCCCCGAACAAAGATGGCGTGGTCCCGCCACCGCGAGCGGTGATAGTCCGCTATCTTGATTACACAGAGAAAACAGCTTTACTGCAGGCACATCGCTCTAAAAGGAGCCCCTGTACATTTAAGGGGCAAAAGCTGCTATTGTTCGCTGATTATTCCGCAGAAGTATCTCGGAAAAGGAGAATGTTCTCCTCTGTATGTTCTACTCTAGCAAAGAGACAGATCCGTTTCAATCTACAATATCCAGCTGTCTTGAAAATTATGCTGGATCAGGGAGCGCCGTTGTTCTGTCAATCATCAGAGGAGGCTGAGAGGGCCCTAGAGGAGTTGGCAGGCAACAAGAATGATCTACAACAACAAAGCTCAGAAAGCAATGAGCTTCGTCAGAGAGACCTTCGGCGCCTCACTAGAGTACTAGGGACATAAGAGATTCAAATGTATGGCAGCGCTATCGCTCGCCGAGGAAAAGATGAACAAGATGAATCACAGGCCCTGTCGTCAGGGGCCGCTATTGTATTGAATGGTGTCTTTTAGACTCATTGTGCATATATGAGCAGGGCAGGGAAGTTAGATCTACTTACCATGGGATCTATGGCAGTTGAATTTGATCAATCCAGGGGATGTGAGAGTTGGGGTTACTGACATGTTATACTGCATGTAATATCTATGTAGGGTTATCAGTTAAGATCTTCTACTGTTAAGGTTTACTAGGTTACTTGCAAATTGAAAATGGGTGGAACGTGCTTGATTATGTAACAAGATGGTTCGCTTGATATATCCTGTGTTATATGGCGGGAGTAAAGGGAGAGTTCAGTGAGATAATGGTGAGGTTTGTGGGTTTTGCCTCATTTGCGGATGTGCGAAAAAAGAGAAACCCACAAAAAAGAGAAAGAAATCTTAAGAGGTGTTGGCATAGGTATAGTTGGTTGGGAGGGGTTGTTTGGGGGGAGGGAAATGGGTGGTACTCTTGTTTTCTTGGTATCATGACTCTAAACTCCTGGGAAATAGGCTAGATTATGAGGATAGCGTCATGAAACGTAAAGGGTTTGCGTTCTCCCCAAAAGAGGATGCTCGTTCTAAGGCACTTGAAAAAATTGAAAGTAGATCTGGCGCGGCTGTAAGAGACCCATTTGGAAGAGAAGGATTTTTGTCGCCTGAAAAAACTTTGGGTAGGAGAGGTGAAAGGCTCGTCAGCAGTAGAGGGAAAAGCTGGAGTTATAGTGTTAATAAATAAAAATTCTCTCTGTAAAGTTATAGCCTGGGATACGGACAGAAAGGGTAGATGCATTAGCATGAAGGTGGAGTCCCCTGCAGGACTTCCAATTTGGGTGAATGTATAAACCCCCGAACACCCCGGATAAAACGTTTTTCTGGGATCTAGAATCTACATTGGTACAAATGGGAGAGGAGAGGGTCTTGGTGGGAGGAGATTTCAATTGTGTCATGCATAATGTTGAAGATAGGAAGAGACCGAAGGGGGTGACTACTGGCCAAGATAGAAGGCCAAGCTTGCTTTACAAATTAAGTGAAAGTGCAGGCCTGATTGACATATGGAGAGCGATGAATCCAGTTGAGAGAGAATATACCCATTTTTCCCATGCCCATAACTCCTGGTCCAGGTTGGACTATTTCCTGGCTAATGACACACTTGTGGGGAGGGTGGAATCGGTAACAATCAGTGATCTGGTGATGTCGGATCACTCGCCTGTAATTATCTCTCTGCAAGAGAACTTTCCTAGAGGCACTGACATAATTTGGAAATTACCGTCCTCACTTTTGGGTGATAACCAGTTCAAGGACTTATTAATCCAATGGTGGACGGAGTATGAGAACGAAAATGCAGTGCACATGGTTTGCCCCACTTTATATTGGGAAGCGGGAAAGGCGGTCCTAAGGGGTAGAATCATGGCTTATCTGGCGGCCAAAAAACGGATCTTGAAAACATCATTTGACAGGTCTAGTGCTGAGCTGAGGAGTGCATATACCACTTTTTTGTCCGACTTATCGACTAATAATAAGGAGAGATGGATCTCGTCAAAAGAAAATTTTGAACACCAGCAGAAAAGGGTGGAGTCTCTGTATTATGACCAATACAGGGTTTCCCTTTTCAGGTTTGGGAATAAATCGGGGAAAATATTGGCTAATCTAGCAAAGGGGAAGAGGGGGAGAACAGCCATTATGGGCCTCAAATCCAAAACGGGGGAGGTGGTAAAAGAACCTAAAAAGGTTAATGACATACTGAGAGAATATTATTCGGGTCTTTATACGCAGTCGGCCTGTGATATTGATAGAGGGAAGATATTCCTGCAGCAGATAAATATGCCCACTCTGACAGAACAGGATAGGGATTTCCTTAATGCGGAGGTAGAGGAGGATGAGATAGACGCAGTGATAAAAAAAACCTTCCTCCCAATAAGGCCCCAGGGCCGGATGGGCTACCAGGAGAGTTTTATAAAATCCTGAAAGGGTCCTGCATGGGTACATTGAGACGGGTATTTGGGGACATTATTAAAAGGAAAACTATGTTGCCGTCAGGGGATACCCCAAAACATAAAAGTATTACATAAGAAGGGAAAAAATCCGACGCTCCTGAGTTTGTACCGCCCAATATCCTTGATTAACCAGGACGTAAAAATCTTTTCCAAAATCCTGGCGAATCGGCTTGCTGTTATATTGCCAAAGCTGATCGGGGACCATCAAATGGGATTTGTGCAGGGGCGATCAGGTGTTAAGAACATCAGGACGGTACTTTCGGTCCTAGAACACGTAGAAAAAAATAAAATAGGAATACACACTCGAGCACTTTTAGTGATCGAAGCTGAAAAAGCATTCGATAACGTCAACTGGAAATGGTTAGGACTAGTTTTAGACAAAATAGGGATCAGAGGGCTGTTTAGAGACTACCTGGAGGCCATGTATCGGGTGCCACAGGCAAGGGTAAACACCCCTGGATTCCTTTCCTCTCCAATATTTTTACAGAAAGGAACGAGGCAAGGATGTCCATTGTCGCCTCTATTTAATTTAGCGTAAGAACCCTTGGCGATTCACCTAATCAACTCCTCAGTGTACCAGGGGATAAAGGTGGGAGAGGTCGAGAATAAGTTGGTTTGTTTTGCAGACGACTTGTTACTGTTCCTAGATAACCCAAGACACCAAGTAGAAAAGGTTATGAGGATGTTAGAACATTTTGGGGAATTCTCTGGTTTCAGGGTAAATAGGAGCAAATGTCAACTCTTGCAGCTAGGCTCGAAGACTGAGGCACTACAGTGGAGTTTGGTGGTGGAGATCGTTAAATCATACATTACCTATTTAGGTATTAAAATAGGGTTCAGGACTGCAATGATTTACAACCTTAATTATCTGCCCCTGTTTACAAAAATATGGGCAGAATTAGGTGGAGAGATCTGCCACTTTCAGTTCTGGGGTGTATACATCTTATCAAGATGATTAGCTTTGCGAGACTGCTTTACCCAATCCAGAATATTCCAATGTTGCTTAAACATAGTGATATTAACTCCCTTAGAGCTGCTTTTACCAAATTTATATGGCAGGGTAAACGACCTAGAATAGGATATAAAAAGCTGACAAGAACACGGGGGCAAGGAGGCGTGCAACTGCCAAACATTAGGGTGTACAACCTTGCAGCGATGTGGCGCCATATTAGAGATTGGCTTCAGGGTTCTAATTTTTTTTCCAATATAAGGCTGGAATCACAGCTGGCGGCCCCTCTCTCATTAAATGCTTTGATTCATCTTCCATATAGAGCTCACCCCCAAGAGGTCAAACGGAGCATTGTCTTAAGAGACACGTTGGAAACATGGCGACATGTCCGAAAGCTATTAGGGAGGCCAATGGGTATTTCACCATTTTTTCCGTTGTGGGAGACATCCACGTTTCGAGCAGGTATGGAAAATGCCTTGTTCCAAAAGTGGAAAGACAAGAACATCACACGATTAAAGGATGTCATATCACAACAAGAGGGGATTTTGATGACGTGGGATCAGGTGAGAGAGAAATTTGGTCTAGGTCATCAACAGGTGTTTCAATATATGCAACTTAGAAATTTTACTGTAGCTAATTTGAACGCCATAAGAGAGACAGACGGGCTCAAGAGGCCTGTTGTCGCAGATATATAGTATTATCCACAGAGTAGATACCTCAGGGACAGTGCAGACAATGTTCAAAACTTGGGAAACCAAACTATAGGATAAGGATCTCACACGGAAGATATTGAGAGGAATGGAGGTGGTGAGGAAGGCCACGACCAATGTACAGTGGAGAGAGATATTGTTTAGGATCGCTCATCGGGCTGTATATGCTTTTAATATTCCCTATAGAGTAGAATCTCAGTATCTGACGGCGTGTCCTAAGTGCCACTTATATAGAGCGGATCTACTCCACTTTCATTCTTTAGTCTTAAATGAAAGTGTTTGTAATTTCCAACAGACCCACAAGCAGTTTGTTTATGTTTATGGAGCCATTTGGCCAATCTCATTGATTGGTTTTGTGCCTCCAATCTGTAGTAACTAATAATACACATTATTTATATATGTATTGGGGCAGGAATGTTTACTATACCATTCCATCAGTGTACCATTCAGATTAATGAGCTACATCCTGCTCCCAATAGACAAAAATATTAATTAATTAACCCCTTAAACTGAACGCCCAAAATTTGTAATGACCAAGCACATTTTTTTACCTTTTGCCTCCTTGTTTTTCCCAACAAGTCGTACCTTTAAATTGTTCAATGACGCAGTTGTATGAGGCCTTGTTTTATTCGAGACAAGTTGTACTTTTGGGGGGAATAGTTTAAGTTCACTTATAGATTATTGCATTTCACACTTAATAACTTGTTAATTAATTTTTTTTTTTTTTTTTTTTTTTTTTTTTTTTTTTTTTCTACGGTTATTTTGGTACCTGGATAAATAAATGTGGGAGTTTTTTTTGTGTCTAATGTATGGGCCCTTATTTTTAATAAAATTTATTTTATTTTATTATTTATTTTTTTTTTTTTTCTAGTCTTTTTTTTTTTTTTTTTCCCATGAGGGATACATTTTTCTTTTTACATTAGTAATTTATTAGCATATTCATATATGCTAATACATTATAACCTGTTCATTTGACACAGGGAGGTAGGCACCAAAGTCTGCGATTACTGAAATAGGGGAAAGCCTGACACAACGCGACAATCAAGAAGGGTTTTCCTAGCTCCCGCGCTTGCAAGCTGCACTGGGAACAGGACTGTGAGTAACTCTGTTCTCAAAAATGTCGGGCAGAAAAAGGGCCTGCAATACGCCTTCAAAATTGGGGTCGGTCGTTAAGGGGTTAAGACTGTCTGATTTGCAAAGTTATACAATGCAAAATAATCATGAGTGTAATAAAAGAAAGATAAGGTACCGGTTGGCACTTACACAGAAGTATGTTAATTAAACTAATTGTATTGCAATTTATAATCAAAAGTGTGAAGTAATGATAATGAAGTATACATGTGTGTGTATGTATATACATGTACATATATATATATATATATATAATATATATATATATATACTCGCCTAATCCCTATCCTCTGATAATAATCTTCTCGATCCTCTACAATCAGGTTTCCGCACCCTACACTCCACAAAACGCTTTAAAGTCTCTAATGACCTCCACACTGCTAAATCAAGGGCAAATACTCGTTGCTGCTTCAGCATTTGACACTGTGGATCACCAGCTTCTCCTCAGCATGCTAAGCACCTACCTCTCTGATCGCTCCTTCAGTGTCTCATTTTCCGGTTTTACCTCCTCTCCTCTTCCTCTTGCTGTTGGGGTTCCTCAGGGATCAGTTCTTGGTCCTCTCCTTTTTTCACTCTACACATCCCCCATTGGACAAACCAAACAGCAGATTTGGCGTCCAGTACCAGCTCTATGCTGATGTCCCTCAATGATATACCTCCTCCCGAGACATCACCTCCTCCCTGCTAAAAAACACAAGTGACTGTCTATCCGCTGTCTCGGATATCATGTCCTCTCTCCATCTGAAACTAAACCTCACTCAAACCGAACTTCTAGTCATTCCACCATCTTTTAACCAAACCTACCCTGCTATTTCTGTCTCAGTGTGTGGCACCACCATAACTCCTAGGCAGCAGGCCCGCTGTCTTGGGGTTATTCTAGACTATGATCTGTCTTTTACCCCATATATCCAATCCCTTGCCCGCTCTTGTCATCTGCACCTCAAGAACATCTCCAAAATCTGTAGTTTTCTCACTGTAGAAACAGCTCAAACCCTCATTGTTGCTCTCATTCATTCTCGGCTTGACTACTGCAACTCACTGCTTATCGGTCTCCCTCTCTGTAACTCCCCCTCTCCAATCTGTCCTGAATGCAGCAGCCAGGCTTGTCTTTCTTTCCAGCCGTATAGTAATGCCTCTACCCTGTGTCAGTCACTGCACTGGCTACCTATTCAGTACAGAATACAACATAAACTCATCACTCTCACCCATAAAGCTCTCCACAGTGCTGCACCACCCTACATCTCCTCCCTCATCTCTGTCTACCACCCTACCCGGTCTCTCCGCTCTACTGATGATATCAGATTACATGTCTCAGTCATCCGAACCTCCCATGCCCGTCTCAAAGATTTCACACGTGCGGCGCCAATTATCTGGAACATACTACCACGGACGATCAGGCACACTCACAACCCTCACAGTTTTAAGAGGGCCCTAAGAACACATCTTCTCAGGCTATCACACCTCTCTGTCACTGCCAACACTAGGGCACTCACAGGCACTTATTTGTATATAGATGTACTGTCAGGGTGGCAGGGTCACCCAACTTTTATGTAAACCACCTCCTATTTATGTAACATGGCTGGACCATTGTAAACTTAGCACTTCTTAACCCTTTGTTTCACCCATACACCCTAATAGATTGTAAGCTCTCGCGAGCAGGGCCCTCACACCTTGTGGTCCTCATTTGTAAGTTCTTTTAATGTGTAATGTCTGCATGTATACCCTCTAAATTGTAAAGTGCTGCGGAATATGTTGGCGCTATATAAATAAAAATTATATATATATATATATATATATATATATATTGTGGCAGAGCGTCCTAATGCGGTCTCATGGTGCTGCCACCAGGTGGCGTAGGTCAGGATTACACCTAGAAACGTGCCACCAAGGGCCTGGTCTTGGTGGGGGAAGCCACTGGTCATCTGTCAGTAACAATAGGTTGCTGACAGCTGTATGTAGTACGGCTGATATCCAGCCATTGTGGGCTGGCTTTCCCGGAACAGCTGCAGTTGGGTGGGGGGCTGTTCCACGTTCCAGGACATGTTTTGTGCAGACCTCTGGAGGCCTATAAAAGGCCTGTGCTTACAGGTGATCAGGGGGTGTGGTCTGCTACCTGTGTATGGAGCAGCAGAGGAGACTGGGGACAGAGGCTCTGGCCCCCAGAGGCTTAGGAGAAGCCGGAACCTAGCAGGAGACTGTGTAAAAGAACCTTAATGTTTAGTAAGTGGCCAGACGGCCAGGGTTTATTTTTGATGCTATTTTGAATTCTGTGAACCTGTAGCGGAATAAAACAGGCTGAAGCCATAAAGAAGACTTTGTCAGTGTGCCATTCGCTTACCAGAGCAGCGATCCCGTGAGTGAAGGACCCTGGGCCGGTCCAAGATGGCGGCCAGACGAGAGTGAGTCCTTACATATGGTGGAGGATGCGGGCACAGTTGGCACGGACTGGGCAAGTGTGGCACAAGAAGTGTGGCAAACTTGGCGCAGTGCACAAACTAGGGCAGAGAAAGTGCCGTTGGCAAAGGACTGCCTCAGGTGAGCAGGATACTGTCAGTGGAAAGACAGAGGACGCTCTAATAAAGAGACTGTTGTGCTGCCTGGAAAAAACTGATGGGAGAACTGATCAAGTACTTTGAGTGGGCAATTTCCCTGCTGAAGGAGGATATGGCCAAGCTGCCCCTTAATTCCCAGCAGCATAAGGCCTGTGCTGCGGCCATCCTTTCATATACAGCGGCTATCCAAGAAAGGACGGCTCAACAGCCCCCTAGAGGGTCGGTACAGAAGGCTGGGGCTACAAGGCCAGGGCGGTGTTCCCAGAAGAAAGCCAAGTTGTGTATCCCTCAACAGCATGAATTACCTCCGGAACCGACTGAGCGGCAGAGATCCTTGAATAAGGCCGTTACCAAGGGCAACCAGGCTCAACGACGGAGAGCAGCTGCTGAGGTCCAGCCAAAGGAGGTACCAGCAAGAACCCTGGAGTTGCTAGTGGGCGGCGTCCCGCTGTGGGTCGATCTGGACTGTCGCAAAAGGGTCTCCAGAGTGCACCCCGACATCATACCCTTTGTGAAAACCCGACCAGAACCGGGTAAAGCTGTTGAACTTTTTTGGAAACTTGTTGCGGGACTTCCAACCATGTTCTTGAGGTATGTGAGGACCACCAAGTGGAATTTGTGCTCGCCAGTGACTTTCCCTATTTCTGGCAGCTGTGGGAGATGGCGAGTGGACCAGGGAAAGCAGGTGGTTATTCCTGGGAAGCGCCTCCTGCAAAGGGTGCTGTGCGACTGTTTAAGCATAAAGAGCCAGAAATATCACCCATTAAGGTCCCTAAGAAGGTGTAAGGCAGAGAATTCCTGTCTGAGAGTCTAAATGTGGGCTCGGGTGCGGTAAACATATGCCCAGAACTGTTACCAAATGAGAAAATTCTAAAGAGCAGTGAGACTGTGATATCTGGACTTGAAAAGTCTTTGGGACTTTATGTTTATGATGTGTCTGAAAGGGAGTCTTTTGGAAAAGTTACTAATGAGATAAATGTGCCCCTAATAAGTAGCTCCGATCCACTACCTGAGCAGGGGGAGGGTAGCCGGGTCCCAGAGTCAGCTGCCAGACCTGAAATAGCTGCTAAAGACACTGCAGGTAAAGCAGTAGCAGGGTGTAGCTCATGTGCAGCCCTGTGTGGACAAACAGCTAAAAATGCTAGAACAGTAGAGGAGAGCAGTTCAGGTCTGCCCCTGGAGGTCATGGCTGTCAGGACTAGGCGTTCAGTAAAGGCAGAGTGTGAACTAGCTCCTGAAGCAGTGCCAGCCCTAGCTGTAGAGCAAACAAGCTCAAGTGTGCCCCTAGAGATCATGATTAACAGGCTGAGAGTCTAGCAAGAATGTGTGCCCTGGGGTGTTTGCAATTGGGAGACATTGTTAAAACTACGGGCTCAAGGGGAGCTAATTGGTTGCCCATGAAACGGTTCCCTCCATATCCCATTGAAAACCCATAATAGGGTCCCCCCTGTTTTGGGAAGTGATGGGTCCATTTGGGTGAGTGTGTCTACCAGTACCCCACGCAGGTGTAAATGTGGGTTTTAAGTTTAGGGTAATGCGTGCCCAATGTTTGATGGCCACCAGTCCTGTTCCTCTGTGAACATGGCCAGTATATTGCCGGGAGGGGAAGAGGATGGTGTGTTCAGGGGATGAGCTTGTTGCTTTACCCAAACATATCTTTTCCCCTTTGGGGCCAAAATTTTCATTTTTTTTCATCTCCAAGCCATTCTTCAAGTTTGGGGTCCCCGGGTGGTTTTTGGGCAAACTTTAAGAGACTTTTTATGTTTATCTTTGGAAATGGCTTTTTCCCTTGCCACTTTCCAAAAAGGGCCCAATTTTGTCATTTGTCGCTGATTGTTGTCCTATGGACAGCTCCCCCACCTCACTGTGATCTTTGCAGTTTCCAGATGATATGGGCCCTCCCCTTTCTCTGACATCCCCCCTTGTTTGAGATTAAAGTTTAGAGGGTGGCCGGGTTTTGGGTGATTTGCAGTGGTCTGTTTCTCCTTCCATTTCAATATGTTCGCTTGCGGGTTGCCCCGGGGATTTTAAAGTTTGGGAAATCTTTTTGTATCCAAATTTTCCGGGCCTTTAACTTTCCACAACAGTACACGGGCTGCCTGGTGTTTCTTTGTCTTTATGATGCCCCTTGCGCTTTAAACAGAACCCGAGACTATCCAAGCAGTCATTTATAGGAGACTTGATTACAAACCCGGTTTGGGTTATTATTTTTTCACACAGTCATTTTGGACAACAATTGGGTCATTCAGAGACCTCATGAACTTCTGAGGGAAAATTTGCTGCACTGAAAGTAAAGGGGGGCCCAATAATATTTTTACAACCCAATTTTCAGTTTTTTTTTTTTTACAAAAGTTTTAAAAAAAATCCAAAAATTCATTCCTTCACAAATTTTGTCCCCCGTTGTTGATTTTTCACAAAAAAAATTACAATTTTTATCTTTTTTGTTTATGCCTGAATGTGGCTTTTAAAGGTTAAAATTTTTAAGGGGGGCCGAATACTTTCGCAAGGCACTGTATGTCACTTATTGCATGGTGAATGCTCTAAAAATTGAACATTCTAAAAAATTGAGGGTTTTTTTCTCCCATTTTCACAGTCCTAAAAAAAACACTGTGGAACATAAAATGCAGAATAGACCCATAGTTGAATTGCCTATTTTACGTTACAAAGAGCTTTATTGAAATAAAACAAAGGTATCCCAAAAAATGCAAAGTAACAAACCCAAATTTTTATAACACCTTAAAAGCGTCAAAAATTCCTTCCATTTGCTAGAGAAATATGAAAAAAAGGAAGAACACAAGAATTGCATCTTCTGACAGAGTGCTTTCCCCGGGTAATCTAAATCACTCCAACCTCTCCCCGCCAATCACTTTCGAACCCCTACTCGGCTCCCCGGGGGAGAAAGGTTTAAAGTATACTGGGACATAAAAATCCCTAATATCAAATAAAAACAAAAGGAGCCTTGTTCGGGAGGGGAAAAAAACATCCCATGGAAATTAATATAACTTCTAAACTTTTTCAGAACTTTTTAGAAGTTTTCAGATGGGGGCTGAGGGTTTGAACTATCTGACGCAACGCCGATACTAACTCAGGAGACCATTCCCCTGTAGCACAGTCCGGAGAAGGGGGGGGACAAAAGGGAAAGGGGGGGGCCAAGTTAGAGCCTTTTAAAACCTGGCTCAACTTGCGATTGGAACTCAGGGATCCTACAAAGGCGTCCAATCGCTCCATGTCCCTATAAAACTGTCCCGAGAATTTTCCCCTCTCCACCTCAGCTCCCCCATTCTTTGTATTTAAAAGATTTCTTTAAAAAAACTCTGTTGGGAGGGGTCCCGGGTGGCCCCCCATTTCGGGGATTAAAAATTCTGGCTGTGCCGAAGGAGAACACCCCCCCCC